>JADLZL010004821.1:0-74861 GCA_015844335.1 Chrysopogon serrulatus | reverse complement strand
GAGATAATAATAACAACTTAGAGCATTAAATATGGGTTGTCCTATGGGGTATATTTTTGGGTGTTTACTCCCAGTGTAGGAGAAAAAACAATTTTAAGGTGGATCTGGATGAAAGTGAAAAATAATTGCGCTTACTCCCAGGGTAGGAGCAATGCATATGTTGGTGGAGTGTGTGAGTGTGATCTTGATTTTAAAAGCATGACAAGACTCTCATAAGGTATACAACAAAGGTTGACTAAACTCGATTGCAAAGCAAGCAAAGATGATTGAGCAAAGGTTTTCCTATTCTAAATGTATATCATATATAACTTTGGTAGGAATTCAAACTTTGTCATACAAGAGCTCATCATGTAAGATTTTCAGAGTTTTCGAAAGATAAATCTCTAGAACTTAGTATCATTAGGAATAAGATAAATAGTAGATCAGTCTTTCTCATATCATATCCCTCAATCACCTAGACTTAGCTTAAGCATATGCCTCCACAAGTTTCAGGTTTAAAGTAGATTCTTATATTAAAACAGTCATATCCAAAACTCGGGAGAATTTAAGGTTGAAAACTAGATACTTGAAAGAAATTACGACAGAGCAACTATTCATTACTTCCAAGACAAAATTTTATTGTTCTTCAGTTTTTATTTGACTCTTAACAACTAGATAGAACTGTAAACCCACTCTATGATCACACCTTAATAAATAGCTAGAGTATTTTTATTTGGTTTTGAGTGTTATTCATCTTTTTATGGACTCATAAGAGACTCTACAGATATGGACCTTCATGTGCCCACATATTTTTGGTATTTTATGACTATAAGATAGACTCGATAATCGCATAGGTATACTTACGATAACTAGAGGATGCTCTCCCCAAGCTGGATGTTGTTGTAGTTGAGCATTAAAAGGCTGAGTTGTCCTCATAGAGGCGCTCATACTTATAAGAGCAAGTGTTGCTAGGAATACTTCAATCTCATCACCTAAGAAGTTACTTCCTTCACACAGAGGTCAGCTGTGTGTCGGAGAGATGTGCTTCGAGTGATGAAGATAAAGATTCCTGGGTGAGCTAGCTCTTGGAGTCATCCTCACGGCGAGGGTTCGATGTTTTGAGTCCTCCGAACTGGACTCCTCCTTGCAGTAGTTCATTGATCGAGTACTTCGGTTTGCTTCTAAGGATGAGGATTGAGGGGTGTCTCCAAAGAGTGGCACTTCCAATGGTGGTGCCACCTTCTTCTTTTCTTTTTGTTAGCATCTCGAAGCCAATCTTATGCGCATCCTTGTTACTAGTTTAGAACTCCCACTTATAGAATTTGGGGAATCTTCTGACACTTTGCTTGAAGTGTGTTCTTTAAAGATATTACCTTTATTACTGGAGCGTGATGGCGCCATGTGGTAAAGGGTAGTTGAACTTCAACGGTCTTTTCCTTCCTTGCATCTTAAGTTGTTCCTTAGCATCTTATCTCATATGTTGTACTCCTTTCTCACTCTTCCAGACTTCTGCTTCTCTTATTATTTCTTCTCTGCAAGGGATTAGTAGACAACACATACCCGAAGGAACATACTATCTATTTAAAATGTGGATAGCATTTGCCAAGTAGTTAAAGATTAATCTGTAGCTCATGTTTTAAATGATTCACCATTACTTCAAATTTTCCAACAAGGTTAAGGCAAAGATATAATTTTGAAGAATACCTCTAACCTTGATTTGATTCTATGAAATCTCCTAATATGATTTAAATATTTTTATACAGGAGAGGATAGTCTATATATACAGCCAAATTCTTATACAAATATGCTTTGATGTTATAATGTTTAAGTAATTTAAGTAATATTCTGAAGCATACTCATAATAGACTAAGGAAGTTCAAAAGATTAAAGATATTTATTCGAATAGAACCAAGAATATGTAGGTGAACCAAATTATTTTAAGTTTTAGCAAATTAAACATGACATAAGGTATGGATTAACAACATGGTATAAGATATTGAATATAGTTTAAAGTTGCATGAGGCTTGGGTAAACATACCTTATGTCTTGCAAGGTGATTGGTCCACTATCATGGTAAAGTGTAGAAGGCATTGGAGTGTTTTTTCATCCATTTCTTTCCATCTTAATCCTTGCTATACACTTGTTCTTCTTGCTTTTTGTTTCAAACCATGATCAAACATTTATTCTTTCTTTCCTGCATAAATGTTAGAGGACATACCCGAAGGATTGCAACAAGTTTGGGATGTGGGTTATGGTCCATATAATTCATGCGAATTTCATCTATGCTAATGAAAGGATGGACTTTTAGGATTATTTTAGCATAGATTTCTTCTAACAAATGTTGTTGGTGGCTACACTATTATATGGTTCAAGGCAAAGGTAACTTGCGATAAAAAGATTAAGTGAATAAACTTTGATACTTACAACTCTTCCATGGAGAATGAGTTGTGTCTTCCTTTTGTGCAAAGTTATTGGACTTCATCACATGCCTTGATTCGTCTCTGATGTGAGTTCATCTCTTGACTTACCCGAATTGAATTTAGGAGTTTCCTGCATGGGTTAGTCCAACAAAATATCCAGTGTCCACTAAAGCATACTTTCAATTCAAAAATCAACCTAGACACCACGTCTAATTTGATTTAGGAAGACATTTTAACCTAAGCACCACGCTTAATTTAAAAGCCTTTGGAATTAAAATCACAACTCCTAAACTAAGCACCATGCTTCATTTAAAAGATGTATGAAGATACTCCAAACCTAAGCATACTATAGCAAACAAGATAGCATGAGAGCAAATAGAGATTGACTCAAATAGAGATGAAATCATGATCATGTATGGTGAGAATGTTGTTTTTTATTATTATTATTATTAAGTAGAGATGCAAATGACATACATGTATGCAAGGATCTAAATAAGATGTGGATTTGATATGAAATGGAGTAGATGCATGGATTATTCAAAGTAAACATGCAATAGAATGCAACAGGATAACTACTCATCAAATTTAAAGTCTATGAGCAAGACTTTCTCACCTTTCTTTATCATACTACCAAGAATCACAATGGTAATTGTGATTAGCGCAGCGTTTTTATTCGTCACATGTGATGAACTTTGAATTCATGTGATGATGACTTTTCTTTTCCAATCTACACATGGCTAGAATAATATATATAAATGTTTATACATACCGTGAGATGGCGGGGGCTTTATTGTTGATGGATCATTAATGTTTGGGCACCCTGGGTTCTTCAATATCTCCAATGTCTTGTTCTTGTGGAATTTCGCTAGAAGGTTGAAACGGTTGATATCCTGCTTATTCCATAACTCAACAAAACAGGGGGGTAATCCTACTAAAGCTAGTGGCAGATTAGATTAGCGTATATCAAGATCAATATCAAAATCTTTATGCCAATTGTTTCCCCAACAACGGCACCAAAAAATGCTTGTTGGTATTTCTTATGCACAATTAAAATATGAAGGATTCCGCAAGCGCCACGTAAAACTATTGTAACATTTTACCGAGTATTCCGGTATCGTTATTTATATTTTACCACCGAGAAACAATGGATAAAGACATTGATAGTTTACCATCATGTATCTACTAAATAATACACCAACTAGACTAAAGTAGGGGTAAATGATAGATGATAGGAATTATGCATATATGACACACACAATGAGAATTCTATGATAAATAAGTAGATAGCTAAAGTGAGAGGACAACGGGAGAGTTTAAGGTTCTGAATACTTCTCTATTACTTTGGTTCTATATAACTAATTCATGGTAGATAAAGCAATCACACAATAGCACTTTAGAGCAGCAGTACCTTTCCAATTCTCGAATAAGACTGGGAAGAAAGTAGTCGGAGAAGGCTGCCAAAAGCTCTACGAAACAGCAACTCCGACGTGGTGGAATACGAAGGCCTAAAGAGCTGTCACCTCTAGAGGCTACCACAACTAACCGTAAGAGATGGACGCAAACTTAGGTAAACACTAGTCTAGACACCACGTCTACACTAAAGATTACTACTCTAATCACACGTAATAACTAGAGCACCTAATACAGGCGAAGATCCTATGCTAAAGTATAACAACTATACTAACCAATGTAATGTAATGCATAAAAGTAAATAGAGAAGACAAAATATATTAAAGCATAAGTCTTACAAGAATAAATACAAAGATATACCAGAACTTTGAAGACTCCTCCGGAACCTGGGCGTAGCGCCGCTCTCCCTAACTCTCAACTAGAACTATATTGGAAAGTCTAGCCCTAATTCTCTAGAGATGAGAGGTCATCCATTCGAGGGACGCCTCTACATCTCCATAATAATGTGGTGCCCTCAGGGAGGAGGGTCTGCCTCTTTATTTATAGTCCGGTGGGATGAACGTGCGCCGTTGGATCAAACCGACTTCGGCAACGGTGGAGATGCAAACTCTAAGGCGGTAGGAGGCCGTCCGTCGAAGCGGGCCATGAATGGGCTCCGGAGGGCGCCGACCGGCCCCACCCTGTAGCAGGTGGGCCCCACCTTCGGTTGGTCGCCTTCCCGTGTCTTCTAGAGTCTTCTAATGTTGGTTTCGGTGTAGAATTGATATCTTTTGACTCTGAACTCCGAATATAGCAAATGATATGTTCGTTTCGATCGTCTCGACGAGCCCGTCGCAATGGTGTAGTCTAATTCCTTATTTGAGATACTTTTATTCTGTGCAAAATTGAATATACCTGCAAAACGATCGAGAACAACACAACTCGTGGAACTCGTTAGAATCAAACCCTACAACTATGCTTTATGATTGATATCATATTATATTGAGCAATAGTTGATGGTATAAAATAGGTATTAAGGACCGTCAACAGGTGTGTGATACGGGCTTACCCAGCTGGTGAAATCGATTCGAATCGCCGTCTCTCCCGGATAGTGAGAAACTTATACCTTGTCGCAGAGACGTAGTAAAAGAGATGGAATTCACTGTTGATATTGAAAGGATTATTATTGGTACCTCATATGTAGATGAATGCTTGTTATAATTCAAGTGTATGTTTTAGAAAGGTGCAAGATAGCATCATAATAATTTTGCTGCCATCATATAAAACTTTGGAACCTAATAATAAGCTTTTCCGCAAAAGTTGCTAGCCAACAAACCCCAACATCCATAGCCAATCATTTATCCTTGGAGTCTTTTCTTTTATTCTCTGTCGGGTAAGTCTTGCGGAGTACAATTGAGTACTTTGGGTTTATACCCATCGTTGCAGGTGACTTGTTGTGTGAAGGGTCTTACATCGCAGGCGTTAACCCTGTGGATGGCAGTGTTGATTAGGCCAACGGGCATGGCCATATCTTATACGCTCTTCTTCATGCTGTAAACGAGGTTTGAATAAAGCTGGTGCTATAAAGTAAACTTTTGGTATTGTATTTGAAACCAAGAATCACTTCCATGTATTATACTTGAACCACCTTTATAATCACATAGAACTTAGGTTGTAATTATTTTCCGCTGTAAACTTTGTATACTGATGTATGACGTTTCCTTAATCATGTGATCTTGGATGTAAGTTGATTTACCGAGGTCCTTCGTGACACTCGGCGGATTACCGGGTTCATTCGAGAAGCGGTGTATACGTGTCAACGTTATTAACGGGGACAGTTATGCTTAATCTCGGATGGATTGGTCGGTTCCGTTACACATGGTCCGTTGTTGAACCACATTAGGTGAGCAGTTGTCGCAATGGGCATGTGTTGGGGTAGAATAGCTCTCTAGCAGGTACATTGGCAGGCGAGTAACAGTTCCAACAATTATTAGCTGGTCTCTAACGTGGAGAAGAAAGTAAATATATAATTACGATAATGCTTTGGTGAGAGTGACATTCGGGCGTGTGTCGTCCGGACACCCCATTTCTGGGCCTACCTAGCGTTCCGGCCCAATAGGCAAAGATTGGACTCCTGTTGGTGGCCACGACGCCAACCTACAATTGGTGGAATCGTTTCTGCGCTTGGCTGGGTGGGAGTTGCATCCAAACGATTCCTAGGGCCGAACATCTAGACGCTAGTTGCTTCGACATAAATAGCATCCTTTTCTAAATTTTGTAACATGGAGAAGCAAACCTAATGTGTTTTAAAGGTTTGTAATTAAGGGGGGGGAGAAAGGACATAAAGAACATATTAAATGGACGATGTTAACCCGCGACCCGTCACGCCTTTGTCAAATGCACGACACCGCTCGCTGGCTCGTGTCCGTATTAATGTGTAACACAGCACCTATTTTGTGCTGTCCACTCCGCTCCCGAGGCTTGAGCTCGACCGCACGCGGTGTTTTTTAGAACAGACTGCATGGTGTTTGGACACGAGTGATTACGTGCTGACACTCCAGCACTCACATGCATGCACGCTTTTCAAAAATGAAATACATTTTTCATTGCTATAATTTTTTAACGTTCTATCGGTTTCTAATTCCGTCTACACTGGCATGTTCTACATGACTAGACAAATAAAACTAGACCCCACTTGCCTATATTTCAAAGAAATTTGTTTAGTAACAATTTATGTGAAAAATATGCTAGGAGATTTATAAAAAAGAAATTGCTACCATATAATACTAAACTTGCTACTAAAAAATAAATATACTAAAGTTGTAATGCTAAAGTTACTACTATGTAATGCTAAAGTTGCTACTCTAAAGATATATTAAAGTTGTTACATAGTATGCGCAACAAGCTAAGGCAAAAATATCAAAGTTACTACCATGTAATAATACTTGTACAATTTATGAGGCAAATTATTAAAGTAAGCATTGTAGAAGCTGATAACTAGGTTAGTTATTATACAACTTGATCAAATCTGCTCGCCCTTTCTACTCAAATCTGTCGGCAGACATCCCCGCTCCATTGATCTAAATTTGCTCCACTTTCTGTCAATTTGCTCCTCTTCCTTGCAGATTGGCTGCTCCTCTTTGCAATAAAACACATGGTATACACGTTATACCAAAATTGGCAACTAAGAAGAATTAAATAGTGTTGACAAATAGAAACTAAAAACTAAAGGAGTCAAAACAAAAAATATTGCAAATTAATAATGAAACTAAAAACAATGTAGAAAAATATGAGAAAAAAAAAAAACTAAAACTAAAATAATTAGAAACTAACTGAAATTAACAACTCAAAAACTAAAATTACCACAAAATAAAAACAAAATTGAGAACAAAAAATGAAATAAAGAAAACAAAATGAAAAAAATATTCAAACTAAAGTGAGAACAAATAAAATTTAAGACAAAAATGAAATTGAAATAAAATAAAAAAATAAAGTAGACAGAGCAAAAACACAAAAAAAATTAAATAGTACCGACAAAAAAGAAACTGAAAATAAAGTAGATAAAATGAAAGATGCTATAAATTAAAAATGATAATGAAATTACCTTAAATTGAAATTGACAAATAGAAACTGAAAAGAGAGTAGACAAGACAAAAAAAAAAGCTAAAACATAGAAGTGAAACTAAAATAACTACAAATGGACTGAAATTGACAACTCTAAAACTAAAACAACTAGAAAATCAAACTAAAATTTACAACAAAAAAAAAAGTAAACTTGAAAAAATTATAAGAAATAAAACACCACCTAAAAGCAAGTTCAAATCTTGAGTAATACAAGCAAATAAACGAACTGCTTGTTATTTATAATACTCCCTTCATTTATTTGTCTCCTTCATCTAAGTCTTTGGCATAATGACAATAGAGTAAAAGCACATAGATTGCATTTAATTATCACGGACTGAGCCAATGAGCAACAAAGGGACAATAAATACAGACGAAGAACAACCAATGAGCAGTAAAGATGCAATAAATGTAGGAAAATCTCAAACTAATATGAAGGCGATTTTTAAATAAAAAGTTTTTATTTAGATGGAGGAGATAAATAAATGGAGGAAGTACTCAATTGGCAATCCTAGTAAAAATGTATAGAAAACACGTGCAATTGTGGTTTTGAGTTCCTTTTGCCCCAATCGTATCATGAAAGGTAAGAAGGAAACAATAATTCATCATGACAACCTTCAATGGTGGTATGGTTAGAATGACACCGGTATATTTGTCGGAATCATGCAACGAGCAAAGAAATGACGGATGACTCAATCAACACGGCACCTACTATATATTAGGATTTTACATTTTACGTTGGCAGGCCAGGCCGTCGGGCCAGGCCACCAGGCTACTCGTGCCCAAGTCGCACGCTAGCTGTGTAGCGCGATCGGAAGCGCATTAGCTTTTCCGATATTAAATGCAGGTATAAATTGTGTTCTGACAGATATAGCATAATATTTGCAATTTTTGCAAAATTTGATAAAATGGTGCAGATTAAAAATAAAATACCTGCACCAAATTGTGTCTAATCTTGTCACCAACATTTGTATCATGTCAAATCAATCAAACCTTTGATGCTAAATTAGAGGTAAAATCACAGATATCTCTAATAAAATAGGAGCAAGATCACATAGGCAAATTCGTTTTTTCAAAAGTTAACACCATTAAGAAGACATAATAAGTAGGGTTAACTGTTCCTTTAATTTGAAAACGTAGAGTAAATCACAATGTTAAAAAAATCAGGACCAAATCACCATTTCAATATAAAACACAAGTATAAACGCCATAGCCCCTATCAGTTTCTATGATATATATGAAGTAAATGTATTAGAAATATGTTTAGAATTATAAATATTAATGGTTTTTAAAATTTATGAAACTTAAAACCGTCTGATTCGGCATGATGCCATGACTACATTTCTTCAGATCAAGGGAGTACACGTGAGGATGATGTTCATCATTATCTAACGTCTTTTTCTTTGTATGGCCCTCATCGAAATCAGAGTATCAGACTATTCACGGCCAGCAATTGAATACCAAACTTCCTAATCCTAAATTTCCTTATAGTTGTTTATTAGGAGGTCAGCACAGTCTAGTATAAAAGTAACATTTTACCTTGTAAATCTCACAGGTGTTGAAATTTAAATAAAAAGGTTATATGTCATGAAAACAATTCATAATAAATCTATTAACATTAGTCATGTCTTGTTAACCATTCATTATATATTAATAAACTAAAATTTAGAAATTTGACCGACCAGAACTCTAAATCGATTTAGACTTTTATGGTTAGAGTATGAATGCAAAAGTGATTGGTCTTATCTGCAACCCTATGCAAACTCCTAATAAAACCATCTCGGGCAATTTGAGCTACCGCACAATTTCTGGTTCTAGAAGAAAAAACTAGAGTAATAGGAGTGCTAAGACATTCATGTGAGTGATAGGAGTGCTAAGACATTCATGTGTTTAGTTTAGCCATGTAGAGTGAAGCTTTAACACTTTATCCCCCATGTCATAGTACCAGTAAAGAACTTTGAAACAACAGGGGCCACATCATATGCCATCTCCCCATATCATACATGGTGTATCAAATAAATCAAATCAAAACATGCACCACTCGTGATTTGGTCGCTAATATATCTATAATCGACTACGTGAGTATTACACTTGGACGCATATGCTTTTGCCGTGGTTATGCAACCTAAACCTTTTAATCTTTAGTTTTTAAAATTGTAGTGGCTTCTCTAGTGTTACCTATTGCTCGGAAAGCCTTGGAGGTTAGAGATTTTTTTTAAAACAAATCAGACATGAGAGCTGCTGATATATATTAATAAAGAAGAAAGCCCAGATCAGACAAACAATGAATCTTTAAGAGTTTACAACAGGAAAACAACAATCAATAAGGCTAGGACAACTCTAATAATCTGATAGCCATCTGCTTGCAACAAGAGCAAACAACAAAGACACCTTAACGAAGTTAAACAACTAACTTAAGTGCAAGAAGACCTCATCCAATGTGTCCCAAAAAAACATGACCCTATGCAAGAAAAAAAAAAAAAAAAAAAATATAGGGAAACCGAGAATGGTACTGGAATATCACAAACGTTAGTTTTACCTAGACTCAACTTTCACACATAAGCCATGCATCCCATGTGGCCGTGAGCCGATTCTTAGGCTATACTCCCTCTGTCCCAAAAAGGATGACGTTTTAGGTGTTCGTGCCACAAGTTTGACTTGATTTGTAAAAAAATACGTATAATATTTATATCTCCAAATAAATTTGTTAAAAAACTAGATCTAAAGATCTTTCCGATGATACTAATTATGATACTAATCGATGATATTTATTATTTATAAAAATTACCAGCAGTCATTTTTCGGGAAGCGAGAACGACATCTTTTTTGTGACGGGGGAGTATATCATTGTCTAACCTTATCTACCTCGATATTAGAGCATTTGGATTACTTAGTTAGCTCGTGGCTGCACAAGCAACTTTATCCTTGTTGACGCAAGTGAGAGCTCGCCACCGACAAGACAAGGCAAGGCTTGCCTATCAAAGCAAGGCCAGGCAAGATTATGGGACTACTTGGATTCCTTAGTGTATACTGGGTAAGCTTAACAAGCTTGGATACGTAGTAAAACTAGTTATTTGGATTTTTTGCTAGGGTGTTTTAGAATTTATGCGAGCAAAGATTTCCTTGCCAACAAGGGAGAGCCAAAATGGCCCCCTGGCTGGGGCAAGGCTAGAGAATACCCAACAAAGAATCCGAACAACCCTATAATCTAGAGATATTTTTCCAAACAAGATTGTTTTATCCTACCAACAACATAAGCTTTAAGAATTTTGCCTGGCCAAGAGAGCCATTTAGAGTATGCTTGGATTCTTTGCACAGCACTATATAGCCTAGCCAAGCTAGAACTGGAGTTAGCAAGGTGTTTGATTGTTAGTAAGTTGGCCTTGATTTCTATGTAGATAGGATATTCCTTACTATTTGAGGTGAGCTAAATTGACTCCTTTCTTTTAACAAGGATCTTGTTGCTTGTGTAGATCAGGTGAGAGTAAGTTGGTCCACAACTAAGCATATCTGGTCCTTATTCATTTTAGATTATCATTTAGTTTATAAGTCCTACCGAATAGCATGAGAACTGAGACAAAGCTAAGCCAAACATCAACGCAGCAACAAGATCAAATCCTTGCTCAGCAAGGGTAGGCCAGGTTTGGGCGAGCAAACCAAACACACTCGCTTTGCTTCAGCAAGGGGACAAAAAAATGTCTTTTTTTTAGAAGGAACATGTATTAATCTTAGCGCATCCGGTCCTTTTACAAACAGGACTCCAAAGAAAAGAAAAATTACAAAGAAGTTCAAAACTTCTGTTCGCCTTCCTCGAAGCCTTCAGAGATCCGTTCGTCACCGCCATCGAAGCCGCTTCCCAATCGTCGTCGGGCACCAGAGCCAAACTCCACAAGGTGGAGGCCGCAGAGGAGGACTTACTTCTAGGTGAATCAGCCGACACTACCTCCCAGGCGCATCGGCCAACTCCCACATGAAGGGTCGAGATGGCGGACTAGAGGGGGGTGAATAGTTCTTTCTAAAATCTAATCGCCGCGGATGACCGAAATAAATGCGGAATTAAAACTATCGGTCTAACCAAGACTTCACCCCTCTATCTAAGTTCAAGCACCTTATAAAAGAATAATCCTAGGTTGAGCCACTAAGGTGCAAGGCTAGGTAGGGCTCGCCTATCCAATACTAGTTTGCAAGGTTACACAAACCTAAGCAACTAGTACTCAATCAAACCAGGGAGCACCTACACATACTGGGGAGCAAAGCGCACAAAGCCTAGGCACACTAGTAGTTCTCACTAGCACGGCCACACAAGCCTAACTAGTGAGCTCAATTGCTTAGCTACACAAACTAAGCAATATGACTAACAAGGCTACACAAGCTAACTAGTCACGAATCACTACTTCTAAACTACACAAGATGAGAAGGTAACTAGCACGCTACACAAGCGGACTAGCTACACAAGAGCAACCACTACTCACTAGCACAAGAATGAATCAAGTAATGACAAGCTAGTGAATGCAAACCGACGAGAAGAGTAGAAAAGTTGACACGTCGATTTTTTACCGAGGTTCACTTGGTTGCCACCAAGCTAGTCCTCGTTGAGACAAGCCCCAAGGTTGTCGCCGGTCCTCTTGCTAGTGGTGACCCTCAAGTCACACTCTCCCACCGGAGTGCTCACCACGAGCTCTAGCACTTGACCGCGTCGAACCACTTGTTGCTCTTCGTGTCTCCCTTTTACTAGAGTTGCTCTTCGCGATCTCCCGCGGGGTGAGCACAATCCCCCTCACAATGTCACCCAACGTGACTAGCAATCGGAGCACCACTCAATCTCCGAGCGTGCTACAACGATGCCCACATGCCTCCAAGCCGTCTAGGAGGTGGCAACCTCCAAGAGTAATAAGCACTACCGGCTTGCAACTCGATCACCTAGTGCCACACCTTGCAATCTCTCAATGCAACGCACTAGAATCGCTCACTCGAGTTAGAGGGCTCTCAAGCACCACCAAGCAAGGACACAAAGTCCCCAATGTACTCGGCGGCCCGACCAAAAGTCGGCCAAGGCAACTACTTATAGCCCCAAGGGCTAAAAAGCCGTTGCCACGAAACCCGGTCGATAGAGCGGACCGGATGCTCATCAAGTGACGACCGGGCGCGTTCGGTCGCGGCGTCCCTCCCGCGACGCCACGTGTCCTCGCCTTTCAAACTAGCCGTTGGCGCGCAAGCGGCTAACTTCCTTGGCAGCAGCGCCACGCCACCTTGACCGGACGTGTCCTGTCCACCCGACCGGACGCGCGACGCCCGGCGTCGGTCACGCACGCGCGAAAACTCCCCGAGCCAAAATCCTGACCGGACGCGTCCGTCAGCATGACCGACTACGCCCGGCATCCGGTCCTCCTCTGCTTTCGCCAGCGTCTCACCACGACACATCGACCGGACGCGGCACCGGAGCGTCCGGTCGCCGGCGTCCGATCACCACCGAAAACGCCCCGGACGCGTCCGATCAGCACTGACCGGACTCTGCCAGCGTCCGGTCCTCCTCTGTTCGCCAGCGCCTCACCACGGCACATCGACCGGACACGGCACCGGAGCGTCCGGTCGTCGGCGTCCGTTCACCACCGAAAACGCCCCGGACGCGCACACATGACCGAACGCGTCCGGTCCCTCCTAGACAACGTCCGGTCGAGTGTTTCTCAGCGAGAAACACTCCGACGACTTCGCCTCCATTTCCGGCCTCCGGCGCAATGGAAAATGAGCACTTCACTTCCACGAAAACGCCTCGGCGGGAGGGAGAGAGGATCCCAAACCCTCTCAACCCGGCAAACACCAATTCCTTTGCAAATTGCCAACACCACCAAGTGTACATCACCATGTGCAAGTGTGTTAGCATTTTCACAAATATTTTCCAAAGGGTTTTCTCTTCTTCTCACATCGCCACTCGATCCTAGCAACACGATGCAAAGTTAAATCGCTCAAGTGGCACTAGATGACCGATATGCAAACAAATTTGCCTTTCTTGAAAGTACAGCCATCTATCCTAAACCCGGTCATTATCTTCTCTACTCACCTATGACCGGTGAAATGGAAACGCCCTAGGTTATACTTTTTTGCCTTGCGCTTTCCACTCCATCACCTCCGATGTCGATGCAACATATGCACCGATCACTCCACATGAATGATATGATCCATTTCATATCATCACATGGCCTTTGGTCCATCGATCTTGACCTCACTTACCCTTCACCATCGCTTGGGTCCTTCCGGTGCCAAGTCTTTGCTCAAGCCTCCCGACACTTTCGGTACCAACGGCTTCAAAGCCTCCAACTTGCCCTTTTACCATCACGATTTGTCCATCAAGCCAAGTCTTGTCTCGATCTTCACCTCTAGCCACATGACTCCATGTCATGTATCATGCATTAAGCTCCTTCATCACCTGTGGACTAATTCTCTGCATATCTCACATAAGCATAATTAGTCCACCTAGGTTGTCACTCAATTACCAAAACCAAACAAGGACCTTTCACCGCACCCACGACGCATCCTTCGATTCCATCGCCGGCAACCCGAGCAAAGCTCAGATTTTCACCAAAGAACATCTTCCTCGAGATTAACAGGGTCAACACCATCATCACCTGAAGAAGACAACGATGCGCCGACCCTCGACTCCTGGACAGGTCTCCCCGGCCTCTCCGTTGACGTCGGAGTAGATCACCATCAGAGAACGGAAGATGCTGGAAGAAATTATTCCGCTGCGCCACCGCCGCTTCCGCATCACCGGCGTCACCAGGAAAAACAAGCCGCAAAGGAGCCGCACTCCTCCAGCAAAACCTAACTCCGCCGCCGAACATCGACGGCGAGCAAACCCTAGACATAGATGGACTCGACTCAGACTCTACGAAACAGTAGATCGACTAAAACGATGGACCCCGTTCCTCCTCTCCACCGGTAGGAGGCCGGAGGTGAGAGGAACGGGGGTCAGGCGGCGGTGACTACGGAGACGGCGGCGGCTGCAGGGGCAGAGGCAGGAGCCTTGCACGAGAAAACGTCTTAACGACTAAAAAAAGGACTGTGCTACAGCGTGCACGCGCACGATTTAGCATCCTGGCGTGCACACCTCTGCGGCGCAGACTCGCCCCGCCGCCCGCCCACCGCCTCCTCGCCGGCGGGCGCCAGGCGCGGACCTAGCTTCGCCGGAGCTCGGCGAACCCCGGGCCCGGCACCGCCGCCCCTCTGCCCCTCCCCTCCCCCCCCCCCCCCCCCATCTTCTCCAGCTGGGCGAGCAGCTTGACGAGCTCCCCCGCCTAGACCTGGCCCGCCGCCGTCCCCCACCGCCAGACCCCTAAACCGCCCGCCACCATCCCCACCGCTTTGTCTTCCCTTCCTCCCCTTGGCCGGCCGGACAATCTACACCCCATCGGAGTTGGAGAAGAAGGGGGTGCTCGCCGGAGTTGGAGGAGGAGGGGGGGAGGAGAGAGAAAGGAGGAGGAAGCCTACCGAGCTGATCCACGCCGCCGCCGCCGCCGCCGATCCGGCGGATCCTCGACCGTCGCCACCAGATCCAGCGCCGTCGCCGATCCGCCATGGCCGGCGCGGGCATGGGGAGGCGGAGAGGCGGTGGGACGCCGCCGGGAGGAGCTCGCCGGTCATACAGAGGGAGAGGCCTGGGGAGATGGGAGGTCGGCGTCATGCCCGTCATCGGCCTCGGAGCGTGCGTCGGGAAGGGGTAAGGGCGTGAGGGGCTGTGGTTGTAAAGGAAAGGGGGTGTGCGGGCCTGAAAAGAAAAGGATGCATGCTCTTTCTTAAGCATTTCCCAAAAAAAAAGGTCTCTTTGGGCAGCCAGGAATCCAAACAGTGTCTCTCTGTTACCGGGGAACCCCAACGCGCCCCATGTTTCTTGTCGTTTTGATTCGAATAGATGATCAGTGTTGCAGTTGCGGGGGCGTGCGGATTCCGTCCGAAATATATCCACCACCCCCATTCCTCGCGTGATAGATTGTGTTGTGTGCCGGAGCCCGGAGGGGGCGCTGGGGAATATGGCTAGTGGCGCTGGCGGCTCCATCGCCGATCAGCCGGGCGGCGGCGAAGGTACGAATCCTAAGTCATTCAATTGGAGTTCCTTCCACAGCGCACATCAAGATGACGAGCCACCGCTTGCAGGGTACTCTACCACGTCGAGAGAGAGAGAGAGAGAGAGAGAGAGAGAGAGAGAGAGAGAGAGAGAGAGAGAGAGAGAGAGAGAGAGAGAGAGAGTGGAGGAAAAATCTGAAGCCGGTCGAAGGAAAGGAAGGGGATATGCCAATTCATGGATCTGCCTGTCTTCAAGGGAAGATCTGCGGTGTGTCTCCTGAACCCCACCCACCCCATCTAAAGAGTTGCATCCCAGTGTTGTTTGCATAAGCGTATTGCTGGGGCATCCATTAGACAAAAAATACCAGTGGTGACTGCAGCATTTATGAGCTGCGTGTTGAGATTAGGGTGCTGGTAAGGCTGTGAAGAATACCGTTTCCCAAGAATCTGAACTAAGGGTCTTTAAAAAAAGAATTTATAGTAAGCAGTTTCTGTGATGTACTAGAAAGGTTTGCTGCGGTAAACTTTCCAACATGATGTGCTTGGTTGGATGAGCTAATCTACAGTTTCATCAATAACTTCCTTACTATGACCCAGTACATGCTTAGTAGCATCAGTGTGTTAACCATTAATATCTGTGACGAATTTGTAGTTCGTTTGGTATAAGAAATGCTGTTACCCTTTTCATTCCTCTTGCACATAAGATCTGAAGAATGTGGATATCTTACGATGGTAAAAAAAAATTATGCAACAAATTATGGGTGTAGAATTTTTTTTTTCTGTGATATTCACACCACCATGATTACACTGTACTATTTCCACTATTGTTTTACTTGAAGGCATATGATATGTTCCAATTCTTTTCGACAAATCAAGATGGCACTACAGCTACCAAATTATGCAAAGTAGCATTGCCAGCAGATGGAACTGTATTTGCTTGCTTTTGGCTAGAAGGTTGGCCGTTGGGGGTCACACTGGGGGATTAATTTCTGATACTCTCCAAGCGCCCATATAGGAAATATGTTGCGATAAGCCATGTAGCACAAGGGACCATTTTTCAAGAAACTCCCAATCATTTCCTATAGAACAATAAAGAAACTGTTAGTAGCAACAATAGATCTTTGGATGAAGGCGATTTATATGCTTACTACTTACTAGAAATTGGGAAATTCCTCGAATGGTAAAAACAGAACATAACGTGACAGATTCAAATCATCTTGTTTCAAATTGCTAGGGGAGCTGCCTATCGTTATATTTAATAAGGAGAACAGTTTGAGATTATCCTGTGAATACTTTCGAATAGTTATGAGGAAATAACCCAGGGTTTCCACAGTCCAAAACCATTCTCAGGGTATCCTTCTATCTTTGTCCCTGTGAGGGTACTTTGAAGATCTTTATTGCTTCATTATGCTTATCGTCATTATAACAGGGAATGTCAAGATTAGAAAGTGATTTGTATAATACAGAGCACACTTAGCAGTCACCTCCTGTGGGAAGTCACCATTGCCGAGCTGCATACTCATGATAAGTCTTGCAGCTTTGTGCAGTGGAGTGGGATCTCTTTCCACCTGAACTTAGAAGAAAAGTTTGAAATTACTCCAATACTTCAAAAATGAAATAGATCGAAACCTTTAAGTAGGTTGGTTGATTTATTCTGAGGTTAAGTATTCTCTTCTCCAATTGCCCATTAAACATTTTGAAGTGTTAAATAAAGTAATCACCTGTCCAGCTTTCATGAGCGCCAACATTGCCCATGCAGTGTTCACTATGTGTGACTTCCCCCTATCCAGATTTGTGTATGCCTGTTTATAATTTGAATATGTGTTCAGTCTCATGGATTGAAAATGCAGCAAGGCAAGACAAATTCTGAGACAAAAATCTTCAGTATAAATACAGGTGCACTGTAAACTTTGTGAAAGCAAAAGATGCATACTGTTTTCGACCAGCAAATGTTCAGCTTGCATTTTCCATTATTGAGGTACATATGGAATTATTGGAACGACATTACGACTCATGCTCTTGTTGCCATGCAATTGCAACATTTTTTTTAACATAAAGTCCATCTACTTTATTGCTTGTTTGAAGTTTGAACTAGGTTGCATGTTTCCTCTCAATGCTTCATGTTCCTAATGAATTACTATCTGGTTATGAGTTCATACAGATTTCTGTACCTTTTGCCTAATTTGCTGGAAGTTGAACAGAAACAGGATAAAAGCATGTTTCCATTATCTGGATGTTTTGCTTACTTTAAAACATTCTTTAGCTTGGTTCTTGATGGGATGCAGACATGCAGCCCATCTATGTTGCAAAAGCATACCAGAAATGATTACCTTGGTTCTTGATGAAAGATGACTCTCACCCCACCCACCATTCTTTAGCTGCTTTGTTAAGAGAAACTTACAGGCCTTCCTGATACACGTGTTGTTACCATAACTCTGCCCAACAGCTGATAGACCCTCAATAGCAAACCATGTGCCATATGTGAAACAAATACCCCAAGATCCAAACCTGTAAAACAATTTATTGACCATTGATTATCTATTTTCTCAATGTTCTATGAATTTCGGCTATGTTTAATATCTACTGCACAGCATGCCATTGATTTTATTTAACTATGACCTTGTCTAGTTTGATTTGCTGTATTAAAGGTTGCACCTCTTGGTATTCTGGTTAGCAACCTATGCTATATGTGTTTTGCTGCAGTAGGAAAGTATTTTGACTGTTTTTCTTGTTTCTCTTCTGGATATTTTGAAGTGAGCATATCATGGTAAGTTGATAACATAGTTATTATCGCATTGATGAAGATATTGACTGTATTCTTTGGAACTATGCACTTCAGTTCTGCTGAGCTATCCTGGGAATTATTCTGTAGATTTAGGTTTAGTAGTGTCCAAACTTCAAGCAAACCAATAAGGACTAAATGTGCCAAATTGAAATATTTCTATGACTATCTTCCGAATAAGGTCATCATGTATAAAAGTACTTACCATGAGCCGTCATCATTCTGTAACTTCTCAATGAATTCAGTAGCCCCCCTAATGCATTGATCTATTTCATCTTTTCGATGCCAAGGGTACTTCTCCCGAAACAATGCTAATGCTTGCATGATTGATGAGGTACACTCGACGTACCTGCAATATGTATGCATGTTATTTGTTTTACCATAAGAGAGGTGTTGCTAAGAATATCGTTAAATTCTTACTGATGCTCCACCATGATGTCTGCGTATATCTCTGTCATGTTGAAAATCTGCCATGAAAAAAGATCCAAAGCCACAATTTTCAGTGCTCTATATGTCGATATGTAGATATTATGCTCTACAATAATAGTTCCCTAAAGACAGTCCTTGCTTTTCTTTTAGATATAACTATGACAGGTAATTTGGCTCAATAATCTCTTTTACATGCCAGAATTTTGTGGGGATTTCATCACTATTTTCGTTCAGATTAGAAGTGCTTGTTATTTAGCTCCATATTACTAGTGTATTCATGCCTCCTATCTTTCTTACCTGATTTTTTAGATGTATCTTGGATCCCATTTATAGAACTTAACTTGAATCTGCAAGTTATTTTTTAAAAATCTGAAAAACAAATTTACATGCTTGCCCTCAATATGATATCCTATTGTTCTTAAGCATGTTTTGTCATAAGTGAAGAAACATCAAAGTAGCTATATTCACTTACTATATGCCCAAAGTAAGACACTCTGAACAGACATAAATACATAATTTTTTCAAAATATCTTGTGATCATTGTTGCATGAAATGCTGGTTTTCGTTCTGACATTACCTAAAGATAAAGCCCTGGACCATATTATCCAAAACCATGTACATATGCTATTGTAATGCAATCGTAATGCATGGATTTAGGCTAAATAGTAAAGCAGGAATTGGAAACATACCTCCATCCATGGATATGTGCGAGCGAGCTCCCAAGTTCCATAGCCACCGTTTGGGTTCTGCATCCAATTCAGGGTTAGTAAATAGCTCTCTGCTTTTATTTACATTTTCTTTTTCAACCAAAATGCTGTTAGTTAACTCAGCATCTATACTTATGCTAAAACTGGTGGCTATTCATTTCTCAATTGGTATGTCTGGAAATTAAGCTTTTACTTTTTTTAATTCCTGTACAGGATTCTGTTAATCTGTTCAGACTTTTCATCTTTGGAGTGTACCATAATCATTTTCTAAAGAGGAAAATGTGTGTCACCGCATTCACGTAGTATCTTAGTTTCTATTGTTACTTAGGCTTAATGCTATTAGCAGCATATAGAAAATTTTCTCATTTGCCGCCAAAATGTCCTTGAAACTATATTGGTTCAACTACCTTGAACCTTTCTAATGGTAGACCTAAATATATAATGCAAAGTAAAGTAGTTCCATGCCTGTAAGGATAATAATACATTCACTGCATCATATAGGCGGCATGTTTCCATCTGATCACTTCCAATGTCTGATGAAAATTTGGACAGCATTAACAAAACCTGAAACCAGAGAAAACATGATATGTTATTTTAATGATCTTGTAATTTTGATGTGCTGTTGAGTCTGGTAATCATATGGTGAAAGGTGTTGAACCTTAAGAGCCTCTGCTGTGCAGTCTGAAACCTGCCACCCCTGATCTCTGCAACCTGGAAGCCCCACCCTCCTTTAGATATGTGACGGTACTTTCTGCTGAAGTCACCAGAAGGATTGTCCATGATCTTAAAATTTAAGTTAGTAGAGTTAAGTAGGTAAGTTAAGACAAATAGAGTTAATAGAACTTCAATCTTAGACAATAATACCTGGGAGGCTTTTATGAAATCATGCGCTTTCTTTAGGGTACTTCTATATTCTTCTGCAATGTTACATGCTAATATTGCTTGGACTGCAAAAGCAACATCCCATAGTTGACCGGCACAGACCTTTGTAAAGCGATGATACATAAATCAGTAATCCATAGAAAATCAGCAAGGTGTCGCGGCTTGACAGTGCCTTGTAGAAAGAGAGATCCTAAAAATGTTTAATTTACCCGCACTTTCATGCCATCTTCACCAATCCATAGGAAATCAGCAACTCTAGCCAAATGGCGCTTTGAATGCATCTGAGTTGGATTTTTGGATCCAGCAGCACAACATGGATAATGCCTGCAATGTTTACTCTTTGTAAGGATGTTTGTCATTTTCATCAGTATCAACTAAAACTCGAAGTTTTCATAAATGCAAATATTTCCTAAATTGTTACTGTACCCATCTTTCCGAGCATGTATTGTAGAAGTGAATGATTGACTTAGTGTACACAACTGAAAAGTCCTTCAATAAGTTATTTTTGTCGACCTATTTTTTATTTTAAAAAGAAATGCATCCTGGATAAAGTGCACACATTAATTTTATAAATAGGAAAGTAATATGAGTGTGAGCTTGGGCTATGTCTCATGAGCTCAACCATCTAAAGTTCTCAACCTCTTCCTCTACCTTAGGCCACATTTATGTCTCCTGTTTCTTCTACTTTCTGCATAAGAAAAATGCTTAAGTCCTTCTGGACATATATTTCCAGAGTTGCTTCTGTCAGATTAATCCATTATGATTTAACGAGCAAGGAATCTTGGAAATCCTTAAAATTCACGAGTTTTGGATTCCAAAATTTCATTGATTGGGTTTCACTGCCTTTTCTTTTGTCATTATTCAGTTGCGACCATTGGTGCTATAACACTACACTACATAGATTGATAGACATTGCTTATTAAACAAGTGTAATCAATGGGTCAATGCACTTTTCTCTGCGCAATCAAAACATTTTTTGTTCACTTCATGTAAGCAGGTATTTCAGTTTCTTAAAAAACTAAAAATAAGGACCTGCCCTTCAGTAACTAATACTATTCAATGTAAACTTGTTTCTGCTGTGATGTTCAAAATTTTTCTGAGTTGTTTTGAGAAGACATAATTATCCTACCTTCTGTGCGGCACCAATGCAGATGTATTGAGAATTCTCATCTTCATATTTCAAGAATTCAGCAACTTGTTGTAGGGCTTTCTTTCTCATGTAGGAAACTGGCCAACGTGTGAGAAAAGGTTCGCCAAAACTGTAAAGGCAGTCAGATAGACACTCCTGTAGCCATGTATGTGGATTATACACATCTTCCTGCATTTGAATTTGTCATGTATTTTCAACAGTTTTGAAACATAAACATATATGACATATGCTGACATGCTTTT
Source organism: Chrysopogon serrulatus (assembly GCA_015844335.1). Classification (NCBI taxonomy): domain Eukaryota; kingdom Viridiplantae; phylum Streptophyta; class Magnoliopsida; order Poales; family Poaceae; genus Chrysopogon; species Chrysopogon serrulatus. The sequence continues at coordinate 53,202 of JADLZL010004821.1, read as the reverse complement.
GGTTGTGGGTTCAAGATAATCTTTGTTTACATTATGATATAGGGAATAACATAGCATAAGAAAGCATGTGAATATTTGCAATGTACATAAATGTCTTACCAATCTAAAACTCTACACAAAAAACAATGTGATATAAATGCATTTGTATTTATCTGAATACCTATTACATCTACTCTGGAATCATATAGAAATCCTTGCAGATATCTGCTAGATGCTTAACAGACTAACCTTTGCACATAATTTTACGAGCTTGCTTCCAGTCAATCTTTTTATAGGGATGAATATGTAGCTCTTCCCTTAGTGACATAACCAATCTCGTAATGGGTCCGACAAATTTCTTGCCATATAAATAGGACATGGGAATGAATGCCATTCTGAAGTGACTCCACAATCGTCCTGCATTTGGAAAAGAAAAAATACAAAGATGATGATTAGATATGTTTTGTCTTACTTTACATAACTGTTACAGGTGGAAGTAATATAATAACACATCATTAACAACAATGGATGTGGCAGAATAGTTATTGTAATAATAAAGATTGTTGGCAGTGATGGTGATTACCTATATCATCTGTCAAGATGTTTACATTATCTTAGAAAATATCAGTATACAAAGAAGTTTTGCGTTCTACACATATGCATGCAGTAATAATCCAGCCACCCTCGCACGGGCTATGGCTCCCCTGACATGTTGGTCAAGCTCCGCCACTACTTCTAGCCAACATGGTTCATGCACAATTGGTCTGATAACTAGGATGCTCAACGACCAAGTCGCTGTGCTAATACTACTAAATCTACACATGCTCGAGGTCGAAGAAAAATCTACCTGGTTGAATAGGAACCCATGATGGAAGAAGAAACAATTCTGGGGGGATGGGATTTACACCTGACCATTCAAAAACTCCAAGCACCTGCATTATCAGGTACACAGTTACAACAAAGGTCCTGTTGTGAATAAATGGTTGTCTTTATTACAGTTGATTATTGTAATCAATTTCACAATTATTTGGTCCTTTCCAAAGTCTGCTGTCCCATTTCACAATGCTTTGTATAACTCAACGGCTACACCATTGAATGTTTGATGCATGTGTGCCATTGAAGGATTAGTGAGTGCAAGTCTCCAATTCACATGACATAGGTTTGCAGTATGTAAATTAATTAAATTACTTCTGAGTATGAGGACGAAAATTCAGCTGCAAGGATGCTTACCGAGAGCCACACTTTCCCCAAGATTGGTATCATTGTTGCACCACCATGATCATGTATCCATTTCCTTGCTTTAAGCATAGACATATCTGGTCCATCATCGATATTCTCACCAAGTAGCCTTAGAGCAGTATAGTTGAGAGCTGTGCTAAGCATGGAGCTTTCACCCTCCGCATGCAGCCCCCATCCTCCGTCCATGTTCTGTTTCACACGATTATGAAACACTTGTTGAGATATTTTTGAAATATTTTAGGTGTTTTCTTAAATTATTCATAATTCCTTGCAAATGTCCAGCTTACCTGACGGTTGTACAAGTAACGACAAATCTCCTTGCAGTGTTCTGACGATAGTGTACTACTTAATGACTCTGTGACGTATAGAACTATAATCTGTAGTAGAAAACAAGGAAACTTAGATCTGTGACATTTAATACTAGAAGTTGAAAGTAATAAAGCAGACATAATCAACTAAATGGTAATAATGATACGGAAAAACGAAAATTTTGGTGTATCATAATTCTTACCATGGTTGCTGTGGTAAACAATGGCCCTGGAAAATCTCCTGGCCAGTGCCCGTCGTGGTGCTTGTATCGCTGAGAAGTAATTGAGTGCCTTTCTCAGTATCTCTGACACAGTGCTGGAGTTTATAACCAAAGGAGATTCATCTTTGTCTTCTGTAGATCAAGACTGAAATTGTTCTCCTTTGCTAACTGTAAAAAAGTAGTTCAGGTGCCATTTCAAGATGCTAAATTGTTTATATTATATTCGCAATTTATTTTAGTGGTGGTACTGTACTTTGTTTGGATCCATAGCAAGGTTAATTACTCAGGATTTACAAACGCATATAGATGTAGCCTACATATAAGGCCTTGGAAAGATAAGTGTATTTCATTTTAAGTTCCAGGTGTTCCAGGGGTATCTGATACTATGCCATATGAAGCTTTGTGCAAGACCTATGTTACCTGCATACGAGCCAAAATATCGGAGCTGTGTCTCATATGGAACCTGTTCTTATTGAATTCTTCCCGTGCAGAGTCAACAGCTTCCCCCTCTTCTTTTGATCCAAAATCTTGATCAAACTCCCATGTTTCTCTTCCAATGTGACTGTTGCCACTCTTGAGCCATGGTCCACCCTTGGCAATCTTGAGCCTCCACATATTGTACAGCTGGATATATATACTTTCTTTCTGCTTCTACTCTAAAGAGTTACCTGCTGCAGTAAATAAAGAATAAAAAGAAATGTTTTAAGATTAGCTATCTGTTCAGAGTGAGCATAATATTCCCTTAGAAGTTTCAGAAGGATGTCCGTGTGTTGAGGTAATGTTGTCTAGTACTATTTTACACTCTTCGAGTTTTTGCTAGTTCCTTCCTGCAGTGCCGCTACTCAGTTTTACTTTACAAGGCTGTCTGGTTGCAGTGGAAATGCAGTGTGCCGACTCTAATTTGACATAGCTGACTATTTTCTGATCTCATCTGAAGTATTTGAGCTAGCTTTGATATACATTGTCAGATGCAATTTGTTCTCTCCTATACAAACCTAAAATGGTGAAACTTCTTGATTGTAGCTCTTTTTTTTGGGAAGGGAGGTGGGACTGTGGGAGTGCATCATGCATGTAAATAGATAGATGCACAGCTAAAAAGAGCCACACTTACAGGACTTGTTATGGTTCCTTATTTGCAGGTGCAGGTGCAATCATCGCCCAATGTCACAATGTGGGATAACCGTCACAAGAACAGCAGGTACAGCTGAAGAGAGCCGGGTGACGTGTATTGCCAATCAGGCTATTGAGTCCCTCCCTCCCTATTTATCTCTCGCCTGGGAGATCACGTGGAACCCATGAGCCCATGGTCGAGCTGCCGCGGAACGTACGTGTCTCCTCTCCTGCACAAGTAACTCAGCTAGCCGGTGGAGCCGTCCAGGAGGGAGCTTGCTTGGCAGCTGAGAACCCGGGGAAATGGCTTATGTGTGCGCGCTCCTGGCCCTGGTCATGCGAACCCACAGCTTCAGTTGCCTCTCCCTGGAGAGCTCCAAGTCCAAGCATGTCTTGTCGTGCTCTTGCTTCGTTCATCACTTGCTGTATACGTGTTAAACAATGTTTTCACTTTTCTGTATACGTGTTACGAAAATTTCTGATTACCTGAATCCAAAACTTGCTGCTTTAGTCCATTATATGTCAATGGCAAGGTTCAGCACTTCTATGTTGGGTCTCTGCAGCTTAATGATGCTTTACTTGAGCTAAGTTTACAACACCCTTGAGCCCGTTGCGTCCTACTCCTAGTACGAGAGGATAGGGAAAGACGATGGACAACTATGACCACATTGAAAGCATGCGCACGATTCAAATTCAGGACATTATTTGTCATAACAAATAATAATGGTATACTAATTGTCCGTTTTGATGTACCTATCTCATTAGTGAAGTAAGAATTGCTGCTTCCCCAAAAAAGTAGTAAATCTTGGAACTCTTGGCGCCCTCCGCTCCGTTGGCTCCCTGCCTCCCTCCCCTCTGCTCCTCTTCCGTGGAAGGATCTGAGCAGGCGAGGAGGCCGCGATGTACGAGCTCCCCGCGGCGAGGAGGCCTCGACGGACAAGCTCATTGTCCCTCGTGCAGATCGACGATGACACGAGGAAGATGACATGTAGAGAAAAAGAATCTCGTCTTGTTTGGATGTCATAGTATTGACGTGCAAAACCCTAATTTAGAAGAAAGAGGTTTAGAGTGGAGTTTTTAGAACTAAAAAAAACTATAGTTTCAGTGGTACCATAGTTTTCAAAACCGTAAAGTTTGTTGCACCCAAACATTTCATGGCACTCTAAAACTAAAGTATTTCATAAAACCAAGATATTTTTCTAAAACTCCAAAAAATACTTTGTATCAAAAACAGAGTCTAAATATGTTTTAGGAGATTGACGGTAGGGTGATAGGATGGTAACAGCTTTCAGCTTTTTCACAATTCATATTTCCTCAACCGTTTTTTATAGCCCACAACTCAAAATATTTTTTTTTTCAGTACACTAAATAGCAAACAGCTGACAACAGTTTTTCCAGAGCCACAACTCAATAGCAAACTATCTAGTACTCCATAGATGAAATTAAACACCTTTCTACCTAAAATCCTAGATGCGGAATCTTCAATAGCCAATTAGTTTTTTTAAGAACGTGCTACCCATATTTTTTCTTTTATATTAAGACAGAACAGAAGCAAAGGAGCTACGGCCCTTAGAGTGGTTATTGTGGGCAATACAGTAACCCTTTCTTGAGCCAATTGTCATCACAGAACACTTTCAGAACGCAAGGCCACATCACATGCCTAGGAATTAGGATCAGGGAGCATTGCAAGCAAGTTTATGTCCAGTTCAACCTCGGGCACTGGAGTGCACTCCAAAGAGCAGTATAATTGTCATCAGGGACAGAGACAACACCAGGGCGGTCGGAGCTCGAGCCCCTCTTAAGAATTTTTTGCCATACATAGACCTTGAAGAGAGATTGAAGCTCTCTACAAGTTGAAGAAGCCCCACCTAAGTCCTGATTGTCATCATGCAGTTCACGTGTTCCATTCTCCAGATGGTCATGCGAGCCCCCGTCCCTTCTGCTATGAACAATTCGTGCACTTTATGTGCAGTATCTCCTGGCAAGTTTTCTGCTTGTGATCATGCGAGCCCCCCCGTCCCTTCTCCGGACGGTCTGCTAAACAGATACAGTATATGCCCGCAACTGAAATGACCGGCTGCCATTTGTGCATGTACTGAATGAAATACGGCATGAGAGGTGTCCACAACCACTATCTGCAATAGAAAAAGACATTTGTTCCTTCACTTACTGAGTGCCCTCACTCTCCAGGGACAACAATTCAGCTTCATCATGATCATAACAAAATGAGCACGGACTGATATATCTGAACACTGTGTTATGATCAATCAGCTTGGCAAACAATTTAGAGTTCCCAAATAAGAGATTGAGACACTGAGCGAACAAAAGGATAACAGATAAACCTGTACTTGCATGAATTTTTCCCCACAAGAAAAAAAAAATGCGCAAAAGATAACTTTCATGGGTTCTTTTTGACCTGCTGGTGATTTCAGAAGAACAAGAAAACAAACATGACCCGTCCTGGATTGAGAGACGTCCTTGCCTGCCCAGAAAAATCACTGAGTAGACTCCTAGGCTGCAGACTTCCCAATCCGTTATTCTTTGTCTTTTGTCATTATCTATGCCTCCAATTGTGGAGTAGCATCCTTCTCATCAGAGAAGTAATCTTGCCTGTAAAGGGGATCGATAAGCAAATTATGCTCTTCACTCGACATATCAACAACAACATGACACTTGCTGGATTGGCTTTGGGACAAACCTTATCTTCCGTGAAAGCTGATACAGGCCTGTACCCGCCATCGCAACGTTAACACTGAAAAGGTTCCAATTTCTCTGCAATAAGATAACATTCCATGGCAACCAGGTAAGCACAAATAAACATACCAAGGCTACTATCTCAGCAATTAACATATCAGGCAATCAAATGGGAAAACCAGATGTAAGGACAACTATCTCAGCTATGAAAAACATGCATACTTTTGCTGCAAAATTATGAGCTCATTTCAAAGTCATAAAAATAATCAGTGAAGTGATTTTTTAATTATCTGTTATATAAGAATCCAAACTCCTAAGAACAAGAAACTTTTATATGGATAATCAGTATGGTTATAAGATGTTTTGTTATATGTAGAGTCCAAACACATCAGAACAAAAAATTGTTGTTCTCTGAGCTGACAAGTCTTGTGGAACATGTGTGAAGGAGAAGACAGAAGTATCAAAGCATAAATTATACAAGCAAATGAGCATCAACACTTATTAGCAAATACATGATGAGAAGAACCAATATATTTGCAGCAAGAAAGGTCAAGTTTTGTGAGATCAAATACAGCCCATATCACCTTGTATGTTTCAGTGGACAACTAGAGAACCAATGGACAAGTACCACAAACTGATGGCTTACCGGTGTGATAACCAAGCTGTACCTTGACCAAATGAGTCCAGTGCATGCAACAGCTGATCATCATGCAAAAGAGTAAGCATACCAGAATTATACAATAATGCACTTTAACTAATGTCCATGTTATCTGGAATGCAGGGATACAACTTAAACTGACTGAATAGCTTAGCCGTACCAACTTGCTGAGGGTAAGATATCTTTTCAGGCGGCTTAGCAAAGTCTGCTATGTTGGCAATGCTGATACCCCATTTGAATGTTGGCGCCCAGAAATGAACTGCAATGAAGGTCAGCTTTGAAGTTAGAGGTTGTGGGGATAATTCGTTAAGTGCACCATGCATCACATTATTGACAAATGAATGCAAAAGGTTTGGGCATTTTTGTTGGATCATGCTTTGCATTTCTGCATTACAAAGCAAAATTACATTTCCCATCTAGACGACAGTGTGATAGCAAATACTACCAGGAAAATGCAGATCAGACATGACTTGGTATATATTGAAATAAGCACAAGCTAAGAAGACATCACTGTGCAAGATGGTGATGGCCATTGGCAGTTTATATACAGCTTGTCACTGTACAAGATGGTGATGGCCATTGCCAGTCCTTATACAGCTTGTAACTGTGCAAGATGGTGATGGCCATGACCAGCAATGACGAACAGACATTATGCAATATGAGGGATGCTTTTGTTCACTATCAACAAAGAAAAAATAGAGAAAGATGAAAGTCCAGAAAATGACTAACTGGTTTTGGGGCCAGCAGGGTGGTTCCAGAAGGCCTGAAGCTTTGTAGCAGCCATTCCAACTAGCACACAATTTGCCTGCCCCTTTTGAGTGAGTTCACCCAGCTAATGCTTCTGTGGTCCTGGTCCCCCCTACAAGCGAGAAAATAAGTCTGAGCCATTCATGCTTCAAGAAAGTAGATATGCCACCAAAGGACCATTAATCGTAGTAATAATGGGCTTCTCCAGAACATGACAGTACAACAGTTTTGTAGTCATAAAAACTGGTTATAGATATAGGAAGGTCAAATTCATCAATTTTAATGGCACCCTCCAACACCGAAATATCAGGATGCAAGAAATCCCAATGTGATTACTATGTGAATACCCATGACATCCCACCTACAGTGACAAGAATCAACAAGATTTCCACGTTCCTACACCTTTTGACATTGCTTACTTTTTCAACGGCCCACAAGGATAACGCACTGAAAGCAGCAGATACTGATGGTCCCGTGCTTGGCCCAGGGCCACCAGGCCCCCAATTCGGGTCGGCACCCTGCATACCTGAACTACCTTAAGGATCATCAGGTGCTGCAGCACTCAATCAAACCTGAAAGAAATGTTTTGGGGGGAAAACAAGGTGCTGCTACCGCAACAACCTGACTAAATCAATTTTCACCACGGGCTGGGGGCGCTCGGAACCCCACCTCAGCCCGGGCAACCCAGCAGGAGCTAAGATTAGGGCCCCGCCGCCGTCGCTCAGAGGAACGATCAAAGGCACAGACAGACACCAACACAAATGGAACGATCGGCGCAGGCGGCGGCGGCGCCCTTGTGCCTACCCGATACAGAACAAAACAGCGCATGGGGGAAGATGATAGGGGAGGAGGAGCTTTACACTTGCTTCGCCTCCGGCGACGGCGGAGGACCCGATCGAGTCAGCGCGGAGGAGCGGGGGGGCTTCGGGGTCGGGTGCGGCGGCGCTCGTCTTCTCGGGAATCGATCTGCTGGCGCGGGGATTGATTGGTGGGGTTGTTGAGGGTGAGAGGCGGTGGGGCCCACCTGTATATTTCCCTTTTATAGTATCTCTCTCCCATGCTGGTGACCCCTCCTTACGCATTGGCCGTTGGATGGGAAAAGGACGGACGCGATGGAGGTGGGCAAAGTGACGGAAAAGTTTGTTTTCGTTTCTGAAAATTGACCAACAGAACACGGGTGGGGTCGTGTTGTGTCTCCGTGCTCTGTCGTCACTCTTTTTTTTGCGTCTTACGCCCGGTTCGTGAAAAAGTTGCATTTTCTGCACTGTAGCGTTTCATTTATATTTGATAAATATTATCTAATCGTGGCCCAACTAGACTCAAAAAGATTCGTCTCGTAATTTACAACTAAACTGTATAATTAGTTATTTTTTTACTTACATTTAATGCTCCATATATACGAATAAAAATTGATGTGATGGAGATAGAGTGGAAAAAGTTACAAGTTTCATGGAAAGTGAACAAGGCCTTAATCCATCCTACCAGATGTAGTAGTAGCTTGTAGGAGAGTACTCTCTCTCCCTTTTTACCTATCTTTCTCAATTTTTATAGTGACATTTACATCTCTAAATAAATTTATTATAAAAAATAAATCAATAATAAAAGGAGGGATGATAGATAGAAGGAAGAAGAATAAGAAAGATATAGGATTCCCATGTGTATGGTCTATGAATTACATCATAAAAAAAGGCAATGTGATAAAGCATCAATATAATAAAATTCTAAAAAAAAAAAGAGAGAATTCGAAATCGTAACTTTACTTTTGAAACAACAAACAAATATAAATATAAAGCAATAAAAAAAGAGCAGCCAGGTTAATAAAACTGAGAAAATTGACTCGGAAAAAAATTTTTTGGAAGCTCCATTGCAGGATTCAAACCTAACCATTAAAGGAGAAGCTGTGGGAACGACAAAACCTATGACTACATAGGATTTTATTGAAAAGAATCCTAACACTTCATTGGGTGGGATGGCGGAACAAACCAAAAAAATTGCTTTATTTGATAAGGTTCTAAATTAACAAATAAGACAGGAAAGAGTAAATATTCGCCCGCGAAATCCTTATTGGATTAGAATACTCTACCACGATTCAATAAGAATAAAAAAAGGAGATTCAAAAAAGGAAGGATTACATTTTATATAAATATTGAATTTGGATATATTCTAGATCTTCTTTCTTGACTATATATTTATTTTTCTTTTTTAAGAAAGTCAAAATCAAAAAACCTAACTTTTTCTATTATATATTTATGTTTGATGACAAGATTTTCATCACGTACTTACTCTTACATAGCTCAATCAATCTGCTAGAAAGCTCTGCTCAGAATGAATTTATGGGGTATTAGCCACAGCAAGTAGAAAATCAGTTTCTTTGGAAAGCAAGAACGAAGTAGGCGAGGAAAGGCATACATAGGTCAGAAAAGTATGCATGGTCGTCACGGGTAAGGATTCTCATTCCAGCATTCTTGGGTCTAGTTTTGTTTGGACTTGGGCTTAGATGTAGTGGGTTCTTGGGCCACAGCTTTACCTATCAAAACCTTCGAAGGAGCATTAGTCTTTGACACATCAATCAACCCGGCGTAGGAGCATGGGATTTGGACACATCAGCACCAAACCAAAGAGCTACTGTAGTACCGATTAAAAAAACGGTCGTAGCTACTGGACGACGAAATGGATTTTGGAATTTATTGACATTCTCTAGAATAAGCCCGTTGGCACAGAAACCATTAAGAGAACGCCCAATAACTTATTGGGTACTGTACGGAGTATTTGAAATACGGGAAAGAAGTACCACTCGGGTAATATTTCCAAAGGAGTTGCAAACGGATCCGCCGGTTCACCAATCATTGACGGCTCTAGAACCGCTAAACCTACATTACACGCAATAGTACCTAGAATTACTACTGGAAAAATGTATAAAAGATATGGCGCGCAGGCCAGACCCCCTTGGATTTTAGGTGATTAACTACCGAAGCGAAGAAAAGGCTGGATCAAGAAAAGGGGGGTACTACGAGCCCTCTGCCCCACGCATCTAACCAGCTCGCGTGGTTCACCGGATTGAGCTGGCCAGAAGCCTCAATAGTATATATATATCTTGTTTGCTCGTTCGAAGCTGTCCAAGACAACTGAGCTATATCTTTTCGTGTAACTAGCCAGCCCGGAGCCGAAATGAATTATATATCTTTCCACGGCTGTAACTACTATCTTAATTATGTATCATAAATAATAATATATTTTTACATTTTTTTTATCAAAATGGAATATGTTTGACTTCTCAAGAGTGAGAATTAAACGACAGATTAAAAAAGACAAAGTGAGTAGGTGAATAAACGTATGTCTACGTTAAATGATCAAGGTTAATTGAGAAAGTAAGGAAGTGCACTTGTTTATTAGTATTACTTTATTCAATCAGGAGTGGTTAGCGTAGGTGATTATACAAGGAACCAGGTTACTATTGGTTAAGGCAGTAGCGCCATTGTCTCCGGATCCCAAGCTTGTTTATTATATATAAGCTATAGACTATAGTACAGAGATAAGCCGCCACATTAGAAGCACAGAGATAAGGCTAGTCTCAATGTAATTTTATAGTAGGTTTCATGCACATTAAATAGGATGTCACATCATCAGAAAAGAAATCTTTGCATGAAACTTGGAGGAGAGAAAAGGTAAAAGTTTCGTGGGGATGAAACTTATCGGCGTTGTTTCTAAAGCTTTGGAAACGGTATGAAACCTTCGTTGAGGGGAGATTTCATTTCATTGATCCCATGCTCTAGGCACGGCTGATGTGAGCACACACCAGGACGGCGCCTAGGTGAGTGTGGCGTGAGGAGGTGGGCGATGCGGCTGACATGAGCACGGCCGGCGCGACCACACAGCTGGACAGCGTAGAGGTGAGCACGAACGCTGCTACTGACGCAAGAGCACAGCCGAACGGTACGGAGGCGACAAGCGCAGATGGTGCGGAGAGAATTGATCATAGACCATGGACCATATATATAGCAAATAAAGAGAAATGATATAAGGCCACGTTTAGATGGGGTGGGATAGGGATTGGGATAGGGTTATCCCACTCCTCCAAAAGGGTATTATTGCATCCTAGCCATTCATTTTTTACGCTCATTTAACCCTAGCCGTTCATCTATTTTCTTTTCTCTATCCCATTCTCTATCCCCTTTATCTAAACACTACATAAGGGTATCTCAAAAAACTGTCTTCTATACCAAATCTATGTATGTTTGAGAAATGTCTTAGATTCCTAGTAGAATCACTTAAATTACCGTCAAACGTCACAAAGAGACAAATGTTTTAGAAGAATTAATCACTTGGACCGTACCTATTTTTGTTCAGCCACCTAGTTTTAGTTTAAAAAATCTAACTTATGAGAGAAACGTTTCTAAAGGTAATCCAAATCCGATCTGAAATATTCTATGAGATTCTAGAACTCTTTCAAACACAACATATATCTACACCAATATATATCTAATATCAAAGCTGAAAATTTCTCTCCCTCAGATCCATCATCATCACTTTCGACCTCTTTTCTCTCTCCCTCGATCCATCATCATCACTTCCGACCTCTTTTTCTTTTGTCACTTACTTTCTCCAAATGGTCGTGTTTCACTCTCACACTGCTTAACAGTGCACATATTTCCGCAATATTACTCCAAATCTAAAACAAACTAAACTTTACCTTTTTTACCCCACAATTAACACCATCAATGGAACGAAAGGACATAGAAGGAGGAGAATTTGTTTTTGGACCATACATGTAAGTTCAAAAGAAAGAGGGCCATAGAAGAAAGATGTATTTTTTTAAGACCATACATTTAAATATCTCATTGTTATATCTTGACATGTAAGTTGTTTGTCTCAGCAATGCACTATTACACACAACTAAAATCCACTAACACATGTATTTATGATGTCCACGTTAGCGAGACACATAAGCATTTATTTTTTTTGAAAGGGGATATCTGCTTTCATTAGATATGGACAACAACAATACAGGGGAATACAAAACTTGACACCACAACACCCTTAATGAAAAAGAGAAATTACAAATACACCCAACAGTGTCATCTTACTGGCCGCCTGTAAATCATCACATGTGAGCTCGGCATCAGCTTCTCCCAAGCAACAACAAACAGAACGGGACTGCCATCATGAGTATCCTCGAGTTCACATCAACATAGATCGCCACAACGGGCTACAGAAGCTGCAATACAAGATTGTTCCAAGAGACAGGGCAAAAGCACCAATGAAATACCCTCGGCTGGGCAACACCTCAAAACAAGTTTGATGTTGATCCATCGCCATTGCCGGAGAGAAATAGACAAGGAGCACTCTGATGTTGCATCGCAGATGGGAAGGAATGAGTACGAACTCCCCATCCCCTTCTCCGATTCCATGCCCGATAGTACCAACCAGCCACCGTGTGAGTAATTGGAGCTTATTTGCGCCTCCACCATCGCAAGTCGTCCACGCTCACCAATATCACTGCCGGTGAGCAGTAACAAAAAAATAAATCCCACAAAAGGGGAGACCACATCACCCACAAATTTGCAAATAGGGACCTCGTTGGACCCGTCGTTGTCACCAGAGCTGCTATAGAGGAAATAAAGCCAAAGCATCAAGCCTAGCAAACCCTAGTATTATTACCTATAACTAGTAGACTATACATGCACCTGATCATTGATCCGCCCCCAAAACACTGTAGAGGACACCCTGTGGGAAGGAATCGCTTGGATCGACATCGGCAAGCACGTATTGCCATTTTTTGATTGTAGGAAGGAGAAAGGTGTTGCTTTCTTTTCATTTATAATTTACGGTGCTTGAAAGTAATAAAAGCCATCTATCGATCTTGACAAAGGGTTACAAGGTAGGGATACCTCTTGAACGGAACTAGTTGTGGATTAGAACTAGAAGTTTTGTGGGCCCAGAACTCATTGGAAAAACAAAAGTATAGGGCGTAGGGGTCATTTTGCACCCCTTTATTTTCTTTCGCGATCCTATCGTTCTCGATCTCCTTTCGTCCGCCTTCTATCCACTACGGCCGGTGACCTCCGTCTCGTGTGAGCGAACCCACCGGTTTCAGGCGATAATATAGAGCGTCCATATCATCGCAGCGTCCAGACAGTGCTCGCGAGTCTCGTCCACCCTGTTCGACTAAGAGCAGCAGCAACCGGTAGATCAAAAAGATAAGATATTGTCGTGTTGAACTTATTTTGCCTTTGCCTTTGAGTGAATGCAAGATTACAACTTGCAGGGCATAAACCTACGCTCTAACCTTTGGACCGTCTCGACTATAGGCTGTCAGGCACTGCTCGGGGTGAAAGAATGCAGCAAATTGTTGTTGTCTGACACAAAATAGAGTGCTCGGCATTTCAGTTCAGCTTCAAGCCGGCGGCTGTATCTGTATGCAACCCGCCTGCTCCACTCTGCGTGTGCGCGTCTGCCTGCGACCACTCAGGTGCAGCGGTGCTTGTAGTTGGATGCATGGCGCCGAGAGCCGTCAAATTTGAAGCGCTATGGTGAGGCGTTGCTTCGATCCTGACAGCATGTGGACGGGACAGACAGCAGGACGCGGCCTGCGCCAAACAGAGGAATGCTGATCATCTCAATGACTGAACTGAACTACCACCCCGTCTATATGGTACTCCCTCTTCTAAATTATAAGTCATTTTGAGTAAAACTTAAATGTTTTTCTTTATTTTCTCGCCCATGGTTTTTAGCGCCAGGAACCTTAATGGGGTCCTCCCAAGTGCCATAACTAAACTCCCTTTTCATAAGCATTTAGTTATTCACATAGGTATGCCACACAATCCACTGGGCACTTCCAACCTAGAAATCACAAAATTTCTATGCACATTAATTAAGGTGCCAACTAAACACAAAAGATAAGATGACGCGGCACTGCAATTAATTAAGGTGCCAAGACATAAAAAGATATAATAGGTACATGAGTAAGAGAAAAGTCTAGTGATTGGACAAAATATCACTGCGTAGAAACTATGCATTGTGTTTCTATATGTAATATCTATACAAATTAAATAGATATAGAAACTATATATGGTTTTTAGAATTGGGAGTGCTCTAATATTAATTCGTATTAGTTTATTTTTTCGTATAAGTAATTTTATATAGTATAATTTCATTCTAAATCATCCGCAATTCCCACAACAACGTGTCAGGTATATTTATGCTTATTATTATTATTAATAGGGAGATTTACCATGTAGTGCTTATCTTTAGAGAGTTTTTAGATATGATACAAAGCCAAAGACCATTAGTATATGCCATTATGGAGATAGAGTAGATAATGTTAACGACACACGTCCTGTCAGATCTGATCATGCCATCAAGTGCGCAACTCATTCTACTCATAGCCGCCGCACTAGAATCCAGTCCATCTATCCCAGGATGAAAATGACATCTCCAATCGATAAAGCTAGCTTCTCTCGCCTGATCGTCGCCGCTCCATTCGGTTCAGCCTCGGCCATCTTCTCTCGAAACTCTGATGCAACAAACTGTATGCACAAAATGTCCCAACCCAACGACATACTTCGCTAATTCTTTTAGTTTTTTTATTAATCCCTTCGTTGCCTTGTCCAAATTTAACAAGAATGGATGTTAGAACATGTCGATTTAAATCTTACATACAATCATTTTATTTTTAAAAAGGTTCCACAACAACGCACAGGTATGCTTCTAGTTTGTTTTAAGAACTAGCATACGTTGCATTGATAGAGCTTTAATTTTATTTCAACTTTGCAGCCTATATAAAATTAGTTGAGTATATGTAAAACATAATAAAATTAAATAGGTTTGACTTAGAGCAGAGACACTCCAAGAGAACCAACCTTGGTCAGTCCATGTAATCGGAGTATCATACTCTTCTTAACCACAACTTAAGCCGACTAATCCCGTTAACCCCTGGAAATGCAATACATGCACTTCACATTAGTGCAACTATAGGACTAGGTTGCAAGGATGATTGGGCGGATTTAGGATGAGCATTCAGGGGGGCTGGGCGGCTAAACAATAGAGAATTAGAACTAAAGTTAGAGATTAGCTGTTGGCGGTCCTTATTGCATAATTTTAACCGCCAATATTCAAATAAAATCCACTCAAATAATCATCAAACATAGAATTAGGTTTTATAACTAACTATTTCCATAAATTTTGGTGATTCATCTTTTGCAGGAGGACAACCATGAAAACTACTACAAATGGGCTCAATAGCAGGCAAGATACAACATTTACAAGCATATAATATCAGCCCAAGGGGAGAAGGGACACTCAGCAGGCAAATCCGGGCCTAGAATACAAGGAAAAGAAGCCCAAAACCAATCCAAAACACCTCAACTTCGCGAGAAACCACCATAGGCCCATCCAAGAACATCAGGGGAGATCACCCACCAAAGCTGGGGGCATTTGGGCCCAGCCATGGTGCGGACGCACCATGGTGCGGCCGCACCCCCACCGGCCCCATTCGGCCCAAGTTTTAGTCGGTTGCCTTCCACCGACGTACCAAAGGCGGTGGCATGCGGGATTTTGGTTCAACGTACCTGGACAGTCAGTTTGGGTGTAATTTTGCATAGAGGCCCCTCCACTCCACTTATAAAAGGAGGCCTTCCCCTCCTCATTCTAGACACCTCGACACTTGAGCTCCATTCTCCATATTCTTAGTGGTAGTGTCCCTCTAGGTGGTTCTCACCTAGTTGTAGTATAGAAAAGAGGGAAGAGAGGTGAGGGAAAAGAGTGGAGGAGGAATCCAGAGCTATCGGCTTCCTCTTCGTCTTGTACTTGGTGTCCCGGGTAGGAGCGTAGGAGGGCCGGAGGTGTCGGCCCCTCCTCGACTCTTGTACCTCTACAGAGACGACTCGTCTGAGTAATATCCAGGTTCTTCTTTCGGTAATTCTAAGCTTTCTATTTGATTAAATTCAGTTCTTGCTTTACTTTACTTACGAGATCTCCGCTCGACCGAGTGCTTTAGTCTAATTAAGATATCGGACTAGAGTAGTAGCCGTTAGCGTAGACGTGGTGTCTGGGCTAGCGAGTTACCTGAGTTTGCGTCCAACCCCATGGATAGTTGTGGTAGCCCCGGGGGCGACAGCTCCGACCAGACCTTTGTAATCCACCACATTCGGGTTGGTGTTTCCGTAGAGCTTTTGGCAGCCTTCCCTCGACTACCGCTTCCCAGTCTCTTCGAGAGTCGGAAAGGAACTGCTGCTCCGAAGTAAGTGAAGTCTAGTAAGCCTGAACCTTAGTTATCTAGTCAGTCTTGGAAGAACCTTAGGAAACCCCTCTCTACCCACCAAAAATAGTTATTCCTTGGACGACCTTGATCCTCTCTAGTACAATTCCGTTCCCTGTGGAAAATATGATACCCTGAATACTCCAGGTGAAAGCTACAGCGGTATCCGTGCGCTTGTGGACTTATCTGTTTGCGTTAACAAATACCAACAAGCTTTCTGGCGCTGTTGCCGGGGAACGGTAGCTGTTCTAGAATTGAACCAAGTCGTCCGTGTATCCTTTTTCTTCTAACCACCATCATATGCACCATACCACCACCACCATCCCTATCACATGGATTCCACTCCTATTTATAAATATTCTGCTCCAAAGGGCGATTCATTGGAGCCTCCACCATCATCACACCCTATCCTTACAGATAGCTATGAGCTTCGCCCTGCTTTCATAGCCATGGTTCGGGCGCAACCCTTCTCCGGGCAGCAAGATGAAAATCCTTATACCCACCTTCGGGAATTCGAGCACTTGTGTTCTTGCCTAATTTTATCTGGCATGACACAAGAGACCATTAAATGGAAATTGTTTCCATTCTCCCTTTTGGGTAATGCGAAACAATGGTATGCTCATACCGTAGGTGGAGTAAACAGAAATTAGGAAGAACTTCGAGACAAATTTTGTCTTGCCTTCTTCCCTCTTTCTCGAGTTGCTACCCTCTGAATAGAAATTCTTACTTTTCAACAAAAGGAGAAGGAGACTCTAGGAGTAGCCTGGGCTAGGTTTACAAATCTTATCAATGCTGGCCTAAACCTTTCTTTGCCTGACCATGTCCTTCTACATCACTTTCATCTTGGTCTTAGCAAAGAAGCTGCTCTTCAGTTAGACATATCTTCTGGAGGCTCGTTCACGCATAAAACCATTAGTGAGGGGAGAGACATTCTTGAGAGAATCCTAGAAAACACCCCTTACACTGGCATATATGATGAGTTTTCTGAAGAAGTTGAGTCAAGCCCCGACCAACAAAAGGACATTCTTGCAACCGAATCTAAAATTCCTTTGAATCCCTCTTGTAACGCTGGTTGCCATAGAGCCCCTAATAAGGGAGCACACCACACTCTAGAGGATGATGAACCTCATCCCTCACCATTTCCCTTTGAATTCGAGGATGACCTTTTTCTTAATGTTGATCATAAAAACACCTTAGAACCTACTAATTCAACATCTTATGCCTCGAATTCTTGGATGAGACAATCCATACCTAGCAAACTCATAGAAGGAGAATCAATTCATGTAGAAGACATTTGTAACCACTCTCCCTCTATGTCCACGCCCAATTTCTCATCCAAATTAGTTTCGATTTGAGGGAGGAGCTTATGTCAATCTCTGCAAATAACCATGACTTATCCAAGTTTTTATGGAAGATTTAAATGGTCATGTGAAAGAAAGTGCTTCCCCTAGATCAAAAGATTGTGTAGATGAACATGGAAGTTACTTTCTAAATATCCCTTTCATTCCATGCTCATACGAAAAAGTTTCTGAATCATTCTATATCTCTGCAGCACATGCATATTCTACAGCCCCTTATTTCTCCCCGTCGCTAAAATTTTTGAAAGGGTTGTTGTAGATATTTTTGTCTACCATAAATTCTGCAAATGTCGATATGTTTTTACCTTAGCTTCATAGTTCAAATCGAAAAGGTTGGTGTTGGAGGGGAAACCACATCACCAACATTGAATTCATTTCAAAAGGTTTCCCAAGGACGAGCTTTTGTCTTAAAACAAGCACTTCCGGAGATAACCCGTTCTTTCAATAAAATTGTTCTTTTCAAAAAAAAATTATTTTTCCAAAAATAATTTTAATAATAATAATGTGACTTTTGTAAACAAGCTTACGGACATATTTGTGAAATTGCTCCTTCGGGTATTTTTGTCACCACTAACCTCTCGGGTTTGAGAACAAAAAGAATGAAGGATTGAAACATAAGGTAAATCCAACCAAACAACAGTTAAAGATGAAGCACATTTAATGAAGAGTGCCACCATCCAAACTTGATTTTTGTATATTGCGAAAATCAAGTGTGGGGGGAGCTACTCTAAAACAACTCATGACATGCTCCACTCATTTATTTTGCCTTGGTTGTTTCTACCTTATGTCACCTTTTATGCCTTGCTCATTATACTAAAGTCATAAAAAATATATATTTTATTAATCATTTTTATTATAAAAAAAATCTTTGCTTCCTAGATTTTGTTTAGTAACTAAAATTCTTTAATAATAAAAAAATAAAAGTAAAGATATTTCCGCATAATAAACTTGTTTTAACTTAGTCATGTTTTTGAGAATAAAGCTCTTATCCCTCTCTAAAAAAATAATAAATATTTTTCATTAAAAAAATCATGGTGCTACCCTTCGGTATTCTTTATCACTAACCATTCCAGAACGAAGGGTGAACATTATCTAAGAACATCTGCACCAATCTACATCATGAATTGGTAGAGGAAACTGCACAAAACTCGGTTTGATCACTTCCTTCCCACCTGTTTATACACATGCTCCTAGTTCTCTATGTTTTAAAATCTACATTTTTTTAAAAAAAAAGAACCAAGATCCACAGTTTGAATTAAATTTTTGAAAAGTGGTATGTTTATAACACTCTTTGAGATAGAAGCTTTCATAAAAAATTTGTTCCATATACATGTTCTTGTGCTTGTGGAAAAATATTTTGTAGAAAAATCATATTGACTAAGTTGTTGTGGAGTATGATATAATTCTGGCTTAGAAATCCTACCGATTCTATTCAAAGTGCTTGGAGAATTGCTTTTGATAAAAAAAATTATAAAACCATAGTTTCACATACTCCTCAATGGTGATAAATTCCTACCAAAGCCAGATATAAGATAGAACCTTTCTACATATGCTACTTGTTGTTGTGTTGAGTTTAATCAAACCTTGTGACCCTTGTTGAGAGATTTATCGTGCTCCCAAGATCAAGTTCACTTGCACCCATAGATATATGCACTACTCCTACACTGGGAGTAGGCGCAAAACATGTCTTTCATCTTGATCCACCAAAAAAAATTATTCTACTCCTACACTAGGTGTAGATAAAAAATTGCCTGTTAGGTTTCACCAAATAAATACTCTATGTTTTAAAAGATAGTGATCTCTCTCTAGTAATGTTTTTAATAGAAGAGACATGGGCTATACAAAAGTATGAAAAAAAATGAGGACACATGAAGGTCCAAGATTAGAAAGAAAAAAAATGAGCACATGAAGGCTCATTGTTGTTGAAAAAAAGAAAAAAAAGAAAGATAGCCAAGTCTCCAAATAATAAATTAGAGAGAGAGATCATATCAAATGAAAGAGTATTTTTCACTACATATTTTCCACACACATGCACAACTTGATCTAAGAGTATGACACTTCTCTTCTTGGATCCTTGTTTTGACTTTACAATATATGCAACACAAGTGTGCCATCATTTTATCCCTACCTAAGCTCCACATAAGCTTTAGTTGTAGGAAGAGAAAGGCAATAACAAGTTATGCCTTGGTAAGAAAAAAACATACACCATTGAGCGAATTTGAGAGTACCCTTTGAGGAGTATAAGTGAACTATGTTTTTCTTGTGAAAACTTTTTTATAAAACTCCAAGTTGCTTAGATAAGAATTTGGAAAGATGACTTTGCTTCGAGAACTATTCCACCTTTCAACCACTCAAGGATATATGTTAGACAATGCCACATAACCCACTTGCATAAGAAATGTTTTAGAATAAGTTTTTATGTTAGCAAAGATATCCTCAAGATGTTATATTCATGTTTACTTTTATCTAAACCTTTACTCGAGGACGAGCAAAGAATAAGTGTGGGGGAGCTTGTTGGCGGTCCTTATTGCATAATTTTAACCGCCAATATTCAAATAAAATGTACTCAAATAATCATCAAACATAGAATTAGGTTTTATAACTAACTATTTCCACAAGTTTCGGTGATTCATCTTTTGCAAGAGGACAACCATAAAAACTACTACAAATGGGCTCAATAGCAGGCAAGATACAACATTTACAAGCATATAATATCAGCCCAAGGGGAGAAGGGACACTCAGCCGGCAATTTCTAAATCCGGGCCCAGAATACAAGGAAAACAAGCCCAAAACCAATCCAAAACACCTCAACGTCGCGAGAAACCACCATAGGCCCATCCAAGAACATCAGGGGAGATCACCCACCAAAGCTGGGGGCATTTGGGCCCAGCCATGGTGCGGGCGCACCATGGTGCGGCCGCACCCCCACCGGCCCCATTCGGCCCAAGTTCTGGTCGGTTGCCTTCCACCGACGTACCAAAGGCGGTGGCATGTGGGATTTTGGTTCAATGTACCTGGACAGTCAGTTTGGATGTAATTTTGCATAGAGGCCCCTCCACTCCACTTATAAAAGGAGGCCTTCCCCTCCTCATTCTAGACACCTCTACACTTGAGCTCCATTCTCCATATTCTTAGTCGTAGTGTCCCTCTAGGTGGTTCTCACCTAGTTGTAGTATAGAAAAGAGGGAAGAGAGGTGAGGGAAAAGAGTGGAGGAGGAATCCGGAGCTGTCGGCTTCCCCTTCGTCTTGTACTTGGTGTCCCGGGTAGGAGCGTAGGAGGGCCAAAGGTGTCGGCCTCTTCTCGACTCTTGTACCTCTACGGAGACGACTCATCTGAGTAATATCCAGGTTCTTCTTTCGGTAATTCCAAGCTTTCTATTTGATTAAATTCAGTTCTTGCTTTACTTTACTTACGGGATCTCCGCTCGATCGAGTGCTTTAGTCTAACTTAGATATCGGACTAGAGTAGTAGCCGTTAGCGTAGACGTGGTGTCTGGGCTAGCGAGTTGCCTGAGTTTGCGCCCAACCCTACGGATAGTTGTGGTAGCCCCCGTGGTGACAGCTCCGACCAGGCCTTTGTAATCCACCACGTTCGGGTTGCTATTTCCGTAGAGCTTTTGGCAGCCTTCCCCCAACTACCGCTTCCCAGTCTCTTCGAGAGTCGGAAAGGTACTGCTGCTCCGAAGTAAGTGAAGTCTAGTAAGCCTGAACCTTAGTCATCTAGTCAGTCTTGGAAGAACCTTAGGAAACCCCTCTCTACGTTAACAAATACCAACAAGCTTTCTGGCGCCGTTGTCGGGGAACGGTAGCTGTTCTAGAATCGAACCAAGTCGTCCGTGTATCCTTTTTCTTCTTACCACCATCATATGCACCATACCACCACCACCATCCCTATCACATGGATTCCACTTCTATTTATAAATATTCTGCTCCAAAGGGCGATTCATTGGAGCCTCCACCATCATCACACCCTATCCTTACAGATAGCTATGAGCTTCGCCCTGCTTTCATAGCCATGGTTTGGGCGCAACCCTTCTCCGGGTAGCAAGATGAAAATCCTTATACCCACCTTTAGGAATTCGAGCACATGTGTTCTTGCCTAATTTTATTTGGCATGACACAAGAGACCATTAAATGGAAATTGTTTCCATTCTCCCTTTTGGGTAATGCGAAACAATGGTATGCTCATACCGTAGGTGGAGTAAATGAAATTGGGAAGAACTTCGAGACAAATTTTGTCTTGCCTTCTTCCCTCTTTCTCGAGTTGCTACCCTCCGAATAGAAATTCTTACTTTTCAACAAAAGGAAAAGGAGACTCTAGGAGTAGCCTGGGCTAGGTTTACAAATCTTATCAATGCTGGCCCAAACCTTTCTTTGCCTGACCATGTCCTTCTACATCACTTTCATCTTGGTCTTAGCAAAGAAGCTGCTCTCCAGTTAGACATATCTTCTGGAGGCTCGTTCACACATAAAACCATTAGTGAGGGGAGAGACATTCTTGAGAGAATCCTAGAAAACACCCCTTACACTGGCATATATGATGAGTTTTCAAAAGTTGAGTCAAGCCCCGACCAACAAAAAGGATATTCTTGCAACCGAATCTAAAATTCCTTTGAATCCCTCTTATAACGCTTTGCCATAGAGCCCCTAATAAGGGAACACACCACACTCTAGAGGATGATGAACCTCATCCCTCACCATTTCCCTTTGAATTCGAGGATGACCTTTTTTCTTAATGTTGATCATAAAAACACCTTAGAACCTACTAATTCAACATCTTATGCCTCGAATTCTTGGATGAGACAATCCATACCTAGCAAACTCATAGAAGGAGAATCAATTCATGTAGAAGACATTTGTAACCACTCTCCCTCTATGTCCACGCCCAATTTCTCATCCAAATTAGTTCCCCGATTTGAGGGAGGAGCTTATGTCAATCTCTGCAATAATAACCATGACTTATCCAAGTTTTTGCGGAAGATTTAAATGGTCATGTGAAAGAAAGTGCTTCCCCTAGATCAAAAGATTGTGTAGATGAACATGGAAGTTACTTTCTAAATATCCCTTTCATTCCATGCTCATACGAAAAAGTTTCTGAATCATTCTATATCACTTTGCCAGACATGCATATTCTACAGACCTTTATTTCTCCCCTGTCGCTAAAATTTTTTGAAAGGGTTGTTGTAGATGTTTTTGTCTACCATAAATTCTGCAAATATCGATATGTTTTTACCTTAGCTTCATAGTTCAAATCGAAAAGGTTGGTGTTGGAGGGGAAACCACATCACCAACATTAAATTCATTTCAAAAGGTTTCCCAAGGACAAGCTTTTGTCTTAAAACAAGCACTTCCAGGAGATAACCCGTTCTTTCAATAAAATTGTTCTTTTTCAAAAAAAAAATTATTTTTCCAAAAATAATTTTAATAATAATAATGTGACTTTTGTAAATAAGCTTAAGGACATATTTGTGAAATTGCTCCTTCGGGTATTTTTGTCACTACTAACCTTTCGTGGTTTGAGAACAAAAAGAATGAAGGATTGAAACATAAGGTAAATCCAACCAAACAACAGTTAAAGATGAAGCACATTTAATGAAGAGTGCCACCATCCAAACTTGATTTTTGTATATTGCAAAATCCAAGTGTGGGGGAGCTGCTCTAAAACAACTCATGACTGCACAAAACTCGGTTTGATCACTTCCTTCCCACCTGTTTATACACATGCTCCTAGTTCTCTATGTTTTAAAATCTACATTTTTTTTTTTAAAAAAAACAAGATCTATAGTTCGAATTAAATTTTTGAAAAGTGGTATATTTATAACACTCTTTGAGATAGAAGCTTTCATAAAAAATTTGTTCCATATACATGTTCTTGTGCTTGTGGAAAAATATTTTGTAGAAAAAATCATATTGACTAAGTTGTTGTGGAGTGTGATATAATTACGGCTTAGAAATCCTACCGATTCTATTCAAAGTGCTTGGAGAATTGCTTTTGATAAAAAAAATTATAAAACCATAGTTTCACATACTCCTCAATGGTGATAAATTCCTACCAAAGCCAGATATAAGATAGAACCTTTCTACATATGCTACTTGTTGTTGTGTTGAGTTTAATCAAACCTTGTGACCCTTGTTGAGAGATTTATCGTGCTCCCAAGATCAAGTTCACTTGCACCCATAGATATATGCACTACTCCTACACTGGGAGTAGGCGCAAAACATGTCTTTCATCTAGATCCACCAAAAAAAATTATTCTACTCCTACGCTAGGAGTAGATAAAAAATTGCCTGTTAGGTTCCACCAAATAAATACTCTATGTTTTAAAAGATAGTGATCTCTCTCTAGTAATGTTTTTAATAGAAGAGACATGGGCTATACAAAAGTATGAAAAAAATGAGGACACATGAAGGTCCAAGATTAGAAAGAAAAAAAAAAAAATGAGCATATGAAGGCTCATTGTTGTTGAAAAAAAAAAAAAAAAAAAAAGAAAGATAGCCAAGTCTCCAAATAATAAATTAGAGAGAGAGAGATCATATCAAATGAAAGAGTATTTTTCACTACATATTTTCCACACACATGCACAACTTGATCTAAGAGTATGACACTTCTCTTCTTGGATCCTTGTTTTGACTTTACAATATATGCAACACAAGTGTGCCATCATTTTATCCCTACCTAAGCTGCACATAAGCTTTAGTTGTAGGAAGAGAAAGGCAATAACAAGTTATGCCTTGGTAAGGAAACATACACCATTGAGCGAATTTGAGAGTACCCTTTGAGGAGTATAAGTGAACTATGTTTTTCTTGTGAAAACTTTTTTTAAAACTCTAAGTTGCTTAGATAAGAATTTGGAAAGATGACTTTGCTTCGAGAACTATTCCACCTTTCAACCACTCAAGGATATATGTTAGACAATTGTTGGTATTTCTTATGCACAACTAAAATATAAAGGATTCCGCAAGCGCACAGAAAACTATTGTAGCATTTTACCGGGAGTATTACAGGTATCGTTATTTATATTTTACCACTGGGAAACAATGGAATAAGACATTGATAGTTCACCATCATGTATCTACTAACTTAATACACCAACTAGACTAAAGTAGGGGGTAAATGATAGATGATAATAATTATGTATATATGACACACACACAGGAGAATTCTATGATAAGTAAATAGATAGCTAAAGTGAGAGGACAACGGGAGAGTTCAAGGTTCCTAAATACTTCTCTATTACTTGGGTTCTATAATAACTGATTTATGGAAGGTAAAGCAATCACACAATAACACTTCGGGACATCAGAACACTAGTCACGGAAAGGGGTGAGAAAGAGACTAGGAAGCTCCGACTACGGTCCTACAAACACCAACCCTAACATGGTGGAATACGTCGGCCGTCGTGGCTGTCACCACCAGGGCTACCACAACTATATGTTGGACTGATGCAATCTCGGGTAATATAGAGCCTAGACTCCATGTCTACACTACCAATTACTACCCTAGTCACAATTAATAACTAGAGC
Organism: Chrysopogon serrulatus; assembly: GCA_015844335.1. Taxonomy (NCBI): domain Eukaryota; kingdom Viridiplantae; phylum Streptophyta; class Magnoliopsida; order Poales; family Poaceae; genus Chrysopogon; species Chrysopogon serrulatus. The sequence continues at coordinate 28,108 of JADLZL010004821.1, read as the reverse complement.
ACCCGATACGGGCGGAGATCCTATGCTAAAGTATAACAACTATACTAACCAATTAAATATAATGCATAAAAGTAAATAGAGAAGATAAAATATATTAAAGCATAAGTCTTACAAAGAATAAATACAAAGACATACCAAAACTCGATGACTCTTCCGAAGACTCCTCCGAACCCGGGGCGTAGCGCCGCTCTCCCTAACTCTCAACTAGAACTACATTGGAAAGTCTAGCCCTAATTCTCTAGAGATGAGAGGTCATCCATTCAAGGGACGCCTCTACATCTCCAATAATGTGGTGCCCTCGGGGTGGGGGGGTCTACCTCTTTATTTATAGTCTAGAAAAGCCTCCACCTATTCTAGGCAGGGTGATGTGGGACTAATTCGACTTCGGCAATAGTGGAGATGCAAACCCTAAGGCGGTAGAGGCCGTCCGTCGAAGCGGGCCATGAATGGGCTCCGGAGGGCGCCGGCCGCCCCTGGGGGGCCGGGCGGCCCCACCCTGTAGCAGGTGGGCCCCACCTTCGGTTGATCGCCTTCCCGTATCTTCTAGAGTCTTCTAGTGTTGGTTTCGGTGTAGAATTGTTATCTTTTGACTCTGAACTCCGAATATAGCAAATGATATGTCCGTTTCGATCGTCTCGACGAGCCCGTCGCAATGGTGTAGTCTAATTCATCATTTGAGATACTTTTATTCTGTGTAAAATTGGATATACCTGCAAAACGATCAAGAACAACACAACTCGTGGAACTCGTTAGAATCGAACCCTACAACTATGCTTTATGGTTAATATCATGTTATATTGAGCAATAGTTGATGGTATAAAATAGGCGTTAAGGACCATCAACAAGTTCCCCCAAGCTTACCCTTTACTAGTCCCTTAGCAAAGCCTAACTACTAAACTTGGATCAGGAGTTGCTACAATGCTTTCACCTCTCAAAAGTACACATGCTTTCAAACTGAAATTCTCCTTTGAATTATAGACAAAACTGCTCTAACTTTAAAACTTACCCATTTTACCCTTAGCTATAGAACAATCAAGTCAAGCACTATGTCTCAAATTCTTCACTAAACTAATATTCTAGAGTTTTTATAAGTTTTCAAAATAAAACTCAGAGCTTAATTGTATGACACCCTCAAATCTCTTATTGTATGTGATTTTTGTGGATCTCACTGAGGCATTTATGTTGTCATGCCCTCCTACAACTAATGATTATAGTGGAGCTCGTAGGAGTGGCATTAAACAAGGATGAGCATACTTGCAATTCATATATTGTAAAGTCAAACAATGGATCCAAAGAGAATCAAGTCATACAATCAAACCAAGGTGTGCATATGTATAAAATATGGTAGATAGGTGATTATATGGTGGCTAATCCTAATTCTACTTATGCTCTTAGAAAATAAATCTCTTTCTTAGATTTAGAACTTTCACAGAAAAACATGGGCTATCTCTAATCTCTTTTTTTTTCTTCTCCTTTTTTTTCTATATATTGTTTTTAGGGAGGCGAGCATCTAAGTACCCATTGTTTTAATTGCCCGGACACTTGTCCATTTTTAACTCCCTCTTCTTCTTTTTTTCAATACTTTTTCTTTTTCATAGCCACATGCATCCTTTGAATACAAAAAATTGGAGAGATAATAATAAGAACTTAGAGCATTAAACAGGGGTTGTCCTATAGGGTATATATTTTTTTTTGGTGTTTACTCCCAGTGTAGGAGAAAAACAATTTTAAGGTGGATCTGGATGGAAGTGGAAAATGATGGCGCTTACTCCCGGGGTAGGAGCAATGCATATGTTGGTGGAGTGTGTGAGTGTGATCTTGATTTTAAAAAGCATGACAAGACTCTCATAAGGTATACAACAAAGGTTGACTGAACTCAATGCAAAGCAAACAGTATAAATGAACAGAGGTTTTCCTATTCTAAATGTACATCATATATGGCTTTGGTAGGAATTCAAACCTTGTCATACAAGAGCTCATCATGTAAGATTTTCAGTTTTCAAAAGATAAATCTCCAGAACTTAGTATCGTTAGGAATAAGATAAATAGTAACTCAGATTTTCTCATATCATATCCATCAATCACCTAGACTTAGCTCAAGCATATGCCTCCATAAGTTTTAGGTTCAGAGTAAATTCTTATGTCAAAATAGTCATATTCAAAACTCAGGAGAATTTAAGGTTAAAAACTAGGCACGTGAAAGGAATTACGACAGAGCAACTATTCATCATCTCCAAGACAAAATTTTATTGTTCTTTAGTTTTTATTTGACTCTTAATAAACTAGACAGAATCTATGATCACACTCTAAATAGCTAAAGTATCTTTATTTGATTTTAATAATTATCCATCTTTTTATTTGTTTTAGACTAATAGACTCACAAAAAGACTCTGTAGACGTGGACCTTCATGTGCCCACATATTTTTGGTATTTTATGACTATAAGATAGACTCGATAATCGCATAGGTTTACTTACCCGATAACTAGAGGATGCTCTCCCCAAGCTGGATGTTGTCGTAGTTGAGCATTAAAGCTGAGTGGTCCTCATAGAGGAGCTCATGTTTGTAAGAGCAAGTGTTGCCGAGGGAATACTTCAATCTCATCACTCAAGAAGTTACTTCCTTCACACGCAGGTCAGGCGTGTGTCGGAGAAATGTGCTTCGAGTGATGAAGATAAAGATTCCTAGGTGAGCTAGCTCTTGGAGTCATCCTATAGAAAGCTCTCACAAAACACCAAAACTCATGGAACGGTATTAGAATAAAACGTTAGTGGTTAGCCGTTTTTAGAGGATTGGGTGTTGTGGAGGTTTCAAAGTATGTTTATGATAACAATATTGCAGCAGGATGCTCAATTAATTAATTTTATTATTTGAATTTTATGGGTTTATATGCAGAAAGTACAAATGCTTGATATGTATTTTTTATTTTATAGGCCACCACAGTGAGAACTCCTATAACTTTTACGCTACAAGGGTTTCATATGGGGCTTAAAGTTTTTTTTTTTTAAGATGCATGAATGCAACCTAATACATATCTATTTATTTTTATTATTTCCTATGTAATACTAATGTAGAAAACTAAATATGGTTAAGAGAAAATAAATCATACAATGTAAGAAAGTAAATATGAATAACTACCGATGTTACCTCACGGCGAGGGTTCGATGTTTTGAGTCCTTCGAACTGGACTCCTCCTTGCAGTGGTTTGTTGATTGAGTACTTCGGTTTGCTCCTAAGGATGAGGATTGAGGTGGTGTCTCCACTAGTGGCGTTTCCAATGGTGGTGCCACCTTCTTCCTTTCTTTTTTTGTTAGCATCTCAAAGCCAATCTTATGTGCATCCTTGTTACTAGTTTAGAACTCCCACTTGTAGAATTTGGAGAATCTCCCCACACTTTGTTTGAAGTGGGTTACGCTCATAAAGACAAGGCAGAGATCAAGTGCACGGGCTCTATTGGTGGGAAAACACCAACAGAACTAGAATTTTTTTTCATTCTCTAACCTTAGGCACAATAAGATTGATGTCTTTTCATATTGTTTATTTACATCTTGGGTGAGAATATCAAAAGTATAAATATAACATTTAAGCTTATGAGATAAAAGAGTGGAGTTACTTAACCTATGGAAGGATTGTTCATCTTTCAAAATAAGATATATCATATTTGAGCTCATTTGGTTAAGATTGAAATCAAGAGAATAGTGCTATGATGTATACTCCAAGATCAAGAGAAAATGATGATCACTTACCTTTAATATGTTACCTTTACTACTGGAGCATGATAACACCATGTGGTAGAAGGTAGATGAATTTCAATGGTCTTTTCCTTCCTTGAATTTTGAGTTGATCATTAGCATCTTGTCTCTTATGTTGTACTTCTTTCTCACTCCTTTAAACTTTTGCTTCTCTCATTATTTCTTCTCTGCAAGGGATTAGTAGACAACACATACCCGAAGGAATATACTATCTATTTAAAGTGTGGATAGTGTTTGCCAAGTAGTTAAAGATTAATCTATAGCTCATGTTTTAAATGATTCACCATTACTTCAAATTTTTCAACAAGGTTAAGGCGAAGATATAATTTTGAAGAATACCTCTAATCTTGATTTGATTCTATGAAATCTCCTAATATGATTTAAATATTTTTTTACAAGAGAGGATAGTCTATATATACAGCCACATTCTTATACAAAAATGCTTTGATGTTATAATATTTAAGTAATATTCTAAAGCATACTCATAATAGACTAAGGAAGTTCAAAAGACTAAAGATATTTATTCGAATAGAACCAAGAATATGTAGGTGAACCAAATTGTTTTAAGTCTTAGCAAATTAAGCATGACATAAGGTATGGAATAACAACGTGGTATAAGATATTGAATATAGTTTAAAGTTGCATGAGGCTTAGGTAAACATACCTTATGTCTTGCAAGATAATTGGTCCACTATCATGGTAAAGTGTAGAAGGCGTTGAAGTATTCTTTCATCCATTTTTTCTATCTTAGTCCTTTCTATACACTTGTTCTTCTTTCTTTTCATTTCGAACCATGATCAGATATTTATTCTTTTTTTTTTGCATAAATGTTAGTGGACACATACCCGAAGGATTGCAACAAGTTTGGAATGTGGATTATGGTCCATATAATTTATGCGAATTTCATCTATGCTAATGAAAGGATGTGCTTTTAGAATTACTTTAGCATAGATTTCTTCTAACACTTTTTATTGGTAGCTGCACTTTTATATAATTCAAGACAAAGGTGACTTGCAACAAAGGATTAAATATATAAACTTTGATACTTACAGTTCTTCCATGGAGAATGAGCTGTGTCTTCCTTTTGTACAAAGTTATTGGACATCGTCACATACCTTGATTCATCTCTTGATGTGAGTTTATCTCTTGACTTACCCGAATTAAATTTGAGAGTTTTCTATAAGGGTTAGTCCAACAAAATATCCAATATCTACTATAATAATTTCTAGTTCAATAACCAAACCAAACTCCATGTCTAGTTTGATTAAGGTAGGCTATTTAACCTAAACACCATGCTTAATTTAAAGGCCTATAAAAGTATGTGCAGTACTTTCAAACTAAAGCATACTATAGTAAACAAAGATAGCATGAAAGCACTTAGAGGTTTACTCAAATAAAGATAAAAGCATGATCATATATGGTGAGAATATATATTTTTTTTTCATTTTAAGTAGAGATGAAAGTGATATGCATATGTGCAAGGAACTAAACATGCTGTGGATTTGATATGAGATGGATTAGATGTATAGATTTTTCAAAGTAAACATACAGTAGAATGCAATAGGATAACTACTCATCAAATTTTAAGTCTATGAGCAAGACTTTCTCACCTTTCTTAATCATACTTACCATGACTCACAATAGAATTTGTGAGTAGTGCAGTGTTTTTTTGTTCGTCACATAAGATGAACTTTGAATATGATGACGACTTTTTCAATCTACACATGGTTAGAATAATATATATGTTTATACATACCGTGAGATGACAGGGCTTCATTGTTAATGGATCATTAATGTTCGGGCACCCTGAGTTTTTCAATAGCTCCCTTGTCTTGTTCTTGTGGAATTTCGCCAAAAGGTTGAAACGGTTGATATCCTGCTTATTCCACAACTCAACAAAATAGGGGTAATCCTACTAAACCTAGTGGCAGACTAGATTAGCAAATATCAAGATCATTATCAAAATCTTTACGCCAATTGTTTCCCTGGCAACGGCGCCAAAAATGCTTGTTGACATTTCTAACGTCGCTACTAGAAATAGAGGTAAATCCCTATCCCCGGCAACGGCGCCAAAAATGCTTGTTGGTATTTCTTATGCACAACTAAAATATAAAGGATTCCGCAAGCGCCTGAAAAACTATTGTAGCATTTTACCTGAGTATTCCGGTATCGTTATTTATATTTTACCACTGGGAAACAATAGAATAAGACATTGATAGTTCACCATCATGTATCTACTAACTTAATACACCAACTAGACTAAAGTAGGGGGTAAATGATCGATGATAGGAATTATGTATATATGACACACACAGGAGAATTCTATGATAAGTAAATAGATAGCTAAAGTGAGAGGACAACGGGAGAGTTCAAGGTTCCTAAATACACCTCTATTACTTGGGTTCTATAATAACTGATTTATGGAAGGTAAAGCAATCACACAATAACACTTCGGGACATCGTAACACTAGTCACGGAAAGGGGTGAGAAAGGGACTAGAAAGCTCCGACTACGGTCCTACAAACACTAACCCTAACATGGTGGAATACGCCGGCCGTCGTGGGCTGTCACCACCAGGGCTACCACAACTATATGTTGGACTGGGTGCAATCTCGGGTAATATATAGCCTAGACTCCATGTCTACACAACCAATTACTACCCTAGTCACAACTAATAACTAGAGCACCCGATACGGGCGGAGATCCTATGCTAAAGTATAACAACTATACTAACCAATTAAATGTAATGCATAAAAGTAAATAGAGAAGATAAAATATATTAAAGCATAAGTCTTACAAAGAATAAATACAAAGACATACCAAAACTCTGATGACTCTTCCGAAGACTCCTCCGGAACCCGGGCGTAGCGCCGCTCTCCCTAACTCTCAACTAGAACTACATTGGAAAGCCCTAATTCTCTAGAGATGAGAGGTCATCCATTCAAGGGACGCCTCTACATCTCCAATAATGTGGTGCCCTCAGGGAGGGGGGTCTACCTCTTTATTTATAGTCTAGAAAAGGCTCCACCTCTTCTAGACAGGTGATGTGGGACTAATTCGACTTCGACAATAGTGGAGATGCAAACCCTAAGGCGGTAAGAGGCCGTCCGTCGAAGCGGGCCATGAATGGGCTCCGGAGGGCGCCGGCCGGCCTCGGGGTGGGGCCAGGCGGCCCCACCCTGTAGCAGGTGGGCCCCACCTTCGGTTGATCGCCTTCCCGTATCTTCTAGAGTCTTCAAGTGTTGGTTTCGGTGTAGAATTGATATCTTTTGACTCTGAACTCTGAATATAGCAAATGATATGTCCGTTTCGATCGTCTCGACGAGCCCGTCGCAATGGTGTAGTCCAATTCATCATTTGAGATACTTTTATTCTATGTAAAAAGATATACCTGCAAAACGATCAAGAACAACACAACTCGTGAAACTCGTTAGAATCGAACCCTACAACTATGCTTTATGGTTAATATCATGTTATATTGAGCAATAGTTGATGGTATAAAATAGGCGTTAAGGACCATCAACAACAATGCCACATAACCCACTTGCATAAGAAATGTTTTGGAATAAGTTTTTATGTTAGCAGTATATCCTCAAGATGTTATATTCATGTTTACTTTTATCTAAACCTTTACTCGAGGACGAGCAAAGAATAAGTGTGGGGGAGCTTGTTGGCGGTCCTTATTGCATAATTTTAACCGCCAATATTCAAATAAAATCTACTCAAATAATCATCAAACATAGAATTAGGTTTTATAACTAACTATTTCCACAAGTTTTGGTGATTCATCTTTTGCAGGAGGACAACCATGAAAACTACTACAAATGGGCTCAATAGCAGGCAAGATACAACATTTACAACCATATAATATCAGCCCAAGGGGAGAAGAGACACTCAACAGGCAAATCCGGGCCCAGAATACAAGGAAAACAAGCCCAAAACCAATCCAAAACACCTCAACTTCGCGAGAAACCACCATAGGCCCATCCAAGAACATCAGGGGAGATCACCCACCAAAGCTGGGGGCATTTGGGCCCAGCCATGGTGCGGGCGCACCATGGTGCGACCGCACCCCCACCGGCCCCATTCGGCCCAAGTTTTGGTCGGTTGCCTTCCACCTACGTACCAAAGGCGGTGGCATGTGGGATTTTGGTTTAATGTACCTGGACAGTCAGTTTGGGTGTAATTTTGCATAGAGGCCCCTCCACTCAAATTATAAAAGGAGGCCTTCCCCTCCTCATTCTAGACACCTCTACACTTGAGCTCCATTCTCCATATTCTTAGTAGTAGTGTCCCTCTAGGTGGTTCTTACCTAGTTGTAGTATAGAAAAGAGGGAAGAGAGGTGAGGGAAAAGAGTGGAGAAGGAATCCGGAGCTGTCGGCTTCCCCTTCGTCTTGTACTTGGTGTCTCGGGTAGGAGCGTAGGAGGGCCAAAGGTATCGGCCTCTTCTCGACTCTTGTACCTCTACGGAGACGACTCATCTGAGTAATATCCAGGTTCTTCTTTCGGTAATTCCAAGCTTTCTATTTGATTAAATTCAGTTCTTGCTTTACTTTACTTACGGGATCTCCGCTCGACCGAGTGCTTTAGTCTAACTTAGATATCGGACTAGAGTAGTAGCCGTTAGCGTAGACGTGGTGTCTGGGCTAGCGAGTTGCCTGAGTTTGCGCCCAACCCCACGGATAGTTGTGGTAGCCCCCGGGGTGACAGTTCCGACGAGGCCTTTGTAATTCACCACGTTCGGGTTGCTGTTTCCATAGAGCTTTTGGCAGCCTTCCCCCGACTACCGCTTCCCAGTCGCTTCGAGAGTCGGAAAGGTACTGCTGCTCCGAAGTAACTGAAGTCTAGTAAGCCTGAACCTTAGTTATCTAGTCAGTCTTGGAAGAACCTTAGGAAACCCCTCTCTACGTTAACAAATACCAACAAGCTTTCGGGCGCCGTTGTCGGGGAACGGTAGCTGTTCTAGAATCGAACCAAGTCGTCCATGTATCCTTTTTCTTCTTACCACCATCATATGCACCATACCACCACCACCATCCCTATCACATGGATTCCACTTCTATTTATAAATATTCTGCTCCAAAGGGCGATTCATTGGAGCCTCCACCATCATCACACCCTATCCTTACAGATAGCTATGAGCTTCGCCCTACTTTCATAGCCATGGTTCGGGCGCAACCCTTCTCCGGGCAGCAAGATGAAAATCCTTATACCCACCTTTAGGAATTCGAGCACATGTGTTCTTGCCTAATTTTATTTGGCATGACACAAGAGACCATTAAATGGAAATTGTTTCCATTCTCCCTTTTGGGTAATGCGAAACAATGGTATGCTCATACCGTAGGCGGAGTAAACAGAAATTGGGAAGAACTTCGAGACAAATTTTGTCTTGCCTTCTTCCCTCTTTCTCGAGTTGCTACCCTCCGAATAGAAATTCTTACTTTTCAACAAAAGGAAAAGGAGACTCTAGGAGTAGCCTGGGCTAGGTTTACAAATCTTATCAATGCTGGCCCAAACCTTTCTTTGCCTGACCATGTCCTTCTACATCACTTTCATCTTGGTCTTAGCAAAGAAGCTGCTCTCCAGTTAGACATATCTTCTGGAGGCTCGTTCACGCATAAAACCATTAGTGAGGGGAGAGACATTCTTGAGAGAATCCTAGAAAACACCCCTTACACTGGCATATATGATGAGTTTTCTGAAGAAGTTGAGTCAAGCCCCGACCAACAAAAGGAGATTCTTGCAACCGAATCTAAAATTCCTTTGAATCCCTCTTGTAACGCGGTTGCCATAGAGCCCCCTAATAAGGGAACACACCACACTCTAGAGGATGATGAACCTCATCCCTCACCATTTCCCTTTGAATTCGAGGATGACCTTTTTCTTAATGTTGATCATAAAAACACCTTAGAACCTACTAATTCAATATCTTATGCCTCGAATTCTTGGATGAGACAATCCATACCTAGCAAACTATAGAAGGAGAATCAATTCATGTAGAAGACATTTGTAACCACTCTCCCTCTATGTCCACGCCCAATTTCTCATCCAAATTAGTTCCTGATTTGAGGGAGGAGCTTATGTCAATCTCTGCAATAACCATGACTTATCCAAGTTTTGCGGAAGATTTAAATGGTCATGTGAAAGAAAGTGCTTCCCCTAGATCAAAAGATTGTGTAGATGAACATGGAAGTTACTTTCTAAATATCCCTTTCATTCCATGCTCATACGAAAAAGTTTCCGAATCATTCTATATCCTTTGCCGCCAAAGACATGCATATTCTACAGACCCCTTATTTCTCCCTGTCGCTAAAATTTTTGAAAGGGTTGTTGTAGATGTTTTTGTCTACCATAAATTCTGCAAATATCGATATGTTTTTACCTTAGCTTCATAGTTCAAATCGAAAAGGTTGGTGTTGGAGGGGAAACCACATCACCAACATTAAATTCATTTCAAAAGGTTTCCCAAGGACAAGCTTTTGTCTTAAAACAAGCACTTCCAGGAGATAACCCGTTCTTTCAATAAAATTGTTCTTTTCAAAAAAAATTATTTTTCCAAAAATAATTTTAATAATAATAATGTGACTTTTGTAAATAAGCTTAAGGACATATTTGTGAAATTGCTCCTTCGGGTATTTTTGTCACTACTAACCTTTCAGGTTTGAGAACAAAAAGAATGAAGGATTGAAACATAAGGTAAATCCAACCAAACAACAGTTAAAGATGAAGCACATTTAATGAAGAGTGCCACCATCCAAACTTGATTTTTGTATATTGCAAAATCCAAGTGTGGGGGAGCTACTCTAAGACAACTCATGACATGCTTCACTCATTTATTTTTCCTTGGTTGTTTCTACCTTATGTCACCTTTATGCCTTGCTCATTATACTAAAGTCATAAAAAATATATATTTTTATTAATCATTTTTATTATAAAAAAAAATCTTTGCTTCCTAGATTTTGTTTAGTTACTAAAATTCTTTAATAATAAAAAAAAGTAAAAGTAAAGATATTTTTGCATAATAAATTTATTTTAACTTAGTCATATTTTTGAGAATAAAGCTCTTATCCCTCTCTAGAAAAAAAATAATAAATATTTCTCATTAAAAAAATCATGGTGCTACCCTTCGGGTATTCTTTATCACTAACCATTCCAGGAACGAAGGGTGAACATTATCTAAGAACATCTGCACCAATCTACATCATGAACTGGTGGAGGAAACGCACAAAACTTCGGTTTGATCACTTCCTTCCCACCTGTTTATACACATGCTCCTAGTTCTCTATGTTTTAAAATCAACATTTTTTTTTAAAAAAAAAACCAAGATCCACACTTCGAATTAAAATTTTGAAAAGTGGCATGTTTATAACACTCTTTGAGATAGAAGCTTTCATAAAAAAAATTTGTTCCATATACATGTTCTTATGCTTGTGGAAAAATATTTTGTATAAAAATCATATTGACTAAGTTGTTGTGGAGTGTAATATAATTCTGGCTTAAAAATCCTACCGATTCTATTCAAAGTGTTGGAGAATTGCTTTTGATAAAAAAATTATAAAACCATAGTTTCACATACTCCTCAATGGTGATAAATTCCTACCAAAGCCAGATATAAGATAGAACCTTTCTACATATGCTACTTGTTGTTGTGTTGAGTTTAATCAAACCTTGTGACCCTTGTTGAGAGATTTATCGTGCTCCCAAGATCAAGTTCACTTGCACCCATAGATATATGCACTACTCCTACACTGGGGAGTAGGCGCAAAACATGTCTTTCATCTAGATCCACCAAAAAAATTATTCTACTCCTACACTTGGAGTAGATAAAAATTGTCCGTTAGGTTCCACCAAATAAATACTCTATGTTTTAAAAGATAGTGATCTCTCTCTAGTAATGTTTTTAATAGAAGAGACATGGGCTATACAAAAGTATGAAAAAAATGAGGACACATGAAGGTCCAAGATTAGAAAGAAAAAAAATAAGCACATGAAGGCTCATTGTTGTTGAAAAAAAGAAGAAAAAGAAAGATAGCCAAGTCTCCAAATAATAAATTAGAGAGAGAGATCATATCAAATGAAAGAGTATTTTTCACTACATATTTTCTACACACATACACAACTTGATCTAAGAGTATGACACTTCTCTTCTTGGATCCTTGTTTTGACTTTACAATATATACAACACAAGTGTGCCATCATTTTATCCCTACCTAAGCTCCACATAAGCTTTAGTTGTAGGAAGAGAAAGGCAATAACAAGTTATGCCTTGGTAAGAAAACATACACCATTGAGCGAATTTGAGAGTACCCTTTGAGGAGTATAAGTGAACTATGTTTTTCTTGTAAAAACTTTTTTTTAAAACTCCAAGTTGCTTAGATAAGAATTTGGAAAGATGACTTTGCTTCGAGAACTATTCCACCTTTCAACCACTCAAGGATATATGTTAGACAATGCCACATAATCCACTTGCATAAGAAATATTTTGGAATAAGTTTTTGTGTTAGCAGTATATCCTCAAGATGTTATATTCATTTTTACTTTTATCTAAACCTTTACTCGAGGACGAGCAAAGAATAAGTGTGGGAGAGCTTGTTGGCGGTCCTTATTGCATAATTTTAACCGCCAAGATTCAAATAAAATCCACTCAAATAATCATCAAACATAGAATTAGGTTTTATAACTAACTATTTTCACAAGTTTTGGTGATTCATCTTTTGCAGGAGGACAACCATAAAAACTACTACAAATGGGCTCAATAGCAGGCAAGATACAACATTTACAAGCATATAATATCAGCCCAAGGGGGGAAGGGACACTCAGCAGGCAAATCCAGGCCCAGAATACAAGGAAAAGAAGCCTAAAACCAATCCAAAACACCTCAACTTCGCGAGAAACCACCATAGGCCCATCCAAGAACATTAGGGGAGATCACCCACCAAAGCTGGGGGCATTTGGGCCCAGCCATGGTGCGGGCGCACCATGGTGCGGCTGCACCCCCACCGGCCCCATTCGGCCCAAGTTTTGGTCGGTTGCCTTCCACCGACGTATCAAAGGCGGTGGCATGCGGGATTTTGGTTCAATGTACCTGGACAGTCAGTTTGGGTGTAATTTTGTATAGAGGCCCCTCCACTCCACTTATAAAAGGAGGCCTTCCCCTCCTCATTCTAGACACCTCTACACTTGAGCTCCATTCTCTATATTCTTAGTGGTAGTGTCCCTCTAGGTGGTTCTCACCTAGTAGTAGTATAGAAAAGAGGGAAGAGAGGTGAGGGAAAAGAGTGGAGGAGGAATCCGGAGCTGTCGGCTTCCTCTTCGTCTTGTACTTGGTGTCCCGGGTAGGAGCGTAGGAGGGCCGGAGGTGTCGGCCCCTCCTCGACTCTTGTACCTCTACGGAGACGACTCATCTGAGTAATATCCAGGTTCTTCTTTCGGTAATTCCAAGCTTTCTATTTGATTAAATTCAGTTCTTGCTTTACTTTACTTACGGGATCTCCGCTCGACCGAGTGCTTTAGTCTAATTAAGATATCGGACTAGAGTAGTAGCCGTTAGCGTAGACGTGGTGTCTGGGCTAGCGAGTTACCTGAGTTTGCGCCCAACCCCACGGATAGTTGTGGTAGCCCCGGGGGTGACAGCTCCGACCAGGCCTTTGTAATCCACCACGTTCGGGTTGGTGTTTCCGTAGAGCTTTTGGCAGCCTTCCCCCGACTACCGCTTTCCAGTCTCTTCGAGAGTCGGAAAGGTACCGCTGCTCCGAAGTAAGTGAAGTCTAGTAAGCCTGAACCTTAGTTATCTAGTCAGTCTTGGAAGAACCTTAGGAAACCCCTCTCTACCCACCAAAAATAGTTATTCCTTGGACAACCTTGATCCTCTCTAGTACACTTCCGTTCCCTGTGGAAAATACGATACCCTGAATACCCCGGGTGAAAGCTACAGCGGTATCCGTGCGCTTGCGGATTTATCTGTTTGCGTTAACAAATACCAACATTAGCACTGATTTAAAGACTAAGAAAAAATAATTTAAAGGGAAAATCAAGCTCGCCGGGGGAGAGGGGGCTGCAGCCCGGGTAGCTCACCCTCTGGATCCGCCCCTGCAAGGATGCATATATGCAGGGGCGGAGGCTCATGGAGGCAAAAATGGGCCTCCCTGCTGCAGTGAAAATGGGTCTTCCAATGATTCAAGCTATAGTGATGTACAGAATCGCACTCATCCCTGCTGTGTTGTCAGCGAGTTACAACCACACGCTAATTGTTATCAACACCAACAGCAAACACTTAAACCAGGTGCATATGCTCTTCTCAAAGCAGTACCGTGACTGGCATACCTTCAGGCCTGTGAGGTTACCATGTTGGTTCTATTAGCAGGGGCATGTTCTGTACAGGGCACACTTGTTTCACCATTGTGATCCCTGCCCCTGGCCCGCACACGGCACACCAATAGCTTTGCCTTGGACTCCAATGGGACATGCACATGCACCACACGCCGCACCTACAACATCTTCCATTACTCTGGCTTAGCTTTGGGATAAGAGCATTCTCAATGGTTAGTTTCTCTGCCCATTTAATTTGTGTAAGCACTACACAGAGAAACTATGTTGTTAATGGGTAGTTTCTTCATAATGAGCTTTTATCAATCACATGTCTTCTCTCCCACTTATCTACCTATCATATCTCTTCGTGTCTTGGTTTTTTTTGTAAACCTAGCTTTTATTAAGAAACCATTTCCTTATCTCTCTTCGTTAACTACAGTGCCACATCATCTTTATTTTCTGCTTAGTTGGCACACTATTATAGTTTCTCAGTTGAGTGTCCTAAGGGTGACAGAGATGAGATATAGCTACAGTAATACCTTTTTGCAATTAGCCCCTCCCCCCATAATTTTAGTTCATTCACACGCTAACACACATGCATTTGTTGCAAAACTTGCCATTGCTCCTCACATGTTGTCTTGTGAGATGCATAGGCATTTTTGCCTTTCTTAGGGACATACCCAAGACCTTCCATGTAAAAAATCTTTGGCTCCCCAGACATTTGAGTAAGCATAACTCACCACCATAGGCCTTGCCTAATGCACTGGTGTGAGCTCATCAAACTCCTCATTTCAACAATGAGAGATGAATCACAAGTGAAATCATCACTCATTGGAGAAGTGTTCTTTCTACAAGAAGAGTTAGTTTCCACAACAACAATAGGAGTATAAAAGGATGCATTAAGTATATCACAAGCTACTACTATGCTTGCTTTTGCAATAGGCTCCTCCTTACAAACAAGAGAGAGCCCTTCTCAATAGCAACACAGCAAGCTTGGTTGGAATCTTCTCATCTTCACTTGATGAAGCATCACTATCCCACTCAATGGAATAGGTGTGTCTCTTCATTGTCGTCTTCTTGTTGGATGACACTCTCTTCCTACTATTTATAAATAAAAGATATCAACATTTATTATATCAAATAAGTATCATTACATATTTACATTTGTCATAAAGATATATTTTTATGCTATACTTATATTTAGTGTCATAAATTTAATATTTTTACCTATATATTTGGTCAAACTTTTATAAACCATGAAAGCACCTAGAATTGTATCCTTTTGTGGACAGAGGTACTATGAATTACTGAACATGTTACAACATCAATGTCCAAAAAATTAATGAAAATAATTCTATAATCTATAATATTACTTCCTACATTTCAAATTATAAAAGGCTTTGGTTTTTCTACGCACATAGCTTTTACTACGCACTAAGATATATATTATATCTAGATACATAATTAAAGCAATATATCAAGAAAAAAATCTCTTGTAATTTGAAACAAAGGAAGCATTTTTGTAAGTATAGATACAATTAGCAATAGTACACAAACCATGCTTTGTAGATTGTGTCAACATCTAAAACAACCAAATCCTAACTTGGCTACAAGTGAACTATACTCCCTTCTTTCTTGAAAGAAGTGATTCCTAAAACTCGTGTCGATCAAATTTTTTAAAGTTTAACTAACTTTATTAAAAAAGAGTGATACGGTAAATCTAATAATACTAATTTAATAACATTAATTTTAATATTTTTTTATAGAAATTTGATCAAAATTAAAAAAATTGATTTATAATAACTCTAAAAATCATTTCTTTCAAGAAGAGAGAGAGAGAGAGTAGTCTATATCTCTTATAAAGATAATCCCCACTACCTATTCTATCTAATCCCACAACCATCCACCTCATCAACCCATCTAAATCATCCGATTGTTACTGTGAAATATATCCATCCGCCCTCCCCTCCTTTCACTGGCCCTACCCCCTCCACTTTCCATTCACATAGGCTGCCACCGAGTATGTAATTGCTATATTAATTGTCTATAGATATAGATTAGAACCGGCAGCCCTTTCAGCTTCACGCTGTGCACCTTCCGTCATCAATAAAGGCTCTGGGCATCATCATTTGGATGGTCTATATAGTTCTTCCGACTGCCAATTATCCGTGTGAGATCCTGGTTCAGGGAACGAAGATTTCATAAAGAAGGTAAGCCCCTCATCGTCTAAATATCTATTATAATCTTACACAATATTATTACTGATTCAATCTGTGATGATGGAATGGGTATGCATGTATCTTCCCTCACTTGCAGAGTCATACTTTATGTTAGCTGCAACCTATTGTTTCCATAAATCTGTATGTCAGAACAATTTCAGGACAAACCGATGATGAATGATTATTAGACAAAATCAGTCATGGGGTATATAGTGCAGTGTAGTTGTCTATTATTTTATATTATCCTGAAATCTAATTTAATGCTCCTACCAATTTCTACGACCTCTAATACATTTACTACTTTATACATGCCTCAAATCAAATTTGACGTTAAATGGCAGAGCCAACATGATGCTCCAATGACTTCAGGAATCCAAGATTTTCTTTTCATTCGTCACCCAATATATTGCCTGGGCAACCTTTTTTTTATATTTTCAGTACTCTGTAGCCTTTTAATATGTGTTCCTCTTTCAAGTGCTTATCACGCAATAGGATATAATCTTTCTACAAAATACCCGCAGCAACACGCAGAGAATCTTTCTAGTTTAGATAAAAGCTAAAGAAGAAATGGAGGGAACGCAATCATTGGCCCATCGGGATCCCCGCGATTTCAGCCATGCGCAACTACCAAGTGTCCCATTTGGCCAAACAGAAGTTACAGAAACCGCCATATACAGGTGCGGTATATGCTTCATCCTGCCAATTTTTAAAGCATATAAAGAAAATTTGAAGCTGCCATCAGTATCAGGGCATATCGTACGCTGACGATAGTGTCTGCATGCTAATAAAACCAATAAAAATCGTTAATTTTGCCCTAAAGAAAACCATCAAACCTGCTATCCGGCCTTCTGTTGGCAGTCGGGGAGGATGCTATTTTTCTTATAAAGTTCTTTTGATACATATAAAGGAGAGGAGAGTGTTATTTGAAATTGTTCCGCTTCAAAGCATATCGCTGGTTCCGTACGTGAATGCCAACGGAACATTATCTTAAATGCACACAAGAATTCACACCACACCACACACGAGTCACTAATCCAGCTATTACATGTCTATAAGCTTACATAATCTGTACCATATTTGCATCTTTGGGCGGCGTATTATTTTTCTTGTCCCCGACTGTATATGTTTGCTTCTAAGTGAATATATACACAGGAAAAAAATGAACAGCCTGCACGCTGAAAAACCCCAACCCAGCATTCTTCTTTTCTTTGGTCAAAAACCTGTCCAGTCCAATCACCAATCTGATTCTGAGCTGCAACAGATCCAGACGCTACCAGCTGCAATGTACAAAGATCAGGTATGGAGGAAACAATACTGCTGACGCACAGAGGATGGATCAGCTGGATTACGCAAGAGTCAGCATCGAAAACGGATGACAATGCATGAAATATCATCCTTGCTCATCCTCCCCAGGGCCTCGGATGTCAATCGCTTTGCTGCTGTTTGAGGGTCCTTGGTTGACTTCACCAAATCAACAGCTTCTTGGTTCTTCATTACCTACACCGAGAACACAGTAAACGAGTGAATATAAACAAGAAGAAAATGATTTGAATTGGACATCGAAATCCTGAACTATATAGGGAAGGTGACAACGTAAAGTGAAATACGCAAGGAAAACACATACCTTCCATAACCCGTCACTAGCAAGTATGACAAATTCAATGCTCGAGTTTATCTTTATATGCTTAACATCAGGTTCTGAGCTCAAGTGAGCCTTGAGGCTCTGATCACCAAATGCTCTTGCAACCGCAAGTTGGCCATTTACACGAGGAACATCACCTATCAGCAGCTAGAAAATGTATTCAGACGATTTACATGGTGATTGGATAGAACAATGATGTGAGAGCTAGGCAACTAGATGCTTACCGGGGAATGTAGAGACAAAACCACCTTGTTTTTCGATCCTCTTTCGTTCATTAGTGGTATGGGGTTCATGATCAACAGTAAGCTGACTGGCAGTACCTCCTTCACATACAACAGCTCTTGAATCACCTATATTTGCAATCCACATATCTGTACCATCAACTACAATAGCAGTGACTGCTGTTGAACCCCCTGGTCCAAGTTGCTTAGTATTTTCCAGAATATATTTGTTTGTAGAGCTGTATGCATTTTTAATTGCTTCTTGAGGGTCAGACCAAAAGAGAGGCTGCAAACACCATAAAAGAGAACTGGATGAGCATCTTTGTGCAGAAAATAACATAAATGAAGATTCCATTTTTGTAGATGGAGTAAATCTCATGTTTACACAGAAAGTATAGAGCAAATGTAAAGCTTGCCTCTTTCAGTATGTTGTCAAAAAGATTAGCTTTCAAATAACTGGCCACACTATCTCCCAAATGTCCATCATAAATGGCAAAAGACCAAGTTCGTGATCATTTTCATATCTATATTCTGCTACATGGTAGTCTTCCATATCATGGCCAGATCTTCCTTCCACCAAGTGAAATCCGTGTGTTACTTTGTTGCTTGACAACTTGCTTTGTCCTTTTCCAGTATCAGCAGATGATGAACCGAGACATGCTGCACTCTTTACAGTACATATAAAAGTGGAAGAGAAGGAAGTTACAACAATAGATCTATTTATAAAGGGAACATATGCAGTATAAACTAACTTCCCGTGAAAACCTGTGCAAACTACAGCAAAAAAGTTGTCTAAATTTACCAAAAAAATCAAACATGTAGATGATATGATGATACACTATCTTGCAAAATATCTTGTCCAAACTCAACTTCGTTTGTGAGATATAAAAATAATAAATTTCAGATGATTTGTTAAAAGTTTGTTATTTTTATATCTCACAAACGAAGTCGAGTTTGGACAAGATATTTTGCAAGATTGTGTATCATCATATCATCTACATGTGTGATTTTTTTGATAAATTTAGACAACTTTTTTGCTGTAGTTTGCACAGGTTTTCACAGGAAGTTAGTTTGCACTGCATAATGCTCCCATTTATAAAACACAAGCACTTGTTAAAGCATTGACAGAACAATAAGAAAAAGAATATTCAATCCAAATTATCACAAGGTTATAATTTACGATACAATGTCAAAAGGACTTGATGAAACTGACTATTCTAATTCGTACTTGAAATGCTAATGGTTGTGGCACTGGGCCACCTGTTTTGGACGCTTTTGTGGGGAAATACACATGCAAGAAGCAAGAACACAAACACAAAATTTGGCCAGAACCAGACCGATTATTTATTTCCTTCCTCAGTTTGTTAGTCATTTGGTTTGTTAGCTATTCAGTTGGAGGATTATTTTTCTGTTTCCAGTTTGTTAGCACAATTTGTTGGGAGGCTGGCTCATTATAAGGAGCATTGCATGTTTAGTGAAGGCGTGCAAAGAATTATCCCTAAACTCCACTTAATCGGCAGTTCAGAGACTCCTTTGAGAGCAAAGCGCCTCACCTATTTGCTATCGCTCCTCTAGCTAGCCACTACGTATCACCTATCACTGCCACAGGCTCCCTCTGTCACTACTCTACCATCCTCACTGTAAAGTGAAAATTTGCTGTTTTCACCATTATAGCCCCCCACCAGTCCACCGCCCAATACAAGTCTTATCCAATCAGTCCTATCCAAACATCCCCCCTACTCTGACCTCCCAGCAGTAGTTCAGCCACTAATAAGGTCGTCTTAGCTTTCTGCATCACTAGTTTTGGAGAAGGAGCTAGATGGAGGAGGCAGGAAAGGCAAATCATCAAAGGTATCATCCAAGGTAGGTCTGGTAATAGCTGGGCAAAATGGAAAATGGGAGCTGCAAGTTTCAGAATAGTAAGAACTTTTAGTGCAATCCACCCTATTAAAGGTTCATGCTATGACCAAAGAAATCTGCCCAAAAGAAAGCACACAACTGGAGTGCAGGTTTCATTCAAAAATCAATACCCTGGAGAAAAAGGACAGTGGCGAAATGATAGGCATGGTTAAATTCAGATGGCCATGTGGACATTTACCTAGTAGTTCCATATGTAGGAAACATTTGACAAGATCATAACATAGATGCCCCAATCTCTACATTCTTAGTGCCTATTTGGATCTAAAGTTTAGCCACTAAACTTTAGACCACTTTAACCCTGGAGGCTCCAAACAGGAGGTCTAAAGTGATCTGTAAAGTTTAGCCAACCTCACAAAAACTTTAGACCATTATCATGGACAGTGCTGAAAATCTTGAAGCCCATGATTCTTGGTCTTACACTTGGGGACCCAGTTACTCAAAGAAAGCATACAAATTACTCCAAGGTACAGTTGAAGCCTCTTCCCTTTTTTCTCTGGATATGGAAATCTAGTAATCTAGGTAAACAAAAATTCTTCATTTGGCTGCTCATCAAGGATAGGCTCAACACCAGAAACCTCTTA
This sequence comes from Chrysopogon serrulatus, assembly GCA_015844335.1. Taxonomy (NCBI): domain Eukaryota; kingdom Viridiplantae; phylum Streptophyta; class Magnoliopsida; order Poales; family Poaceae; genus Chrysopogon; species Chrysopogon serrulatus. The sequence continues at coordinate 7,465 of JADLZL010004821.1, read as the reverse complement.
AAAAGAAAAAACATGATCTTGGAGGATTATTACTTCAGTGTTCTCTGCAATTCAAACTCTGAAGAAACCAGCTTTCATCTCTTTTTGAGTGCCCCTTCAGCCTGGCCCGCTGGAATTCGATTGGCATTCAATGGGATTTGTCTCTGCAACCGCTTGACATGATCATCCAGGCTCGAGTGAACTTTGGCAGCCGCATCTTCAGAGAGATTTTAATCTCAGCTTGCTGGACAATTTGGAACACCAGAAATGGAGTTATTGTTTCTAACAAATCCTTCACCATTGATAATTGGAAAACAACCCTTAAGGAGGACTTGCACTTGGTGTGCATCAAGGCCTCTCAGTGCTTGGAGACAAAACCTTTTGTAACTTCTTTTTCTTTTCTTTTTGGGCTCTGGAAGCCTTGTATTCTGTACAGTACATTCTTTGTATTCGTTTTGTGTATATCTATAAAACACACACGAAAAAAATAGGTAGGGAGCTTCTCTGCCGTTCCTTTCAAAAAAAACATTTTGCGGCATTCATCATAATCCAATCATACTATCATAACTAAATGAAATCCATACAGACCCTAATTGATACGATACTCAGTGAGGTGCTATCTATGCATAACAGCTAAAGGGTCTATACTCCAGTTTCAATTGCAGAGCCACTGGTGGGTAGCAGAAATTAATTGGAACTAATAGAAAACATAAATTTAGCACTCCTGGGACTGAAGAATCAACACCAAATGCTCTCTGAACCATGGTCTCTTCCTATTGGGGTGAGATGGCCTGTGTGCAGCTGCTTAGCGTTCACTGCTAGTACTGGATCATCTGCAGGAAGTCCTATAGACATCCTAAGTACTACTTGCACACCTGGGCAAAAAATCCCACTTGCATCCTGTATCAATTATCTAACCCTCTTCCTCTTCCACAGGCCTTATCAATCGATCGCCAGACAACAGGCTACTATTGACCCCCGTTGGAGCAATCAAATCCAAAGTTGCATCGTTTACTGGACGCACGGCTCGCTCGGAACCCGCTGATAAATTACCCCACCACGATTTTTGCAAGCTACAATCCTAAATCGTTTTCTTTTTCAAAAAAAAAAGCTACTTTCCTAAATTAGCAATCAGAACGCACAGGCACAGCAGGCCCGTCAAAGAACCTCGCCCCGACAACTGCTGGAGCAGCCAGCCAAGCCGGGCTTGCCGGCGCCGGCGCCGGGGACGCGAAAGGAATAACAGAGACAAGCTTCCGTTCGTTACCATGAGCATGTTGAGGATGTCGGACCGCCTCTTGCTGCGGTGAACGCGGGGCGCCCCGGTCGACGGGCCTGACGGCGAGGACGAAGACGAGGACGAGCAGGACGCCGGCTGGCTGTCCGCCGCCGGCCCACCGCCGATCATGGCCCGTGGCCGGCACCAGCGCAGCGCCGCCGCAGGCACGGGTTGGGTCAGTCTCCTCGGTTTCCTCGTGCTCCCCCCTTGTTGGCTTTCCTTTACGCGTCCGGCGTCCTTGCTGAATTTCATTTCCCTATTTCCTTTTTTTTTTTTTTCCTTTCAGAGGTCCTTGTGGTTAACGGGGATGGGCACGCTTGGTGGCCGGCACGAGCAACATCAATCAATAGAATCAATTTCGCGCAGACATTAACATCTTTTATGATTCATGTGTTTTGACCCCTAGGTGTAGACAACACAAAGAATATTTCTATGTATATTATTACATGCTACAAGAACGTCTTGTTCACTTGTCTCATCAATTAAATTTATTAGTTGTTTAAATAGTATTTTTCTCTCATACCAAATCGGCCGGTTTATCTTATGAGCCGACTTATATGACCAGTCATTCTAGTCTCGTTGAAGAGTCAAAGCATATTAAATTTAAATAATAACATTTATGATAACAAATATTCTCTCTGTTTCAAATTATAAGTCTGTTAGCACCCAGGAAGGGAATTGGGGAGAAGGAAGAACAGAGGAGAGCCGGACACAGCAGAGGAAGGAAGAGGGCAGGATTGTATTAGTTTAAACTGTTGTTTAGTTCATGTCCCTCTCCTTGCTTGGGTTTCCTCTTTATACACGGCACTTGGCCAACGTGACCCCGCAGGCGCAGCTGCGTACTTACTCGAGTCACGCCCATTCTGGTCCCGTGATCAGCACGCTGGGGCGTCGCGCACGGCAGGTCCGCCTTGGCTTGTTTGTTTCCGGCGCCGCGGTCGCCATGTCGTCATCCTGGTTGCCTGACGTGGTGGCCGCGCCTTGTATGTCGTTGTCGTGCACACTCTCATCATCAGCGCTGACATTCTCCCCCCGACGAGAGACTGCTTGTCCCCAAGCAGGTGCACGAGGGAAGCGTTGCTTGAGAGCTTCCAGATCTTCCCATGTAGCGAGAGATCGCGGCAGCCCAAACCACTGTACAAGCACTTGTGGAGTTACTGAAGAAGATGATGTACTGATGCGATGCTGTAGTATCTTGGCTGGGATTTGAAGGCCTTCCAATGTCTGAGGCAGTGTAGCGACTTCTTGAGATACTGGCAAGGCCGTCTTGAGTTGAGAAACGTGAAACACCGGGTGGATAGCCGATGTTGGGGGCAGCTGGAGTTTATAAGCTGCAGAACCAATCTTGGCTATGACTTTGAAAGGCCCAAAGAACTTAAATGCCAACTTCTGATTTGCTCTGGGGGCTAAAGATGTTTGAACGTAGGGCTGCAGCTTAAGGTAGACCCAATCACCAACTGAAAACTGGCGCTCAGAGCGGGATTTGTCAGCCTGGGACTTCATTCGCTTCTGTGCTCGACTGAGGTGTTGCTGAATCAAGGCTGTCATGACCTCTTTATCCTTGAACCAGTCATCTAAGGATACTGAACTGACTGCATCAGTTTCAGAGATGCCAAAATGCCTCGGTTGATGACCGTAGAGGACATAAAATGGAGAATAGCCAAGTGAAGAGTGCCATGTAGTATTGTACCAATATTCTGCCAAATAGAGCCAATCAAACCACTTAGTTGGTGAAGCATTGACAAAGCAGCGCAAGAAGGTCTCCAGACATTGATTCACACGCTCAGTCTGACCATCCGTCTGAGGGTGATAGGCCGATGACATCTTCAGTGTGACACCAGCCAACCTGAACATCTCCTGCCACAGTTGACTTGTGAAAACACGATCACGATCCGACACAATTGACATTGGTAGGCCGTGCAGGCGGTAGACATGAGCAATGAACGTTTTGGCGACAGTGAAGGCAGTAAAGGGATGGCTCATGGGTATGAAATGGCTGTACTTAGAGAAGCGGTCCACAACCACGAGAATGCAATTTCGGCCCCCTGACAATGGTAACCCTTCCACGAAATCCATGGACACACTCTGCCAGGCCATTGTAGGAATAGGTAGCGGCTGCAGGAGTCCCGGATACTTGGCACGGTCGGGTTTCGCTTGCTGACATGTAGGGCAAGTTTTCACGAACTTTGACACCATGGTCTTGAGTCCAGTCCAAGAGAACAGAGCCTTCAGACGATGGTAAGTAGCTGGAAAGCCAGAGTGGCCACCGATTGGAGATGCATGAAAAGCTTCAATGATTCGCAGCTGCAACTCCTTGTCAGACCCGATCCAAACACGCCCCTTGCAGCGTATGAGGCCTTGCTGCAGTGTGAATGGGGGTTCAGATGTGCCATCAACTGCCAACTTAGTCAACAGGTCCTGTGCCTTACTGTCATGTTCATAACTAGCCTTGATGTCAGCTAACCAAGAAGGAACAGGAGCAGAAATTGCTGTCAATTCTTCAGTTTGCCCTCTGCGAGACAATGCATCAGCAACTCTATTCTCAGGGCCAGGTTTGTACACAATTTGGTATTGTAGACCCAAAAGCTTGGTGAAGACCTTTTGTTGCCAGGTTGTGTTCAATCGCTGGTCATTCAAATGGATGAGACTCTTCTGATCTGTGAAGATGATGAATTCACCAAGTTGCAAATAAGAACGCCACTGTTCAACAACAATGAGAATGGCCATGTACTCCTTCTCATAAGCTGATAAGCCCTGGTTCTTGGGCCCCAATGCCCGGCTGAGAAATGCAAGAGGTTTGCCATCTTGAAGTAGCACTGCTCCCACACCATACTTGGAAGCATCAGTCTCAATGCAGAATTGCCGAGAGAAATCAGGCAAAGCTAGAATGGGGGCTGCACACAGACTGTCCTTCAATGTTTGGAAGGCATTGTCATGCTCAGAAGTCCAGATGAACAACACATTCTTCTTCAGTAGTGTGGTCAATGGCTTCAAAATCACGGCATAGTTTTTGACAAAGCGTCGATAGAACCCAGTGAAGCCCAAGAAACTCCTCAGGTCTTTAACAGAAGTGGGAACAGGCCAAGATGTGACGGCCTCAATTTTGGAAGGGTCAATAGCCACTCCTTGCTCACTAATGACATGCCCCAGGTAGTGAATTTGTTGCTGAGCAAACTTGCACTTGGACAGTTTGATATGCCACTGATCTTTGGCCAATAAGGTGAAGACCTGATGGAGATGCTGCAAATGTTCCTCAAAAGTTGCACTATATATAAGAATATCATCAAAGAAGACTATGGCACACCGACGCAATAAGGGTTTCAGAGTAGTGTTCATGGCTCCTTGGAATGTTCCAGGTGCCCCAGTCAGCCCAAATGCCACCACTTTGAACTCATAATGACCCATGTGAGTGGAGAAGGCTGTCTTTGGTTCTTCCCCGTGCTGCAGCCTAATTTGATGATAACCTGACAACAAATCCAAAGTGGAGAAATAGCGTGCGCCAGCCAACTCATCCATTAGCTGCTCAAAGACAGGAATAGGAAAAGTAGTTTTGACTGTCAATGCATTGAGATATCGATAATCCACACAAAAACGCCAGGAATTATCTTTCTTGCGCACAAGTAACACTGGGGAGTTAAATGGAGAAGAGCTAGGCTGAATGATGCCCTGCTGCAGCATGGCTTCGACTTGAGCCTCTATCTCATCTTTTAGGGCAGGTGGATAACGATAAGGTTTGACAGAAAAAGGGCGAGCTCCCTGCACCAATGGGATAGTATGGTCACAGGCTCTTGTTGGTGGTAATGACTAAGGTGGAGAAGTTATGGCACTAAACTGTTGCAGCAATGACAGAATAGCGGGGTGCACACTGGAGTCAGAAGACTGAGCTGCATCAGACACACTGCAAACCTGAACCAACAACTCAGATGACAAAGTAGAAGTATCTGCATGCAGACCCTGTAGCAACACAGTACTACCCTTATAGGGAATAGCCAACCAGTGATTTCTCCAGTCTACTTTCATGGGACTAAACTGCTGTAACCAGTCCATGCCAAGAATCAAATCATACCCAGCAAGAGGCAGTACCTTCAAATCATGAGTAAAAGTATACTGCTGAATGGACCACTGAGCTGCTGGTAAAATATGAGAACAATCCAGCACTGTACCATTGGCCAAAGTAACAGATATACTAGCATATTTGTCAGGTTGGATATGCAATGCAGTAACTAAACTCGCACTGACAAAAGAAGATGAGCTGCCCGAATCAAGCAATATGAGAATTGGCTGAGATTGGAAACTACCTTGAAATTGCAGTTGTCGAGTGCCAGCAACAAAACAGGGATCCGAGACAATGCAGCAGCAATTTTCTTCAACATCCAGATCATCAGCCTCATCTGTTGTCTGCGCTTCAATAGTATCTTCAGCAGAAAACAGCGCATACAACTCATTCAGTGCATTCAGACCCACTTGAGCTCCACATTTGTGTTCCTTGCTCCACTTCTCACCACAACGATCACAGAGACCACGAGCTCGGCGGTTAGCTTTAAGATCAGCCAATTTCTTCTCCATGGACCTGTTGTCCCCCCACGGCCTGTCAAGAACCCCATCCTGCTGACGAAGAGGACGAAGGTTCTGAGGTGCCGAGGAAGAGCCGGCGCGGTGATTCCAACTTCGAGTGTCCCTCCGTCTTGATGGTTCAGTGGCCTCTTCCTGCAGCAATGCAAGGGTATACGCAGTATCCAGAGAATCGGGGCGTTGAACCAACAAAACAGAACGAATTTCTGAATATAGGCCATCAATGAAACGAGTGACATAGACTCTAGTGTGAGTGGATGGGTCATATGCAGTAAGTTGGTCGACAAGCTCCGAGAAACGATCAACGTAATCCTGCACAGACGTAGTCTGGCGGATGCGATGCATCTGACGAAGCAAACATTCATGTTGATCGCGATCAAAACGGATATGCAATGCACGGCAAAAGTCCTTCCACTGCATGGTTTTCAGTTTGTCTGTCACGGACTGAACCCAGCGCTTGGCCGGACCAGTAAACTGCATACGTGCACATTGGATCCACACTGATGGATCGACAGAATACATGGAGAAATAGTCCTCCGCACAGGTGATCCAGAGTTTCTGATCGGTACCATCAAAAGTGGGGAACAACAGTTTAGGGAGCTTGCCAGTGGGGTTGTGGTATGGTGGTTCAGGGGGGCCTATTGCGAGACATGATCAGATCGTACGCAGTGCCATGAACCATTGGGGGTTGAGAAGAGGGATCGGCCATACCCGTGACCGGGGAATGAGCAAGGGTGGTGACAACCCCATGCTCATCCTCCCGGTAGCGTGTGTCGTAGTGGTGCCCGCTGGGCCGAGCAGCCTTGTAGTCCGCAGGTGAGGTCGCGGCGTGCTGCTCCCATGTGAGCGGCGCCTCCGGGAGGAGCGCCGGCTCAAGCAAAGTGGAGGACGGCTCGACCATCGATCGACTCCAGTACTTGTCGAGCTTCCCGAGGCGAAGGCGAAGGTCGTCGACGACGCCCTCATGCTCCTGGCGCCAGGAGTCGAACTCGATCGCCGTCTTCTCGATGGTGAACAACCGAGAATCCTGACGGAGTTCGGAGTCGAGGATTCGGCGCTCGATGTTGATGTCGACTTCCTGGAAGCGCTTGTCGATGGTGTCGTCGATCTCGTGGAATCGCCGCTCCAGGAAGGTGTTCGTCTCCACGAGCTGCTTCTGGAAGGTGATCTGCTCGGCCGTAAGTTTCTGGATCTCCTTGAGCAAAATTTGTGTGTCCGGATTCATGGTGGTGGCTGATTTGGATCGACGAGCGTACTGGATAGTGACTGGAGGTTTGGGCGGAAGAGGAGGTGGCGGTGGTGGGGGTGGTGGCGAAACGAGATCCAGATCGGAAGGTAACCAAATCGCTCACGGAACCAGGAATTACCAGGTCTCAAAACGCGATCCAGACGAACTGAATCACGCCGAGAAGAACTGAACCACGGTCGTTTGTGAAATCGATAGGTAAATCGCGATCTAGGAAGCGCGAAATTGGCTCTGAGTACCAATTGTTAGCACCCAGGAAGGGAATTGGGGAGGAGAAGGAAGAACAGAGGAGAGCCGGACACAGCAGAGGAAGGAAGAGGGCAGGATTGTATTAGATTAAACTGTTGTTTAGTTCATGTCCCTCTCCTTGCTTGGGTTCCCTCTTTATA
>JADLZL010004820.1:0-102003 GCA_015844335.1 Chrysopogon serrulatus | reverse complement strand
TTGTATCCTAACTAAGGCCTTGTTTAGATTACCCTCCAACTTCCAAGTTTTTTTTTTCACTCTCTCCATCACATCAATTTGTACCCGCATGTAAAGAGTATTAAATATAAATAAAAAAATAACTAATTACATACTTTTGTTGTAAATCACGAGGCGAATCTTTTGAGCCTAGTTGGGCCACGATTGGACAATATTTACCACAAACAAACGAAGTGCTACAGGACTTTACAATCTCTCCCTCACAAATTTGTTGCCGCATATAAAGAGTATTAAATATAAATAAAAAAAAATAAATAATTACATAGTTTTGTTGTAAATCACGAGACGAATCTTTTGAACCTAGTTGGGCAACGATTGGACAATATTTACCAAATAAAAACGAAGTGCTTCTACGAACCGGCCCAAAAACTCACATGAAACTAAACAAGGCCTAAACAAATTTCTTTAGCAAAGGAGGAGGGGATAACGCGCGACGACAGCCTGCAGCTGCAGGTGCTCCTCACTTCCACATGCACAAGCGTGGAGGAAACAATGGTGATGACGGCAAAGGACCCCGATGCGATCGAGTGGTGGCCTGTAAAAAACCCCTCGGGCGGCGGTGGCGTTGGCGAGAGTGGAGGTGTCGGCCCGAGGGATGGGAGAGGAAGGAAGGGGGAGAGGAGGCGAGGGTCGGACGGGTCAAGAAGTCAAGCGATAGGGGGGCGAGCCGTAGCTCGTGGTGCGCTTTCCCGAGTGGAAGCCACCGTAACGGGTTCGAGCCGGCCGGACGTGATTTCCCACCGAACAATGAGTTCCAAATAATTCAGGTGCCTCACACGTGGATGCGCCATTATGGTCGTGATGACGTGCCTGGCCATATAAGAAGCCTCGAGGAGGACTTTTGGAACTCTCACCACGTCAAGTCTCTTCTCGTATAGGTGTAAAGTCAGCTTGGCGCACTAGGGTGTGCGTGTGTGAGTGTGTGTGTGTGGTGTGGTGTGAGTTAGTGCGTGAGTTCAGATACTACAACCAGACTTGAAGAGTTGAGGCTCAAAAAAAAAAAAAAAAAAGCTGCGATAGTTTTTTTTTTTTTTAATCAAAGCTGCGATGGACAGGCAATGAGGATTTAAAGGTGATATTTTTGCGGGAACCATTTAGAGACAAACACGTGGTACAGTACAGTAAACGAATCTTTTACATAGACGAAATCAGCACCATAACTCCTAGCTTATTATATCGCCACGTGTCAGGCCAGCAGATCAGGCCGTTCGATCCAACGAAGATGCGGGATGGTTCGGGTCTGTCGCGTCTCTCGCCGGTCTGTTCCCAAGCCGTCCACGCGAGCACCGATCCGGCCCACCTCTTCCTCTCCCCGTCACGTCGCGACGTGCCGGCAGGGCTCGCGCCGCCGTCTCACGGCGCGAGGAGCTGGCGGGTCGCGCCGCCGGGACCGCTGCAACATCGCGTCCGCCGCGCTGGAGTCGCCGAGGCCGTCGCGACTGAAGGTGCATATGCCGAGACCCAGCCTTGCGCCCCCGTCCCGAGGAAGCCGCGCCGCCGGCAGCCAAGCGCCACCGTCGTCCTGCCCCACCCTCAAAACCTCGGCACTTCATTGGGCTATGTCGCCTCTTTTTTTCCACCATCTGAATTTGAGCGAGGCATCGAAAACCATCGTATCCAGTGCCTTCTCAACTCCTCTGTTGCTGTTCTGCAACAGCTGCCGCCGCCGCCTCCGCCCTTTGCTCCGTCTCGTGCCATCCTCCGCCACCCCCACAACTACCTCCTCCTCCCAGCACGAGCGGGGTGCGAGCGCGTCATCCCGGCCATCCCAGCGCGAGTGGGGCCCCAGCGGCTCCGGCGACCACGACGCAGGCGGGGTGCGGATGTAACCAGCACAGGCGGGAGCCCCCTGCGACCCTAGCGGGTCGGCGTTGCGGGTGTTGCGGCTCCGGCCACCCTGGAGAAAGTGGCGGACGCAAGGACGGCGGCTGCGGCCACTCGGGCATGGGCGTCAAGCTAGAGTGCTGCAACCCCGGCGGCCCCTCCCACGGCGACACTATGTGCTCGGTTTCTCCAATGTCGTCTGCCATCGCTGCTATTCCATCGCTGAACTCTCTCATCTCTGTATATGTTAATTATCATGCAGGCATGGTGGATGACGAAATGTCAGTGCAAGTTGCAGCAGCGGATTGTTACACTAAAGGGGCCTCAAGGTTACTCCTACGAGGAAGAATATCAAATTGGAACAAAACGCCATGTCTTGAGCATTATCTACTGGCTTTCTCCTTCAATTCATTAGGACAGTAAGCACCCAAAGGTTTGCATCCTTATATTGCTTATAAAATCTTCACAAAGAAATTAATGGCTTAATATACTTAAGTGCTTGTTTTGATAATCATATAAGTGAATCATGCCATGTTGCTAATACGTCGCATTTCAGCTTCCTTGATAGATTAATTTCTATTATGCCATCCACTCATCCCATAGCCATATACTAGTAGATATTTCTTTTTGACACTTTACAGATCTTAATATAGAGGAGGCAGAGGCACAATGTGAATGCCCATCAAATATTTGATTTCTTGCCTATACCATAGCCAGTACCAACAATAATAGCACTTTCATCTTATGATTTTTCATAGCATATAGCTCCATCCAATGTCACTTCGTCTTTTTTGGAAGCAAAAACTGTGCAGAGTTCCCTACAGAACTTTCAATTTTATAAACAACCTATAGAACAAAGGACCAAGTCAACTTTTATGAAGTACTGTTTTCACTGCTAATGTGCTCCATGCCCCGCCTCCATACAGGAACAACGCTGAAACTCATGTTCAGTTTTGATCCATATATTGATGCTTGATCACATTGCAGCAGGCAAGGTGCCATGGAGCTGAGGATGTCTTTGCCGATGATGAAGCAGAGCGTGGCGCCGAGGTGGATCTATTTATTTTATGAAAGGCAGTTTGGACTCACTTGCATAAGCTCTGAAGACAATATTAGAAGCTTTTGTTTACAAGAGTTAGTAATGAAGTTGCTTGAAATTCCATTTACAACATTTTCGGTATAGATATTAGGTTGACGTTCTGATTGTCTTTCTGCCATTCTTGCTATTCAGGCGATCTGTCTTTTGATTGAAAATTGAGTGTTTGCTTCTTTAACAACGCTATTATGAGACACCTGTTCTTTCCTAGAATTGCAGCTGTCTCAATGCATGACAATGGCAGGCTATCTTTAGAGGGCGCGGCAAGGCCGCGCCAGTCTTTCTAGTAGTGAAAATAAATCTAGGCAGTTAAACTCTGATAAAACGATTGAAATTTTTTTTACTACCGTGGCTAGGCTCTCTGGCGGCGAAGTGCCGCTGAATTTTTTTTTTTTTTTTATTAACATACCTGTATTAATACTGGTTAAGGAAATACAAATACATCCAGAAATACAGATACGCTTGAGGATACGTAGACAGCTGTCCTAACCATCTTGCACACAGACCCCCCTCAACAAAATAAAATTACAAACAAGCCCAAGGGCCTTGTGCTTCCCGAACTTCGCCCAGGAAGTCCTCCTTCCGCCGCCGCCAAAAATTGCCGACCGCCGTCGATGAGGAAGACAACCTGGCCACCCCCAAACCGGGCGGCCCCATCGCTTGATAGCTTTTTGACAAAGCCGCAGTAGACACCAGCGCATACACCGGGATGAAATCTCCGTGAGAAGAACATCGGCCGGGGCACCCCCCGAACTCCGCCGATTCCGGATCGAGGCTCGCTGACGACGCATGCCGCCAAAGGATGGAGCTCGATCCGCTCTCCAGCAAACCACAACACCCTCAGCCGCCGCCGCACCCTTGACCAAAAGCGCCGCCGAAGTCGCCACCAGAGCAGGTCGATGGAGAAAACGGCCGCGCGGACTCCACCAGAGGGGATACCGATCCCCTCTTCCCAGATCCCACCGTTGACGTCGGAGGAGAACATCAATGGGGCGTGGAAGGGATCGGGAAGGCTTATTCCCCCGCGACGTCGCCACCGACGCCTCGCCGCCGCCGCCAGGAAGACAAAGCCGCAGAGAAGACACTCTTCCCCGGCAAAACCTAGACCTAGATAAACACTACCTAGTCTATACACATCCGCGCGGCGATTCACCGGGTCTCCTCGCTCTCCGACGCCATCCCGGCCGCCGGAGAGGGAGAAGACCGGCGAAATCGCCGCCGGAAAGCTTCTCCGCCCTCTTTTCGCCTCTGTGGACTGTAGCAGGTCGAAGAGACGAGAAGGGGAAAGAAAAAGACTGCTCCGGAGGACATGGTAAAAAGTGCCGCTGAATTGGAGAAAGTAAGTAAATAAATGCGGCCCCCGACCAGCCCTGCTAGACTTCGACAGCCTGACACAAAACCAAAAAAGCAAAACATTTTCTTTGAATGTCTATATCTTTTGAATATTGTTTTCAGTTCCGTCCGTACCGACGTGTTCTACATGATGAGCGAACAAACTAGACCGTATTTGTATATGTTTTAAATAATTTTATTTTAGTAGCAATTTTATGTGTAAATATGTTAGGAGATTTATTAAATGAATTACTACCATGTAATACTAAAGTTGCTACTCTATATAAAAATAATAAAATTATTATATAGTATTTATATAAAGGTACTAGTCCCTATCTCTATATACGAAAGCTGGAACAAAAGAGGGCCAGGGAGAGTGGCCACGTCGCCCGCGATTCCCGGCCGTCCAATCGGCCGGACGGACGGCCTTGATCTAGCCAATCCCGGTCGTTTTGCAAAAAAAACCTCGAGCTTTTCATAATAGAACCCGCCGTCCAGCCTCCTCTCACAAAAAAAACTTCCAAAAAGGCCCTCCAGCTTTTGACAAATGAACCCGCCGTCCACGCCGGCTTCCCCATGGCTGGGCCTTTCCATGGGCCGGCCTGCCTCCCCGTTCGGGCCATTTTTGGCCGATATTGGAGGCTCGATGGGCTGGATTCGGCCCGACGTCGTTTTTTCTATTTTCCTCAATTTATTATTTCTCTAAAAAATGACTGAAATTTTGTAAAAGCCATAACAAATCAAATAAAAATCAGAAAAATACAAAACCAAGTTTATTGAACTCCACATAACTAGCACTACAATCTAAACATATAATATCGCATACTTTATTGTAATTTTATTGCTACAAATATACTTCTAGATTTATCTATAGTTTTCTAAAAATAATTAATGGACTCGGTTTCTTCATTTAAATTGCTATGAAATTTTAATCGTACCATACCTATACCACGTATAAAAATAAAACTATTCCTTATTATTAAAAAAAACCTCCCATTTACTCATGAAATGCTCCTCTCTTAAAAAAATACTTCAAACATATATTTCCCTATAATAAATATAGAAAAAAAGACATTAACAACGGATTTGGCTTACCTACGTTGCTTAAAAAAATGTACACCTATCTGTAAACAAAGTCTGTAAAAAACTATAATACTACGACGATGGAATACAGGCCCTAAGCGGCAACGCCGCGTGCATTTCTAGTATTATATTATTCTAAGAGCAAATTACATGAATCAAGTTGCTAGTGAAAGTTTCTTGCAATTTATATATTTGTAAAAGGGAGTAATAATTCATGTAGGTTTTGAAAAAATACTTTTCCTCTTGCATCACGAGACCATATGGTACCATACGGTATATATACAAATGATCATGCTACTTTTGTCCGCATAGTTAATTGCTATAAAAATACATGCATAGTAACAGGAGTTAATGCTAACAAACATCAGAACCTTCACTTGGACGGAGGTATAACAAAAAAGGAACTAGAATATTATCTATACTTAGTTGCTGCAGATATGACACATGGATGCAGAAGGTAGCTAGTCCAGGAGGTTCTCAGGCATGTCGGTATTTTCCCTTCTCAATCATATCGGTACCATGGAAAATGATCTCTGGATTTGTCACTTATACTTCATACCATCTTATTCGATCATTCGTCTTATTCAAATTTTGTATATAAATATATTTTATTTTATTATGACTTCTTTTTTTAATAAAGATATTTAAATATTGATTAATTTATTTCATTATTTATATACATATTTTAAATAAGATGGATTGTCAAATATAAAGTTTAAAAGTCGAAAATGACATTCTTCATAGTACGAAGAGTAGAAGTTTTATGTTGTTTCATGTCCACGTCTTAAAAAACACAGCAAGCAGTAGCCTGCCGCAAGCAGCAGCAAACACCAGCTGCCAGCATAGTACACTGTAAAAAAAAAAGAATCCAATTGAATTGACATCGAAGTGTGTGCCGGTGGCCGGCCGGTGCAGCTAGGAGAGCTAGCTGCCGTTCCTGCAGCCGCACTGAGGCTATCCGCACTCGTCATATTTTAAATCCATACTCTAAAAGGAATATTCCGTCCCCGATCAAATAAATCCTCTCCTCCATATCATTTTCTCCCGTAATTATTCATCCTCTATATTTCTACTCTATATAAGTAGGACCCACATGTCGGTTTTTTTTTTATTCTTTCCCCACCGACGCCCCCACCTTTTTCCCACCGACGCAAGCCTTCTCCTCCGTCTTCTCCCCTTCTCCCCAATCGGCGCTAGCTGCCTTCGGCGAAGCCTGCGCTGCGGCAGCGAGCGTACGGGCGCACAGCAGGGCGAGCAGGCCAGCGCGGCGGCGCGGTGGCCGCGAGCCCGCGCGGCTTCCGGGCGCGGAGGCGCAACAGGGGCGAGCCGGCCAGCCCAGCAGCCCAGGCGCACTCTCCGCCTCTCTCACGGCTCGGCGTGCGGCCCAGGCGGCGGCAACGAAAGCGCGACCACGGAGGCGTAGGCCAGAGCGCGGGGCCGCTTGCGTCTGCGGGCGGCCGCGGGGCTGGAAAGCTGGTCTCCGCTTCTGGCAGTGCGCCTCCCTCTTCCTCATCTTCTACATCGCGGTTCCTCATCTTCTCCGTCGCGCGCTGGTGGCAGAGTGGGCCTCCCTCCCGCCCCTCTCCGGCGCCACGGTGGCCGAGGAGCTCATTGACTTTTTTCCTTCTCCGCGGCATCCGCTGGGCGCGTGGCGCCGGAGAGGGAGGCCGGTTGGACGCGTCCTTCGGCGAATCGCGGCGCTGGCATCGTCGAAGCGTTGCGGTGGTGGGCCCCGCGCCACGCCGGCGGGTACCGTGCGTCCCGCTTACGACGCCAATTTTGGCGAAACGCCGCCGTCGACTTGTCGTTCTGATGAGTGTAGGCGTGCCCATTGCAGGCCGTTTTTTTTGCATATGGACTTACCGAGTGCCTTTACAGGCACCCGTCCGCTGTGCTCTAGTAATGTCATCCTCCCCCCTCCTTGTAGTACTAGTATACCGTTGCTATGATGTGATTCGAGTGTAGTGTACGGTGGTATGTGTGGCCCGGCCCTGAGGGGGGGCGGGAGGGACGGCCGTCCCAGGCCCAAGAAACCAATGGGCCCCTCTGCTATGTCTTACTACATCTACTACATGGTAATACGCCACACGCAGATCACGACTTCCCGAGTTCCCGTGATAACGCACCGATTCAGACGCGACCTTTCGAGTTCCGCGGCTTCCGCTTCCGCGTTCCTCTTCGTGCGGCGTGGACGGCCGCCAGTTGCGCGGTGGGCGCATGGCGGCAGCGGGCCGACGGGCGTTCAAGTATATCAGAGCAGCCGGCAAATTAATCGGGGGGCCCTAATCTCACCTCTCACACGTGATCCCTAAGGCCTAATCTCTTTCCATGTTCGGTAGTTCCAGCAGCGCTGGCGGCAAAGCAGTACGAATCTGAATTTTAGTTACTGAATACTTTGGTTGTTGTTTTTCACTTTGGAATCTCTACTTCATAAAATTGTAGTTACTAATTATTTATACCATGTCATCAAGAAAGCAAGCTTTTGGCAATAACAAAAGAAACAAAACAAAGGCGAATAGATGGATTTGCCATGATTATTTTGCATGACATTATATTTGTCTGTCGATAAAGTGAGCAAAAAAATTGCAATCACCATCTCTTTGCATTGATTCTGCCATGCTACAATAGAAGGCATAATGGATTACTTTGACACCTATAGACATAATTCATTAGGAAGCAATTGTTGGATGAGATTTATATTGACACCATGATCGATGACTTCAATCGAGGAATGTTAGAATTTTTCTTTAGGTAATTTAATATGTATACGAGTAATAAGTAGTATCAGTAGTATTATCACGTTGGTATAAAAGGGCCCTAAAATTTAGTTTCGTTCTAGGTCCAAAAATACTTAGGACCGGCCCTGTATGTGTATAAATACCGTCCACAAATACGGCGTGGTTGGTAGAGTAGTTTGCGTTTGCTTGCTCCGCCACGTCATGGGATGAGTATGTACCAGTTAGACGCAATGTGTGTCAAGCTCAAGCTCGCCATGTTATTCTTTTTTAACATGCAAGATGCAGGCCATTTACAGAGAAGCCAGATGCAGACCATGTATAGAGAAGCTACGCAAATGTGTACTTTTACTAGGGACTAGATGTATAGGGCTATGCTCTAGAAAACTGCAGATGAACGTATGTTCTTCCATAGGATGGCAGATGAAAAACTGGTCAATCTGAAAAGCTTACTGCATGTTTTGCTTTTCTGAATACAATTGCCCTTTTCTGAACGTATACAAACCGTAGTCGATATCTGGGCTGCGCAAGCCAACAAGCCAGCGTGAAAACACCGGGAAAACTTATCTTGCGAGAACCAACAGGCCAGCGATTCGTATCCTTGCCGAAAAAAGCATATAATAATTGTATCCTTGCCGATAGAAGCATATAATAGTTGTATCATACTAAAAACGGCAAGGCCGTACGGCTAGTCCATATTACGGCTGGCCGTATTTTAGCTGCGTCCATGTTTTTGTCAAAATAATTTGGGTAATCAACTGAATACCCATGAATACTGGTGGGTCTGCCCCTGTTATTGTAAAGTTTAACCAAAGAGTCCCAATCTCATAGCCCAAGCAATACGGTTCTTTTAGCACCTAACGTTTGAGTGAAACCATTGGGAAAGAAGACGATAGAAGAAATATTATGTATTTTTTATTTCAGATTTTTTATGTCTAATTTAAAGATATTCCCTCCGTCTCATAAAAAAACGCAATCTTTGACTTTTTAGTCATCGAGTTTAGCCATCCGTCTTATTTAAAAAAAATTTATATATATTATAAAATAAATAAACAATTATAAAAATATCTTTAATAATAAAATAAGTTATAACAAGATATACATGATATTTATATAAAAAATTTAAATAAAACGAATGGTCAAATACGATGATTAAAAGTCAAAGATGGCGTTTTTTATGAGACGGAGGGAGTATACTGTACCAAGATTAATATAAGTCTCCTTGCCTTTGAGGAAAAAAAAAAAGGTACAGCTTTTTCAGGCTCATTAGTATTCAGTTATGCGATCGGCTATGGTCAGACCAAAAATTTGCAAAGTACTTGACTTTTTGGCGCCAACCTTCCTTGGTTTGCCTTCTTCCCGCCTGAGATTTTACAAACAGAAAACATGGGTCGGATAGTGCCCTGCCCTGCACATCCTATCCCTATCCTGCCACCACTCTGAATTCTTGCAGTTGCAGAGCATCCAACTTCATGGATTCGAGCACCCACTTTTCAGAAACGACGCGTGAATGCAACTTTTTATAGATGGATTCTTGTCAGGCTCACAAATGCAGTGCAGCTATCGCAACAGCAACTACTGTGCCGACCTCTGGCACTCCAAGCCCCCCATGCTTCAGTTTGACCACAGTGAATACAGTGCTAGTATAGTACTCCCTCCGTTTCAAAAAAAACATGCAACTACGGGTTGCGTGCCAGAAAAAAAAAGCCTTCATGTTTGACCAAGTTTCTAAAGAAATAATATTCGTATTTTTAGCTTCAAATTAATTTATTATAAAAATACATTTTATAATTAATCTGATGATGTTTATTTGACATTACAAAAGTTTATAGTTTTTTATTTATAATTAGTCAAACTTGATACACTAAAAATATGCTACTGTGCTAGTATTGCATGTTTTTTGGAACGGAGGGAGTACATATACAGCAGATAACAGTACCAATTTTTTGAATCTAAAATTTTCGAATGCCAACAACATTACGACAGCAAACTAGCAATGGACTAACAAGCTATTACCATTCCATAAATAAATCAACAATCAGTGTTTCATGTCCACGTCTTCAAAAACACAGCAAGCACAAGCAGTGGCCTGCCGCGAGCAGCAGCAAACACCAGCTGCCAGCATAGCGAGCAGCAGCAAACACCAGCTGCCAAGCAAACACCAGCAGCAAACACAGCAAGCTATTACCATTCCATAAATAAATCAACAATCAGAGAATTGAAACCGAAAAAAAAAAGAATCCAATGAATTGTCCTCGAAGTGTGTGCCGGTGGCCGGCCGGTGCAGCTAGGAGGTAGTAGTAGTTGCCGTTCCTGCCGCCGCACTGATGGCCGGCAGGCAACCAACCTCGGCTGTGCACCAGTAATGCCATCCTTCGCCTCCTTGTATACCGTTAGTTGCTATGATGTGATTTGAGTGTAGTGTACGGTGGTGTGTATAAATACCATCCACAAATACGGCGTACAGTGGGGTAGTTTGCTCCACGTCATGGGATGAGTATGTACCAGTTAGACGCAATGTGTGTGTGTCGCTCGCCATGTTCGTTCATGTGGTCCGTGTCGCGATCGCGACGCCGGCGAGGTCGCCGCCGTACTCCTCCAGCACCACCAGCAGGTTCCCGCTCGGCTTCAGCCACGACCGCGGCACGTGGTACCATCTCTGGGACAGGTCGCCGCAGTTGGACAAGCACTGGTCCTCGCGGTACGTCCCGGCGTAGCTGCACCGGCCGCAGCGGCCGGAGTATGCCCGGTACGACCAGTACCGCCCGGCGTGGTGCCCGTTCACCCACATCTGGCCCTTGCCCATGCTGCCCATGTCCAGAGCCACCGGGTCGCTCCCCGCCGGCGCGTTGAACAAGGCCTGCGCGGTGTGCACCAAACAAGGATGAGATTCAGCAACACAAAATCACTCATCACTGCTGCTAGTGCCATCTCTTCAGAAGTTCAGATCAGATCGCTGATGGAATGGAACGGGTACCTTGTGCCATGTCAGCGGCTGCTTGCCGCCGGGGCCGGCCCATTCCACGGCGGAGCTTCCAGTCACGGTGTGGAGCCCGAGCGACTCGCCTTTCAGGCCGACCTGCGCCGGGCAAGATTCAGAGTTCAGTGTGATTCTGTGATGATGAGCTTAACAGCATTTCTAATGATGTGGAGAAAGGTAAGCGTTTCTTTGTGGATGCCTGGATGGTACAAGCTCACCTGATATGCCCATTTCTGATGGCTGAGGTCCCTCTTCCCCTCGTTCAGGCCGGACAGGGTCACTGGCCCCAGGACGCCGACGTTCCACAACTCAAAATGGTTCCCAGTGTTCTACAGCACCACCATATTCGGCGTTATGAAAGTTTCTCTGTAAGATGGGTTTTCATGACATTGGTGAGTTGGCCTATGATCAATCAACTTACAGGAAGGCCCACTGCTGAGCTTAGAATGGAGATCTTGTTGCTGCCCTGCCACATCTTCACATGTCCATTGAATGTAAGTTTCGGGTTGTCATAGCCGCCATAAACGGATCCTACAGCATAGACATTCTCTCAGTATAATCTTCGTACTGATCTAATTGGTAACAATGTGCTTCTGGAGAGAGAAGTTATTAGTACCATATGACCTCCCATTGACGAAAACCTGCATCGAGTGTCCAGCAGAGTAGACAGTGAGCTGAGGCCACTGGCCAGACTTCAGGAATTGTTCATTGGCACCAATGTTAACACTGCAGTGAGCATAATTCAAAGTTTAAAAACAATCCATCAGGTTTCAGAAAGAAATGTTTCCAGTAATATATCCTTATCAAGGTCGGCCAGTTACTCACTGGGTGGTGTACCACAGGTAGTCCGACTTGTCCCATGTCAAGCTGAGTTGCTCAACCAGGCCGTCCCTTGTAAACGCACTGTCATCCAGCGAGTTTGTGTCTTCGCTGTAGGACTGCCAAGCGAAGTGCAACACTGGATTCATCTTTGGCAGCAGAGTTGGCTCCTTCACCTAAACAATTATCACATTTTTTTTCATTAGACTACATGATCCCATTTGTCCTATAGAGAGAATGAAAGATTGAGCCTTCAGTACACTCTCACCGTCGCAGTGTTGAAGACCGCAGTTTTGCAGTCAGGCAGAATGCTGATGGACCAAGCGGGCAGGTCGTAATGGCGCCCATCAAACCTGATTTTCACAGCAGTATTCATATGATAGTTCGACAGGAATGCGGCACATGCTCCATTCTTTGACTTGAAGATATATGCCTGAAACAATTGATAATTTCATGAAATATGTTTTCTTGTATTTGGGAACACATTGCCATATGGCAAAATTCGTAGCAAAAATTAACCTTCTCGTAGTTCCCTATTGATTGTATTGTTGGATCACCAGAAATCAACGCAGGCTCGGCCTGCTTGATAGCTCTGTGCAGGTCCCTCAGGTGACCCCATTTTGGTTGCCTAAGCAGACCTGCAATGACAACCCAGACTTTTCATGAACTCAGCCCAACTCATGTGGACAGACAAGGTAAAAACACGCTGTAAACTTTCCAACAAATATCTCTTGACAACCCATGTGAATTCAAGTTTGTCAAAGATGGCAATCACTGCATACCAAATTCATCGATGGGTGCATCATAGTCATAGCTGGTTGCGATGAAGGGGCCACCGGCCGTGCGCCCAAAGTTTGTTCCTCCATGGTACTGCATATGATTCAGAACATGCTAATGTGGTCACAACAACAAAAGATAGCATTGACTGCAACAGCAGTAATGGTGTGACCAGCATGGCCTACTTCGCTTTCTCACCATGTAGTAGTTCACGAAGGAGCCTCCTTTCTGAATGAACCGTGCCACAGCGAAGGCCAGGTCCTCCACAGGCCGGTGAGGCACCGCACCACCAAACTTGGTAAACCTTTGATATTGTAAAATTATAAAATTAGACCATTCTCAAACATCGAAACATTTTAACGGGATCGTCATGACTTCTGGCACGACTTGGATCAAGAGAAGTACCATCCACTCCAGGCTTCGGTCCACATGGTCGGCTTGTACTTCTTGTTCGGTGTGAAGTAGTCACAGTAGAAGCCGTTGCAAGTGTTGATCTGCAATGATCAATTCACACGTGGTAATTGGTAAGAACCGAAAACAGTTAAACTGCACATAAGAAATTCAGGTATTTGACACCAGCCACACCACCGTTGATGGTGCAGGAGTAGTGCGCGACTGAACATACCACAGGGTCTGGGGCATCATCCTGCTTGCACATCACCCACGGCACGCCGGTGTTGGTTCCAACAGCCATCTGGGCCGCCCAGTGAGCATACGGCTTGGCGCCATTGCCGACGACGGACTCCATTGGTCCGAACTCGTTCTCCACCTGCACATGGGGCGCGGATCGATGAGGCTCCAAGCTCTTCTCCAATTTCGGGTTGCATTGCAAGATTGAACTAGATATGTGACAGTGCACACCTGAGCCATGATGATTGGGCCTCCCTGCCACTCGAATAGCCCCTCCGACTTCATCATGGACACTATCTTCTCCACGAACTTCTGCATTGCCGCCTGCGGTAAAAAAAAAAAAAAAAATCAGGCACATCCCTGCCCCCAACCCCAATTGGTGCAAACTGGAAGAATGACACAATTTTATTTCATTGCCATAACAAAACACAAAAACGAATCAGACCTTGAAGGGCCCATTGTCTGTCCTGAACCTGATGCCCGGCACATACTTGAGCCAAACAGGAAAGCCACTGAAAAGAACAGACAACGACTGCAATCAATGTTCCATTACAGCATTTCGTTCCAGTAATTGGCAACCGAATTGCATTCCATTACAGGACCAAGAATTAACAGTCTGCAGGAGAAGAGACAAGAAGAGTTGTTGGTGGTGGTGGTGGGTACTGACCCGAAGTTCCACTCGGCGCAAACGTAGGGGCCGATGCGGAGGTGGACGTAGAGGCCGGCCTGCCTGACGAGCTTGACGAAGCGGACGAGGTCGTAGCGGTCGGCGAAGTGGTACTGCCCCTGCACCGGCTCGTGGCCGTTCCAGAAGACGTAGGTCTGGATGACGTCCAGGCCGCCGTCCTTGGCCTTCTGGATCAGCCCGGGCCACATCTGCATTCGTTCGACTCGGAGAGCAAGAACCAATCAGTTGACAAGGATTTGAAGCGGAGTGCAGCTGCAGGCAGGCGACCTGCATTTGGGCGAGGGAGGCGAAGAGAGGGACATGGATGGACACGGAGGTGAATGAGATTGCACGAGTACGGCGGCAGGTACCTCGGGGGTGCTTCTTGGGTAGTGGATAGAGCCGGAGATGAGGATGCGGCGGCGGCCGTTGATGACGAGGGCGCGGTGGTCGTACGAGACGGCCGCATTGGCCGCGGAGGCCAAGAGGGAGGCCGCGAGGAAGAAGACAGCGAGCAGGATGCGACTACCGCCGTCGCCGCTGCTGGCGACAACAAGACGCTGCGCTGCGGTCATGGTGCCCGCTCCCCACCTCACCGGCTTTTCTCGCTCCTGGAGCACCAGTGGCCTGCCGCTTCTTGGCCGAGCGGAGTGGCAATGGGGAGGGTGTGAGCTGGGTGGGGTTTTTGTCTAGAGGTAGAGGGGGCGGCAATGGCGACGGCCGTGGGGAGTGGAGTGCGGCAGTGCGCGAGCTTTTATGCTGCTGCTTTTGCTCTTTGTTTTTACCCCCGTTTGTTTGATCCTTTGTTTGTGCCGCCGCTTTTGGATGGTTATCCCGCCCGCCGGTGAGCTGCCGAGCTTGGGCTGTGGAGTGGAGTGTGTGTGTGCGTGCACGGGAATGGTGGAGTGGCCGAGTGGGCGGGGGAGAGAGAGAGTGGAGTGGGAGGAGAGAGGCTTTATTGATGCTGCCAAACTAGCCAAGTCGAGCTGAGCTGACAGACAGCCGAGTGAAGGCCGTGATGAGCGAGAGAAGTGGAGGAACCAAGAGGTGGGGCCCACATCGTTACCAAGCACCTGCTCGGGTTCCCTTTTCTTTTTATTTTTTTCCTTTTTTTCCCGTCAGGAGCTATGACTCTCTGTCTCGTGTTCCCTCCTCTTATCAGCACTTGAAAAAGTGTTTTTCTAAAAAAACAAGTTTTGTTTGACTTCTGTTAGCTTGAGCCATGTCTCCTCTATGCACTTCGGTACTAAGAATTGTTTTTGTTTTTTTCCTCTAAATAAATTGGAAGCATGTGAAGCAAATTTTTTTTACCAATCCTGTTCCTTAAGGTACTGTGTAACTGTTTGAGAACCACCGTTTAGAGCTACTATGTATGACAAACAGGTCTAAGGCTATCCGCACTCGTCATACTCTAAATCCATCATTTAAAAGGAATATTCCATCCTGGTCATCAAGATTTCATCCTTTATACTACTTTTTCCCGCATCCATCCATCATTTATATTCATCCTCTATTTAATAGGACCCACACGTCATCCTCCCCCCCCTCTCTCTCCCTCCCCCCTTCTTCCCATTCTCTCTCTCTGGCTGGCGCACCCTCCGGCCTCAGCTGACAGCAAAGACTGCTGACGAGCAGCGGCCCGAGCGAGGGCCGAGCAGCCAGCAATCGCTAGTAGCAGCGAGGACGGAGCCGCGCTGTCAGGCTCCGGCAGCGGCTCCGGCTAGCGCCTCCCTCTCCCGCAGCGGCTGCTCGGCGGCCGCGCTCTTTTCCCCGCAGGGCAGTGCTTTGCTCGGCGGCCGCGCCTCCTCTCAGCGGCAGCGCGCTCCACCAGCGGCCGCGCTCCTCTCCCGCGGCGGCGGCTCCACCGGGCGGCCGCGCCTCCCTCTCAGCGGCGAGCGCGACGGCGGCCTCGGGCGGAGGCTCAGGGCGCTGAGCAGCGCTGGGCGCTGCTCGAGCGCGAGGGCAGCAGCGGCTGGGCGAGCTGCGGCCTGGCGCAAGCGAAGCCTTTCCGGCCCAGCCTTGCTGGCGGCCATGAGCTCGCTGCAGCGGCAGGCGGCCCAGCGTCCGCCCGGCTTCGTCCCCGGCGCTCCCTCCCTCTCCGGCCCTGCTCTCCTCTCCCCGGTGCCGGCGCTCGGTGCTCGCTTCTCTCTCTCTCTCCCTCCCTCTCCCCTCTCTCTCTTCCCACACGACGGGCGGACGCCGACGCCCCGCGTGGGGGCCCAAGCGCCACGCAGCGCTCCCCGACGCCCGCTACCACTCCATTCTTCCCGGACGTCGCGGCCGATTCCGGATAGGCGCTACGGTCCCGGACGCCCAAGCTGCCGTTCCCATCCGAATCCGGTGACATGGCGCGGTACCGGGTGTTGGTCCCGGACCCAAAGCGGGTAGCCTAAGGTTGAGAAGGTTTAACTATTTTCCTAGGATGCCTCTTCCTACTCACATCCTAGCCATGTCGTTGTGTGTACGCAAAGCAAGTGCCATGTTTGCTTGGTTGCCACGATATATAATTGCAGGAGCAAATGATACACTGGCTTGTTACTCCTCGTTTCGGTGTGAATGAAATGTAGTCCTAAACATTTCCGGCTATGTCAACGAAAATGAAATGAAATGGTGTCAATGAAACAGGGGTTCGTTCATACACTTTCGGACTGCATGCAATTGCACTTAAGTCTATGAAGCAAACATTTCGTTGAGTATCTAGACTTTCTAGACTAAAATAAATCAAATTCAGAATTTGTATCAGTCAAACTTATAAAATAAATAAATAATAAGATTTATGATATAAATAAGTTTATTATAAAAATATATTCTATAGATATCGAATGGTACTAATTTGATATTATAAGTCTTAATATTTTTTCAATAAATTTACTAAAAAGTTTTAAAGAGCTGACTTAAGCCAACTCTTAAAATCTATTTCGGAGTGAATAAGCTCTATAGCACTATGATTTTACTAGTTCTTTCGAAACGCATAAAATTAAAAAAAAAGAAACCGATAAGTTGATGAACAGGGGAACCAATAAATAGGTACAGTAGAATTGTACCTTAAGCACAATAATATATCAACGGAGTTAATGTTGTTACTGGAAGAAAACATGTTTAAAGAGACACTAGCGCGGCATGTTGTGAGTGCTGGGTGCAGCAACAGGCCCACTATCGACGTCAAGAGATAACGAAATCTACTCTGTTCTTTTATTATAAAATCTCTGGAAAAGGGCATTAAAAGAACTCTGACAAGGGTGCACTTTCGGAGGCACGAAGCGCGTGCCTACCCTTTTCGCTACGCTATGTTTGCTCCGAGACAAACAGACGTTCCAAACATGAAAAGAACACGGACGGATACTGTGAGTGATATGCTGCTGCTGCTGCTGTGGGCTCTAGCCAAACATGTTTAAAATCTATAAATCCACACACTATACTACATATTTTTATTATCAATATCTTAATTTTTCACCTCAATGTAATGCTCTTAAAAATTAATAAAATTTTCTTTTATAAAAAAATCAATTTTTTATAAGCTTAATAAGAGCATCTTCAAAAGATTCGGTAAAACTATACATGCAGACCGATTTTGAGTTTTTAGGCAGAAAAACACTTCCAACAGTATCGCTATATGGATTTTCAAAATGCCGAGTCCTCTATTCCAGTTTTATAGGTCGGTACAAAAACGCTCTCAGTGCCTTTCATGCTGAGCTGATTGTGTGTTTGCAGGGAGTTCAGGTGGCGAGTGATATGGGAATTGGAAGACTTATTTTGGAGACGGATGCGCAGATGGTTCAGTCAGCCCTGCAATCTCCGTGCTTTGACGTCAGGCCGGAGGGTTTCCTGGTCGAGGAACTTAAGTCCTTGTGTAATCTCAGTTTTATTGAGTTTTCCTGTAATTTCTTGAGTAGAGCTGCCAATAGAGCCGCTCACGAGTTGGCAAGTTTAGGTTATGAGTGCATTCAAGGGGAGGTAGTGATCTCGAGTGCCGTCCCGGACGATGTATTTGTAATTGTGTCTGACGATTTGTCAGAGGAGTAATGAATTAGCCAATGTTCAAAAAAAAAAAAAAAAATTGGCCAATGGACGCCGCTTGCCATTTGCTTCCACCCTGGCGATTCCTGTCTGCATTGCAGTCCGATTTTGACGGAAAAAATCTCATCTATTGACGTGATCTAATCAAATATAGACAACGGATGAAGTTTTCAAGAGACTGTTGCAGTGCTTCAATTATTTGAAAAGCTATCTATTTTACATATCCTTTACGAGGTCTCTTAGAGATGCTCTAATAATGTATTCCTTATAGATAAAACTTTTGTCATATAAGACCATTTCTATTTATGAAAATATATATATAGTAGTATTGTTACTCAAAGTATATAATATTACTCAAAGTGTATAATGTTAGAAATTTTTTTAGTTCTTAAAACAACTCTTATTAGATAGACTATTCTTCTAAGTGGCAATAGTACTTCTATATGCTCTTATAAAGCTAAATTTTATATGTTTTGTCTCGTCATGCATGCAAGGTGTTACTAAGTAGCCCCCACTAAATATTGTCTCTCTTCATACAAGTTATCGATATCATTTTCCACCAAGTGTTCCACTATTTTAGAATCTTTTCATGCAAGCTATCTATATCATCCCTTATTAATTATAAAATAGGTGTTTTATGTCTTCATGCCAGGTGTCCATATTCCCACTAAGTAACCCCACTTCATGCAAGGTGTCCAAATCATGTTCCATTAAGTGTCCCACTAAATTGTAAGCTTTTTATGCAAACTCTCCATGATATCCCTTATTAATTACAAAACATAATGTTCACACCATCTTTATTATACGCAATATTTTTAATCTATCTATTAACGTATAAGTCATCTACATATGCTATTTGTTTCGTCATTTATTCATCTATAATATGATCAAATATTATATTGGGTTTTCTTCTATTAATTACCAATTTTGTACTAGATATATAATACAACAAAATAACATGCAAATTTATTTTTAAGAAAATCTCGTGGCAACTTACGGGGAATGCTTCTAGTAAATAAAATCTTAATACCACTCTTCATGCACCAGGTATAAAAAGTTCTAGGGCAGTAGTGTCATCCATGCATCTACATATATATTTTTTGGTACCAAGACATTCGTACACGTCAGTATGTAAGTTATTGTTTCGTGACTCCATTCGATAAGACAAAATCAGCAGCGCATGCATGTGTGTCCGAGATCCATTTTTTTGGCTTATGCTAATCATCAAACGCATCAGGTGGCAAGGTACCGTGACCATCCAACCATGCACGTGATGTGAGAGTGGTTATTAGCGTTTTTATCCCCGCTACACATACAGACATGCATGCTACTGCTGCCTACTGTTCCTTGCAAAGCATTAAAAAAAAAACAAATGGTCGTGGGCGATGCTCATTTTCGAGGCTGGCCACTGGCCAGACTAGCTATTGTTGATCGATACTAGCGTCACTGCGTTAATTATTAGCAAGGACTAGTATAATGTCCGTAACTAACGCTACGGTTTAATTATATAATGCAAATCAAACAACCAAAAGTTAATTAACAAACTAAAATTCATGTGACACTATTCACACAAACAAACATAATTGTCACAAGTATAATTCCAATGCCTAGTACACTACAGCTCAATTGAATGTCCTATGCAACATAGATCTCCATACTGGAGATACATATATTAAACTGTCTTTTTCATGTGAACACATAATTTACAAGCAATAACCATATTGGAAAAATTCTGATGTGGTTATCTAAACAAACTTAGTGCAGCCAATGTAGCTTTCAATCAGCCATGCTCAATAAAGAGTATACAGAGAGCTCAATTATGGTGTCCAAGTTTATTACTGGCCTAATCATCTCTTCAGCAATACTATCTTGAAGCTTGTGATCCAATAAGATTTATCCAAGGCATCTTACCTATACAGCAACAAAAAGACGGTCTTAGAATAATACATGTCGATGGAGCAGCAAGTGGTGCATCAAGCTATCAAACATGTGGAGCATCTACATGCTCTGTGAACATGCATGTGCTTTTATAAGTTTTGCAGACTCTCCAAGCAGCTGGTTTTCAGTATTTTGTTGATCTTGAAGGTTTGATTAGTAATTTTTTTTACCCAAGCCGAAGTTACCTTCAAAATACTATCTAGATTCCTTAGCTCATCTCAGAGGACTTTATCAAAGAGGCTAGCTAGCTTTCTTGATGTGCCAAGGTTATGGTAGAAATTCGATATAATGATGGTCATCTATACGTATCAGCAAAAGAAAATATAGAGCAAGACATATGGCCATCTCTCTCAATATATGGACTCAATCTAATGAATTGCTTCGATTATAATATCTGTCTTCAACCAACCTATTTAGTTTCCATTCTGGTCTTGCTGCCAGAAGCAATTTGCTTGTTGCATCGAAAGTCATCTTCTCTTGGACCATTAGACCCTTGTAGCTCCTAATATCAGCCTGCTTCTCTTTCTCAAGCATTTTCATCTCTTCCCTACATTTCTGAAACAGGTCCTCTTATCCCTGGTCCTAGTGTTCTATATTGGTTTACTCATAAATTGCAGGTAGATACGGACATGAATGAAGACAATGGATTCATGCACTTACGCGTTAATAAGATAAACAAATAATTAGAGACCGGAGGGTGGATTGATGCACGTACGCGTGCTGGGAGCAGATGGAGCAACGGAAAAGCTCCTGCAGGAGGCCGCAGTCGCCGCACATGCAGCAAACGGCGCCGCTCGGGCGGCGACCTGCTCTCGACGGCAGTGGCGGCACCTTGCGAGGAGTACGTACCTCGTCGCTACGTCCGCCGCCAATCGATCGTCTTCCCTGGAACGGCAATGGAGGATGCGATCCGCGATGGAGGAGAGAGCGCAGGGCCAGCGGGATCCCTCCGTGGTGAGATGGTGGCCAGCGGCGTGATATTTGCTCCCTTCCTTTTTTTCCGTGATGCGGGGTGCAAGGGGCGGTTTCCGTGATGTGATGAGGGCGTGGGGGGCGGCGTGAGTTTGACAAGGCGGGGTGAGTTTGAAGCGCATCAAACTTTGGTTGACAGCCATTGGATCAAGTTTAGTTGTGTGTTTAGCCATTGATTTTAATAAAGACGATTTACTGTATGCAATTTCCTGGGTACACGAAGTTTAGAGCTCTCAGCGAGGATATTTGTTTTGGTGGATCTAAAATAATTTAAGTTTTCAATTATAGTATAGATAAATATGGTTAGATGAGTCTTGGCGCGATGACGCCAAGCAACTCGCGCGGAAACGCTACTTTCCACGGCAAAAAACCAAGATCGTGGGCCTAACTTTTAATTCTGTCAAGTGACTTATGTCAAATTATTGAAGATTAATCTTTTTTTGCCATAATATTTAGAGAGTTACCAAACTTTAAGATTTAGGAAACAAAAAAATCCCAAACTATTAAAGTTGCTCTTACTATTCAGTAGTAGATTTTTGCAGCCTGCAGGTACGGATGTGTTTCCTCCTATATCGAGCCGGCACCGTAGTACCTCTCTCGAAAGAGAAAGGGGGAAAAAAGAAAGCAGAGAGGTGCGTGGTGAAAGCGAAACACCAGGAAAGCACGCCGGCCGTACACCTTTGATTGTTCCATGCATCGTAAATCCGTAACGAGGTCCACACGCGCTGTACCGTGAGGCACATTGTTGATACTCCTGAATGAAAGAAAAAGGTAATAACTGCCATTAGTGCGTGGGCATGCACTAATTATTGTACTGCTAAGTTTGGTTTGCTTAATTAGGGGTCACTCACTAGAACTTGCCGCCACAACAGCGGTTGATCGCTGCTAGTGCTAGCTAGCTTGTCGTGCTGAGACTGGTGTTATTAGCCGAGTTTATCACCTATTTGAAGAATATTTTTCTTTCAAATTAGTTGATCGTATTGATTTATCAATAGTTTATATGATCAGCCAAACAACCGAGAGCTCAACAAGCCGGCGATTGGCTACGAAGCAGTGTCTGCTTCGATCCTACGCCTAGCTACAACGGGAAAGGTCACGAGAACCGGGTGTCTATATGTGCATGTGCCACCGGCGGCACCGAACATACACTCCTACAAAAGAAGACGTTCATCATAACACCAGCCAACCGCCGGCAATGCAGTTGCAGATGGAACGAAGGCCGTTTGATCTCGTCTCAATTGGTCGGTGATATGACATCGTGGTGGTTGTTATATTTAAATTGAATTATTAATATTAGCGTGACATTTTCGTTGAGAAGCTTGCTAATACTAGTAATTGACGGACAAGCGTTGGGATATGATGACATTGGTGTCTATTTGCAACGCAGGAATTTCACAGGATTTGCACGAAAATTTTACAGGAATCAGATCAATTTCATAGAAAAGCGCATAAATAGAGAGAGAA
This sequence comes from Chrysopogon serrulatus, assembly GCA_015844335.1. Taxonomy (NCBI): domain Eukaryota; kingdom Viridiplantae; phylum Streptophyta; class Magnoliopsida; order Poales; family Poaceae; genus Chrysopogon; species Chrysopogon serrulatus. The sequence goes on along the minus strand of JADLZL010004820.1, from coordinate 79,630 downwards.
AAAAATCTCATCATGTTTCAAATAGACCTTAAATTCCCTTTTCTAGATTCATTTCCTTTACATGCATAGAGTCACGATAATGCATGGAAAGTTCAACTAATTTTGTTCTGCAATGAAACATAAAATGCATCCTCATAATGTTGTTTGTTTTGCCGCTCTAAAGTCTTGGAATTTCATCTAATATTCTATTATATTATTATTTCGTTGGATTCTTTGGTCGTCTTCTTAATTTTGTCAAGAACAAATCTAAGCACGTAGATCCAGCTTATACGACAAGTCTACTTATAAGAAAGTTTGTTACACACGGCCACACGGGATATATTTGTAGTTCAGTGTCGTCGGCAAATCCAAAATAAGCAAAGCTACAAACCACATGCTAGGGAAACATTAAAGTCTTAAAGATATATTCCATCACAAAGGGAGAGAATAGATTAAAGATAGGTTGTCGGGAACCAGTGGAGGAGATCAAGCATTCAAGCATGTTCCAAATAAAAGACATTAGGAAATAAGTTTCAACAGTGGAATTTCAATAGTTTCAGAGTGCACCAATGAATTCAGTTGGCTCGAGGGGAAAAAAAACAAATTTGCATGGTTGTAGTTCTGTCGTCACAACATAAAGATCAAAGTTGAAGTCATTTGATAGCAGCTCATGAATGCATCAACTCAGGATCCAAAGGCTGCAATAATCTGAATGAGCTTGTAAATGTAACTGATAGTTTAGATACGTGTTTGCTTGCATTTAAACTGGAACGGTTGTATATGATGAATTTCGCTAATGGAAACCGGCGTAGGCAGGTAACATTTTGTGATGCATTTCGATAATGGAAACCGTCGTAGGCAGGGCATGGCTAAGCAAAAGATTGAGAAATTCAAATAACTTCCTTTCACATTCGCATGAGAAAAATCAATGTTCCAGACATACCAATCCAGATCATAGCAAAAATAGTATACAATTCTACGGTTTTCCACACACATAAACAGCCTGTGTATAAAGATCAAAGTTCTCAATCCCGGTTTTTCCCCAGCAACCTCAGCTTATTAGCTCTTTCTTCTTCCTCCTCCATTTTCTTTCTACGTAATGCTTCCTCTCTTTGCTTTTGTATCCTTTCCAGCTCCAAATATCGTTCCAACTCTTTCTGCTGCTGCTCAAGAGCTACTTTTCTTTGAGCTTCCTCCACTTTACGCCTGTTCTCTTCAAGCATTCTATCCAACTCCTCCCTCTCTCTTCTTTCTTGTTCCTGTGAAGTTTGATTCAAATATATTTGAATAGAGCCATTGAGTATTTGCATGGTTCTTTGAATAAGAATTGTGTTTATAATCCTAAACACAACAGAAATGAAAGGATAAAAAATTCCTTATAACTCTAAGGGGGCAACTAATATACATGCATTAATGCATAGAACTTACTAGTAGCTAACAAAAAGACCAAGGCTAATATATCAAAGCTAGATATTCCATTGTCAACAACTTACTAGCTCTCAATAAAAAAAAAAATCTAATACTGTTCTTATGAACAATAATCAGCTACAGCAGTATACAGATACATAGAACTTACTGCTTTCTGCCTGGCTTCATGAAGAGCTGCTTCTTTCTCTTTTTGTAGCTGAGAGTCAACCTCATCAAATAACTTTCTAATACCTTCCTCAATTCGGCGTTCAATGTCAAGTTTCACCTCCTGAGAGTTCAGACGTTCCTCGACATTTTTTCTTATAGCTTCTTCGACTCTTCTAGCAAGCTCCTCTTCCAGTAACTTAAATTCAGCTTCCTTTTGACGCCTGAAATTCAATACCAAATTATACATACGGGCTTAAATACAAAGGGACTGATTGGTGCGTAGTGTAGTAAATATCATCATTTGCACACACGAACAGCATGATGCTACTACATGAAGTGACTTCATATAGCATTACACCAACCAATCAATTCCAAAATAAATGTGCGACAATATTGCTAACTGAAACAGACAATATTGCTAACTGAAACAAGCAATGTAATGTTTGAAGCAGGATAAGTAAAACTATGAAAATGGGCATGATATGTGGAACCACACTATCTGTGAACTGAGTTCTCAAGAGGAAACATCTACCGGTGATAGGTTGGATGGCGATGACATGATGTAAAATGGTGTTATGTGTGGCTGTGGGGAGGAATAGACCTATAAATAATAGCAGGACAAATAAGAGAAGCAATAAGCATGATAGAAACTTTGAAGTAGGTGAGTTCAATTAAATGTTCTTTGCTTGATTAAAGAAGGTACCATGTTATTCCTATAATAATGCATGAACTGACATAGGTGTTTTGTACACCTAATTTAGGCATATGCACTTTCTACATTTCGTAAGTAATGGAGTACACACGTGCAGAAGTTCTTTAAATTACAAAAGGGTAAATAATTCTAAGAAACAGCTAAAAACCACTTAGAACAGAGTTAAAAAAACCTGTGTATTCAGCTGACTCCACGGTTATGGCATGTTTTAAAAATCCACAATCTAATCAGTTCAACTACTTAATCAGGCCAGTTGCACATTAAAGAAGTGTAGGCCCAACAGCAGGGGAAGGCTTATGTTACAACAATTACTAGTTATTATTACAATTTTTTTTTCTGTAATACTCAGAGAGCATATCATTATATTATATTATTATAAGAAAAAAAACAGGGGCTAAGAACCCCTAGAACACACACCCATATGCACAGCCATACATCATTTAGAGTCAGATTATATATGAGTCCAAAAATGACTAGGGAACAACCTCAACCTGTCGTGGGTAGTTAGCCAAGCCTCCTGGGCCGGAACACAGTATAGTAGGGCCATTAGGGATATGGTTAAGTATAAGATTATATATCTTGCTTAGGAATCAAATCAAGTAAGCCTCTCTATATAAGGAGAGATGTATCGATCAAGCAAAGAAGAATATCGATCTATTAGGGTTAGTTCCCTTCCATCCCAGCTCTTTTGGTGCAGCTGCCACCTCTTGACTGGCGAGGCCACACTGCATGGATTAGGCCATCTAGATCAAGGTTTGTGACACAACCTAAGGAAACTGACACTATTCACCATCCGGCATAAGAGCCAAGATAGTAAATGTCATTGACAGCAGCTAGACCTCAGTCAACAACTCTCTAGCAGGCAACAAGGCTCCCCAGCCAAGCTAGCAGAAACACCATACAAAACACAACGATTACAATGTTCCCAAATCATCCAGGATCCAAGGATGACGATGTCATTAAGCCCCTTTTTTGCCTGACCATCAAATCTTGCTTCTACTAACCAATTGTCAGCAGACATCCTCTTGCTACAGAGAAAGAGCTTGAAGACCAAATTTCTGCTGCAGATAAGTGGTCTCCGTTTCCTGATCACAGTGAGGGCAGTGTTCAGGATGTGGGAGGCCACACCGAGTGAGTCGATCAGCAGTCCAACTATTGTCACGAGCCATTAACCACATAAAAGCATTACAATTCCCTTGAGCCCATGATTTCCATATTCTTTTCCAAGGGCCATATGCCACCCCACCCTGAAATAAGCTCCTGTAAGCAGACTTCGCTGTGTGCAGGCCAGGTATTGAAAAACAGCATAAATGAGTCTTCTACCACAGGTTGCAAAGACACCTCATAGAATGTCCTAGAGCTGAAGGTATTTGGCAACAGATACAGCACCTTGGATATTTGCAGTCTAATTGTGATAAAAACCACCTCCCAAGACAGTGCGCTTGTTTGACCTTCTGTAGGCAACCAAAGTTAAAATCCATTGCCCATGAAGCCAACAATCAATCCAAAATAATGTGCGAGCAACATCAGCAACTTCTGAAATCACCACCACAGAAAAGAAGGCACCGGACGCATTGGTGGACCTGTAGAGAAAGCCCACCAAGGGCAATTTGTCTCCATTTTTTGTAATCACAGCCATCTCATCAATAGTGCCAACAAAGATTTTGAAGGTTAGAAATCCCCAGTCCACAAAGATCTGAACAGAGACAGGTTTTGGTCCAAGCAACAAGCAATGGCAAAGATTTTGCAGGTTAGGAATTCTCATTCCACCAAGCTCTGGACAGAGACAGGTTTGGTCAAAGCCACAAGCAATGGCACATGGAGAATAATCCTATCAATCGCCTTAATGATCCAAGACAGGAGTTCCATAGCCATTGCCAAATACATCATCATCAATGTGAGCACAGACCAAGATCCTTGGGCCGGGCCGGCCGGCGCGTGCTAAAAGATCAGTTTCCAGCCAGTGGGTCAGTAAGCTATCTTATAAATGATGGGAGACTATCAGTTTCTTCAAAGAGAGGTGAACTCACAAATATTTTCAAGAAAAATATTGCAGCTCACACGGTAGCTGTTCTTCTGTATTTGTGAAGTCCGTCTCGGTGCACTAGATGGGAAAAACATTACTCTTGTGCCCTGTTTACAAGTCGTCCGACTAATCGCGATTAATCGTCCTAGTCGGTCCCTGGAGGTCGACTAGGGAAATCGACGCGATTAGCTCGACCAGAAACCTAGTCGTCCGACTAATCATCGCTTAATCGTGATTAGTTGTCCGACTAGGAGGGGGGACGACCAGGCTGGGAGCTATATTTTTCATGGGCCTGATTAACTGGGCTTAGATTTGGGCATTGGGCTGCCAAATTAGCCCATTTGGGTTAGCATAGAAGAGCTTGTCCCCACCAAAACGCACAGGAGCTGCACTGGATGCTTTTTTTTTTTTTTTTTGTGACTTAACTGCATTGGATGCCGTACTGCTGTTGAAATAGTATAGATAATATATATAGTATGTATATATCTTGAAATTTGCAGGATGACTAGGGTCGACCAGGCTCGACTAATCGGCCTGGTCGACGACTAATCGCGATTAATCGTCTGGTCGGTCCCAAGGCGAGTATGTTTGACTGGATTACTTGTAAACATTGCTCTTGTGCATGTTAGTTTCACCCCCAATACATCTCCAAAGAGGTCTAAAATATGAAGGGTCAGACCAATATCATTAGCATGGACCGAGGAAGGGATGATGTCATCTGCATAAGAGAAATCAGGTGGGGCAAAGCACAAAAGGCCAATGGCTACACTGATCCTTCATCCGAAGCCATAGAAACCATATGACTGAGAATGTCTATTATGAGGATGAACTATGTCTCCAGGTACTACATTAAGAAACACCAGTGTTGAGGAGGAGAGGAGCAGCACGTTGATATTATCACACTAAAACATGCAAAACCTCATCTTTTTCATGACCACAAGTAGGAAGGGCCTTGTGATCTCGAGCTTTAGGATGATTGTAGAAATTACGCCGTTTGTTGAACAAGCATCAAATTGTTTTCAACATATCTCCCATTTATGAATGCACTTCAATTTTGATAGAAACCCTTTTGTTTAACCGAGTAGCTGAACGATTTGCTTGAATTTCAGTGATCAATTTAGCAAAGCTATGCACAAGATTTCTTCAAAAAAAGCTATGCACAAGACTTAGCAGCCAGAATTCCTGTAAATGCAACTTTTTCTTGAGAGGAAACATGGTGATTTTGTGGTTGCTAATCAAAATAAATTCACATTATGTGGGATAGTATAGCTAAGTTATTAAGCTGACCATAAAGAGGCCAATGCTTGAAATGTCAGTTTATGTGCAAAACAAAGGAATTACTCCTAATATCTCAAGAAATGACTAAGAATTTAAAAGGGAACAGAAGGTGGACATGCAAAGATAGCAATGTGTGCGCATAGGAGACAATAAAAGAAGATGTGTACCTTTTCTTTTCTTCTTCCATCCTTTGTTTTGCAGTGGAATTTGTTTTCTCTGATGCGTGACTTGGACTCGGTGAGTTATTTTCTAATGAACTTGTAGTGCTCCGACTTCTCTGTCTTTTGTGTCTCCTTGGAGATGGTGGGCTTCTATGCCTTCTTGGACTTGGTGAGTTGCTCCTATCCCATAGTGGAGAAGGAGACCGAGTTTTTCGCCTAAGGATAAGTTAAAAATTGAACTTTAAAACAGAGAAATACAGCAGCAGAAATAAAAGCTTATAAGGCTAACCAATATAATTAACTACTCCTTTGTTTCCAAATTATAAGACGTTTTAGCTCTTTTAGATACATTTCTTTTACTTTGTACCTAGACAGTGTGTATCTCAGTGCATAAAAAAAGTTATGTATGTAGAAATGCCAAACGTCTTATAATTTAGAACGAAGGGAGTACTACAAGTAGAAGAGTGGACATATCAGTATAAACTTCTACAGGAAAAGGGATATATTAGGAAAGGCTTGAGCATTTTTCATAGTTCTGATGTGATTGGTACCGATATGTTAGTACTATGTGATTTTAGACGATTCTTTGAAATCAGATTGGGAGCTCATGTTCTGTTTGTTTTATCTATTCCATTGACAAAATTTCATAAGGAGAAAAAAAGAAACATTTAGACAATTTAGGACGCCTTCCAAGCAAGCAAATCTGAGATGAGGAAACGAACGATGCAGAGAGGACCTGGTGTAAGCACTACTGTAAGATGGGAGGGTAATCATCGATAGGTGATTCATGATTGACAGAATCCAATCGAAGCTCTGACGAAAAGAAACCTAGAAGTAGAAAACAGAGAGATTGGGGGGTGGGTGTTACCGGGAGGCATAAGGGGAGCGGCTCCGATCTCGTCTGTTTCTCCGGCTGGCGTACCGCGGAGGAGGGGAGCCTCGCCGGCGGAAGGGCGGAGGCGACCGGGAAATCTCTCTAGGCATCCGAACTTTTGTGCCTCTACTCCGCACTCGGCTTGGAGCCTGTTGGCCTGGGTTGGGTTTGCGTAGGCGCGCCCGTGTCCGCGAGGAACTTCCCACGAGCGGTGGTGGAGCGGCTACGCAGCTATGCTGGTGAAAGACATGGCAGAGGCACAAGAAGTTCTGAGGACCAAATTGGTTCAATTTTTCTCATCCCGGTGTTTCGACTTTCGATTAGATCTGCTGCTGTTTTTCTGTTTCTCCTGTTCAATTCCACGGCATTTGTCCTATCCCATCTAATCTTATCACACATAGATAGAATATTAAATATAGTCTAAAAAATAACTAATTACACAGATTACAAGATGAATTTTTTAAACCTAATTAGTCTATTTTACAATACACTGCTACAGTAAATATGAGCTGACGACAGATTAATTATATTTAAACATTTTGCTTATAATTTTTTGACAAGTTATATAATTTATTTTTTTAATTGTATTTAAATCCCCTTCAACATTTCAATGTGACACAAGTGAAATTTTTTCCATCTCATTCAAACACGCCCATACTCCCGTGCGTTGAAAGATGTATTCCACCAGTATTGTAATGGATTTTAATTGTCTTTGCTTATGCTAAGATAGGGGCAATGCCCTTATAAACTCTAAAAACCTTTCAACGATGCGATTGATTGCCTTTGGTTTGGGATGACTTAAGACACATCCTGTTTGATTTGATTTGATATAAATTATCTATGGGTTTCTACTCACTTTGTTTTTTGTGGTGAAGATAGAATGGCAGGGGTCTCCCAAATTATACTTTGATCATATATTAACTTTATATTATATCATTTATACTTATAAATTTAAATAATTGGATAGTATAATTTTTTTACAAAAAAATATTATAAAGTTTATATTATAATAGTTAAAAATTATTAGCCTAATTATAAGTCAAAGTTTATAAAAGTTTGAATCTAGATATACATGTGCGCCAGATAAAATAGACGTAGTATAATTTTATAAAAAATACTTTAGTTTTAGAGTGACATAAATTAATATAATAAATTTTACTACTAAGATTATATAGAGCAACTTTAAGAGAAGAGCTAAATCGTTCTTGTAAAGTAGATTGGGTATTATTAGAAAAAAAAGGCTCTAACGTACTCTTTGAATACCTCTCCAAATTGAGTACTTGTCTGTTTAGGTTTTTGATAACTTTTAGACTACTAATTTGTGAAACTTTCAAAAGCCAAATGACTCCCCATAAATCAAAATTCCTAGTGAGCTTCTCTTGTTTGGAAGGTCAAAAACTCTAAGGAAACCCAAACAAATAGGCTCTAAGTAGCTCTTCATCTTAGAAAAAAATGCTCACCGGAGTTGGATACGTAGTTCGCGGCTTATGCCCACCTATTATGCCCCTTTGCCACGCCACTATGGCCTACACGCGTGCCCTCTACTACTTCCTTCCATGGTGATGACGAGCAACTCCCACAACAACGATGACCTCCGCACGCGTTTATTCTTTGCCTCATAGATCGACAGGGATAAGGCTGCAAAGACATGTGGCTATTGTGGCCCTCAGTGTATCCAAAAGGTCATAACCACAAGAATCAATGAGAGAAGCGAACTGGTGACCTTTTTTCATCCATAGTTTGGACCGAGATCCTGATGGAGGTGTGGCTATCCAAAGGAGCCCCTTAAGAGACAGGGACAAGACTGGCTTAGTCCCCACAAAGATCCAAAAAGAAAAAATAATTTACATCAAGTTTTGTGTGGACCGAAGAAACATTCTCGTTCCCGCTCCTAGTTTAACGACCTTTAAAGTGCTTTCACTTTATGTCTGTGCAATATGGTAATGTAGGGTACTAGATCTAGATATTTGAAGACATATTAATATTACAAATGAAATCTTTAACCAGACTATTATTTCATAAGTATGTAGGGTACTAGATCTAGATATTTGAAGATTATTGAAAAATTAATATCTTTTGATGATGAGTTGGTGACTTTGTTGGTTTATTTGATGTTGGTATTTTGTTGATTTTGTAAGAAGTTTATGTGGGGCTAAATAATTATCTGGTGAAGATGGGGATAGGAAAGAAATAAGCTACAACCGTGAGGATAGAAATGAAAAAAGATTATTTCCCTTGAAAAAAAAGATTATTTCCCGTGAAATATAGATGAAATCTGATGAAGATGGTAGATAAGAATCTAACTGTGGACAAGAAATTCATTATTGGCATCTCTATACACAAATCGATGTATCTATCACCTGATTAACCCCGACAAAAAGGTCTTTGCTCACATTTGTATATACACAAATGGATCGCATCTACCACCTGATTAGCCCCCCATGAGAAAATCTCATTGTTATACAAAACCGATTGCATTTATCACCCGATTCGTGAGCCACGAGTACCACGACAAAAAAGCACTACCACATTTGATACTAGAGGAATTCCCCGCGCGTTGCTGTGGGAATTAGCGAAGTAATAGCTCTCATACTACATTATGGCGCACGAAATATTTAGAACTGATTTTAGGTATAATTTAAAAAGATAAGCAGCTAGCTTGCTATTGGACAACTCATAAATTATAATATGCATTTTCTTCACTAATTGCTATTGTGCAAAAGATCATATAAGCATTAAATGTAAGATCTAAATTTTATAAAATTGTACATAACTACTTGACAACGCATGGAAAAAGAAATAGAAAAGTGGAATCAAACTAAATAAAACAACACAATACATCATTCATGACCATGAGTCTCAATCGATAAAGACAGATAATGATAGTACGTAAAGAAGTCTCATCCGCAGCTCATCTATTACTCGGTATTAGTGAATCATAAAAAAAGTTATCGAAATATATCTATGTGGGGTCTTGTTTTAAAGAGTTTATTGCGTGGAACACCATGGTACAATTGGATTTTAATTACGATACTTGATTAAGTGCTATATATGACTTTTTTTCTATTTCAAAAAAATAGCTAGTGGGAGATAATTAAAACTAAGTGGGGGTAACTCCTTTGGTGACATCATCATACATCACTTTTTAAAAATTCTAATTTTTGATTGAAGGAGACCCCTTAGTGGGTCTTAGGATTATAGGAGTATAGGATTTGTAGTCGCATTTGGATGCTCGTATAGAGACAACTATAGCATAAAAAATACCATCTTTTCTTTAACAAAAGATATAACTATTACTATTAAGAAATATAGAACGATTTAAGGTTTGACTAAAATTCTGATATTTATAATATAAAATAAAATGAATATTATTAAATTATATAAAAAGATCTGGTCATAAACCTAGTTATTAGAGATATAAATGTTAACTATTCGTTAAAAAATTTGACCAAAATTAAGTTATTTTGACCTATACATGTAGGATCACTGGAGGCCTAGAGTGGGGTGAATAGGCCTGTAAAAACTCAATTCAAACCAGGTTAAAAACCCAGTGCGGCACTGCTGCACCTGACAGCGGCACTGCCGCACCTGCAGAACAAATTAGCTCACAGTTCAAAAACTGACCAGCGAAACTTAGATCAGATAAATTTCTAGACTTCCTGCAGGTGTATATATCACAGAACAACAGCTAAATAGAGTGCAACAAGAGTATACTTGTAGATCAACCACAAACCCTAGAAATCACCCACCAACCACATGAATAGAGACAAAGTAAAACAAGCACACGGTGACACAAGGATTTAACCCGTAGTTCAGCTTGCCACCAAGGCTTGCCTACGTCCACGTTGCTGAGGTTAGCCACCAAGGCTTAGGGCTTTGCAACCCTACCTCGTTCTCAAGTCAAGAGACTCAACTCTTGAGATGAGGGGTGAGTTTACTAGCTGCAATTGATTATTACAAACCTCCTAAGGCTGCCACAAGAGTTGGCAAGCTCAAGGACGACGCCTAGCCGGCTAGGAGCAAAGCTCCAAGAGTAATGAACTCAAGCCGCCGGCCAAAACGTGAACCAAGTGCTCTAGGACTTTGGGAATCAGTGGAGCTGCTCTCTAATCGAGTTTTGGCACCTTTTCTCTCAAGGATTAGTGGTGGAATCACTTTAGAATGCTTGAGAGCTTGGAGGGACCAATGGAGGGGAGCAAACCCTAAAGCTGAGCACTTTTCGGGTCTGAGGAAGAAGACAGCTGAAAAGTTACCGTTTGAACAAGAAGAGTGGGTATAAATACCCCTGACTTTCCAACGGTTAGGTACTGCCGCACTTAGAGTGCACTAGCCATCCAGCAGAGAGAGAAGGCAGGGTTAGGCTGGCTGGATTGGCTGGAGTTTGTGGATGCTTTGTGTGTAATATGAGCACTTGATTGCACACTTTTAACTGATGACTTGAATCCCCCCTTGATAGTACGGCTTTCCTATACTTAATTTCAAAATACAAAAATAAATATAAACCTCCATTAGCAAAAGCCCTTTGTCATGAGCAAATTGGGGACTCCACTTTTCAGTATAGCATCCTCCATAGCTTCTTCCCTGTGTATCAACTCGATAAATCTCATTAGTTCTCAAATTGAATAGTCATTATCACTAAAACCCACAATAGGGCTTAATTGCACTCACAATCTCCCCCTTTTTGGTAATTGATGACAACCTAATTTGAGCTTATAAAAGATATAAAACTAAACTGAGATTTTCGAGCCATGGGTGTAGAGACCTCCCCCTAAATGTGTGAAGTGAGATTTGAATTCTCAAGTTGGCATAAATACCATGATTCACACATTTTGAAAGTGTTGGGGCTCCCCCTACATCCATGCCTGCTGTGGGGTACTACACAAGTGTCACAAGAATAAACGTGATGCAATATGACAGGTCATGCACTTAACAAACTTTGCTGAAATAGCAGAGTGCGGCACTGCCGCACCTGCTATTCCAGCAGCAATGAAAACAATCACCACACAGCTTGAACACATATATAACAAGGTTCCAAACACATGAATATAGCAGTCTAGATCATACAATATGATACATGTCCATATCCGAAGCAAATAGAGTACAATAGGTAGCAATATTACACAAATAGAGTTTTGAGCGACTCTCAAACTCACAACCCAACAAACTAACTCTCAAACGGATAAGACACGAACTGACCAGCTGCTGCGAACATAAACACATGGCGTCGAAAAGAAGTTGACCCTCTAATTTCTCCCCCTTTGTCATCAAGTGCCAAAAAGAGAGAAAGAAGAAGAATCCTAGGCGTCGCGCTCGGCTGCCTCCCAGTCAGTCTCCTCGTCGTCGGAGTCCACTCGTGCACGCCCCTGACGGTGAGTGGTAGCGGTGAAACGGGAGGAGCGCCGAAGTCCCTGAGGCTGACGTTGTGCCTAAAAACCTGCCAAGGTCTGGTGCTCCCAAGACTCGTGCTCGCTGTGCTGCTCCTGCTGGTCCTCACTCTCATCCTCCTCATTCTCATCATCATCATCATCTGACAAGCTAGGAAGGTTGGGAAAGGTCGATGGAGAGGGAACAGGTGGAAGTGGTGGCAGCCCCGCATGCTCCCTAGCCTCATGGTTAGCCTCCCGGTTCTCCAACCGGTCCTCGTAGGCCGTCCTCGCTGCATAGGTGCAAGTAGTAAAGATGGTCTTGAGCCATGCACCAAACTTCTTGGACTTGCTCCTCCTAGAGCAGGAGCGAGAACTCTCTGGAATATCCTCAGGCTTGCGGTGTGAGCTCTCACCTGCCTCTCTAGCTGCTGCAGCTGACTGGGTCTTCTCAATCTTGTACACAGTGTATATCCCAGTCTTGGGGAACCTCAAACTAGTGACTCTCTCAATCATAAACATGAGGTAAGGGGCATAGGGTAGCCCCTTCCTTCCATCCTCTGTCACACGCCTGAGCTCCTCCCACATGAACCTAGGGACATTGAACACGTCCCCACCTAGTGCAAAGCGAGCTAGCATATTCCTCACATAACCATTCACATCTGAGGCTGCTCCATCCTTTGGGTTGAGAGTGGCTCTAAGTAGGTTGTTCATGGTGTAGTAGAAGCTCTTAAGTCCACTCCTCTTCCCATCTGCAAGTCTAGGCTTAATCCACATGTAGCGAATGTCACTGATCTTAGCCCTAGCCTCATCATGGATATAGGAATACCCACGATGCTCCTTTCCAAAACCAAGAATCCTGCTGAAGGTGATAAAGTCAATGCGGTAGTGAGTACCGTCTGTCATCCAATGAACCTCATCTGCAGCCTGATCATAGAAGTATGTGGCATGAAACTAAGCAAGCACCTCCTCATTCCGATCATAGTGAAAAGCCATGATGTCTGACAGCTCAAACTTATCACAAGCTCGAATCACACTAGCAAATCCTGCCTCATTCCTAGCTTTCATCTCATCAAAGTCCACATATTGCATCTTTCTGATCTTGGGCTTCTTTGCTGCAAGGACTACGGTGGTATAGAAATTTGAATGAAAGACATTTTAGAAGTGGTAATCAACACCCATGTCCTTGTTCCTCTCAAAAGGATTTTTGGTTCTCTTTTCCTCAGTTGATTTCCAGCTAGTTAAGTAATTGATAATTGCATGAGGCTTTGTGTCCTGTGGAGGAGCTAGGCACATTTCTCCTTCAAAGTCTCTCATGTAGCTGCTGTCAAACTCAGTCAAGTGAGGTGGAGTTTGAGGGATCCAGTCAGGGTTGATGGTAATTCCCTCCCTTCGCAACCTATCCTCTTGCCGCATGTAAGCATCAATCTTTTCTCTTCCATCAGCTGCTGTGGGTGCTGGGTTGCTGCTCCTTGGGCCTCTCCCCCTGCCACGGCGAGAGGGTGCCTTGGCATGGGTCTCATCCACCTTCCTTTTGTCCCCTGGATCATCTTCCATCTATGCAAATGAAGTCCAAATGAGAAACTGTACAAAAGTGGAATAGAACAACACCTAAGAAGTAGGTTTAACAAAAGAGAGGACTTAGAACATGAGCATGGAAACCCAGGTTGGCGTCTTTGTTCTACCAGTCTTGGCAGACTTCCGTACCGAGAAGCGGCACTTGCCAAGACCGCCAAGTTTGCAGGTTCATGTTCTACTTCTTCTTTCTTATTATCACTACTAACTAGGTGCTATTTTATTCCCCAAACAATTTCTAGGTCTGGACAGAACTGAACATAGGAAATTGTGGCATGGATTTGAGAGATAGAGTAAGAGGGATTGTTCATATGTTGTGGTGGGTGCTTCCAATCGATTTAGCAACTGATTCTTGGAGTTTTTCACAATAGGAGGTGAGGATGATACCCTCTAAGTGAGGCACTAAGGCACCAGCACTCCGGCATTACCGAACCTCCATGTGTCACCCTATGAACAAGTGACTAAATCGATTCGATTCAAACATCACAACACATCTCTATCCCCTCATACATCCATTAGAAACTAAAATCGACATAGGTTAGGGTTTCACCTTGGCACACGTTGAAGGAGGAGGGAAGAGGAGCAATGTGCTCGGCCAGGAGCACCACCAGCCACCAGCAGCGCGAGGGAGAGAGAGCTGGAGGCCGGCACGGCACTGCCGCAGGCAGCAGCGGTGCTGCAGAGGCAGGGCGACGGCGCACGCGTGGGAAGAGAGGAGGACGGCGTGCGGCCCCTGTCGGCTTTGGGGAGAAAGAGGAAAAGAAAGAGAGAGAGGGTCGCGGGCCAGAGAGATAAGGGAGAAGAAAACGGGGCCCACGATCCAGATCATTCTGAGTTGAACCCGGAGTGGATTCAAAGTGCGGCACTGCCGCGCCCAAGGTGCGGCACTGCCGCACCCCTCAGAATGGCCAGGGTTTAGCTACTGTTGACACCTCTTAATGTTATCTCTAATAACGACGCCAAAAATGCTAGAGTAGCGCACCGCCACTAGAATGCCAAGTTATCATCCCCAGCATAACACCAAGGGGTGTGGTATTAAATCATGCCACCATCTAGAATATAGAAATGTATCCGCAAGCGCACAGATCAAATACCATTGTAGCATTTTACCCGGAGTATTACGGGTTGTCATTTTTATTTTCCCAAAGGAAGGTCTACATGGCTGTGTAAAGGTAGTGTGTTGACTTAAAGTGTAACAAGTAGGCATAACCATGTCCTCGCTACTCAATGCAGGGGTAAGTCACAAGATAAATGATAAAATAAATGTATAATCATCAGCGTAAACAGATAGAGACTCCTAGCTATATCATTAGGGTTGCTAGTAGAACATCAAGAGATATTCCTGGGTTATTACTAGCTACATGTCAATGTATATTATGGTTAGTACAATACACCTAGTAATCATGGCTAAGGTTAGCATTATATTTATTCATAGTGGACATACTAGGGAAGTTTGAGAACATAGCACGCCCTTCCATCGTATACAAGCCCTACTGTGCCTATAAACGGGGTTCGGATTACATAGGACTCAACAGGAATGTCACACCCACGATCTACCAAACCCAGCCTATAGGGTGCATTCACAGATAAACAACGTATAAGCACCACACTTACACAATGTTTATCACTCACCTAATGATCAATTAGATGAGTGCTATACGAACCTATGAATAAACATAATGTTAATCTAGCTATACTAAGCATATAACCATAATAGACAAAGAACATAATAACTAAGAATATAAGTAAATAAGAATTCATCAATTCAATTGTAGCAATCATATAACTATACAATGAAAGAGAACAAAGGCGAGAGAAGGTAAGAACTATACCAAATCCAAGCTCTTGATGGCTCCGGAATCCAAGCCTTCGCTTGCCTCCCTCTAGTTCTAATCTAGCTATCTAGGCCCCTAGCTAAGGAGCTCTGATTAGGGTTTCTGGCTGATGATCGGACTTTGAATGGAATGAATGAATAGGGGCTCTCCCCAGGGGGGTGCCTCTCCTTTTATAGCCCTGGGCGATGATCGTGAGCCATCGAATCAAACCAACATTGACGGGCGGCTAGGATTAACCCTCAAAGGCGGTGGAGCAAACCGGACGAACCGGGACCCGAGGGGGGCCAGCCCCAGACCGGCCGGTCCAGGGCTAGACCGGCCGGTCTAGCCTGGTGGCCTCTGGGCCCCTGGCTTGGCGTGGTGCCTTCCCGTCTCTTCTGGAATCTTCCTGTGTAGCCGTGGAGTCCATTTTCTGTTTCCTTGTTCCGATAAGCTTGTATGTTTGCGCCTTTTCCGGTTTACGCCTGCATAAATAGTGAAACACCAAAACTCGTGGAATTCGGTCAGTGTAAACCCTATGTCTACTTCGGTGATCGCATTTGCATCCTTTTCTTGGCTAGTTGACGGTCAACAACTCCCCCAAGCTTAACCTTTGCTTGTCCCTTAGCAAAGAAAAAAAACTTAGAAAAGTTGTTGAATATATGTGTATGTTTAAGCACTGTAGCCATCTCGGAACAACTCTCTCTAAATATATCTGCAGTCAGACAGAAATTCTCCTCCAAGTTATGTAATAACTGAGTTGACTTCAAACTTACCCATATTATCTTTGACTGTGGGGTTTATTAGCTCTTCCTTGGGTCTTGAGCACTTGACAGACAGAAAGATCTCATCTAAGTACTATGTCTCAAGTTCCTCGATCAGCTATTATTCTAGAGTTTTTGGAGGTTTTTTAAATAGAGCTCAGAGCTTCCCATGTATGACACTCTCAAGTCTCTCAAGAGTGGTGATGATTGCTTTTCCTTTCATCCTATAGCTAAAGCTTATGTGGAGCTCATAGGTAAGGAGAAACTGAAAGAACAAACTTGCAATGCATATGTTGTTGAGTCAAACAATGGATCCATGGAGAAACGAGTCATGCAGTTGAATCAAGATTTATAGGTGGATGGATATGGTGGATATATGGTGGAACTTAATTCTACTCAGCTCCTTAAATGCTTCTCTCCCCTTTGAAAGCTAGCCAGAGGTTATGAGCTATCTTTTTCTATCTCTTCTTCTTTTTTTTTCTTTTTTTTCTTTCAGAGAGTCGGGTATCTAGGTACCCATTATTTTGTATTGGGACACTTATCCATCTTTCTTTTCTTCTCCCTTTTTCTCAAATATCTTTTTGTATAGCTCATAGCACTCCTTTCGGCATTGATGGAATTAGAGAGATAACACAGAAATATGGAGCATTTATTGGGGGCTATACTAATGGAATATTTTTGGTGTTCTCTCCCAGTACAGGAGAAAAATATTTTTTTGGAATAGATGTAGGTGGAATGGCATGTTGTTGCGCCTACTCTAGTGTAGAGTAGTGCATATGGAGGTAGATCTTGATTCAAGAACATGATAAATTTCTCACCAGGGTCACAGAGGTTGACAAAACTCAATGCAAGACAAGCAAAGATATGTGGAAGTTTAACTAGCCTATCTCATCATGTTTGACTCTGTGAGAATGTAAGCTTTGTCATATAGGAACTCATCATGTTTTTTTTTGCATTTTTCAAAAGATAAATCTCCAGAACTCTAGCATCACTTAGAACAAGATAGATAGCAGCTCAGACTTTCTCAATCTTATCAATCAGGTACCTAGACTTAGTTCAAGCATATGCAACCCATAAGTTTTAGGCTCAGAGCAAATTCTCATGTCAAAACAGTTGGAGCTAAAACTTGGAAAAACTTTTGTCTAAACTCTAGGCATTTTAGAGGTGTTGTAACAGAGCAGCTTATCATCATTTCAATTCATCTCAAGAGCTTCCTTTTTATTGACTCTAGACAGATAAATATTTTTATTTGATTTTTTATTTTTCAAAGACTCAAACTATAAAACTCAAAAGACTCTAAGGACTCTTAAAAAGCATGGACCTTTATGTGCCCACATATTTTTGGTATTTTTAGGTTTTCTTAGATACTATGGTGAACCTTCATGTGCTCACATATTTTTGGTATTTTTATTTTTTATGACTGACTCGATAATCGTGTAGGTACACTTACCTGGGTACCTAGGGGATGCCTTCCCCCAAGCTAGTTGTTGTCATGGTTGAGCATTAAAGCTGAGCAGTCCTCTCGATGGAGCTCACACTTTATAAGAGCTGGTGTAGCCAAGAACCTTTATCTCATCCAACAAGAAGTTGCTTCCTTCACCACGGTGGTTAGGCGTGTGCAAGAAGGTGTACTTCGAGTGATGAAGATGATGATCCCTAGGTGGACTAGCTCTCAGAGTCATCTCTGCAAACATCTCACAAAACACCAAAACTCGTGGAACGTATTAGGGATAAACAGTTAGTGGTTAGCCGTTCATGGACTAGTTGTTGTGAGAGGTTTCAAAAGTTGTTACAGTGCATTCAATGCAGCAAGATGCTCAATGTTTATTTTTGGATTTTTTTATCAAACAGAATTGAAATATGTATGCTAAATTTTATTTTATTTTTATGCCGCCACGGTGAACACTCCTTTAGCCTGCACTATAGGCATGTCACATGGGGCTTTAAGGTTTTTCAAATGTTTTTGTGATTTTTTTTATGAAGATGATAAAAACTAACTACGAATTAAAAAGTGCAGGAAAGTAAATGGATAACTACCATTGTTACCTTATAGCAAGGGTTCAGAGTTTAAAGTCCTCCGGACAAGACTTCTCGTCGCCTTCACTCCTAGGGTGCTTCATCGGATCCCGAGGATGGGGATCCTGATGTTGGACCTCTTGGTGATGGTGACTCAATTGAGGTGGTCACCTTTTCTTTCCATACCTTTATAAGTTGTCCTTTTGGTCCTGTAGATTCTTTCTTGATTTCCTCCTCCTCAATATTGCTCTTTTGAGAGCGATTCCTCCGGCGCTGACGTCTCCTCTTGGACTGGATAAAAGCTTCTAACCCAGGAGAGTCATAATCTTTAAAATAACAGCGTACCTTCTCTCCTAGAAATTGGAAGTGGACTTGGCCTGATCCATTGTAGATGATCGCGTTGATGGTGCTGAGGAACGGCCTCCCAAGTATGATGGGCGTCTCGTCTTCTTCTCCCATGTCCAGTATCATGAAGTCAGTCGGGACGTAGTGGTCCTTAATCTTGACCATGATGTCTCTGGCTACTCCCTCCGAAAATCTTGTCGTGTTGTCCACCACCGCAAATTTGCATATAGGTAGGGTACGAGGGGTGTATCGAATAATAGATCATATACCTTTTTAGACATTATGTTGACAAATGATCCGGTGTCGCGAAGGCATTGTAGAATGAGCACTTTGCCCAATAGTGCAATCAATGGTCGGGCGTGCCTAGATCCTCCTTCTTAGTTAAGAATGGTGAAGTTAGGAGGTGGTCATGCTTGTACTCAACAGCCTTGACTACTTGGACCTGCTTTCTCACTTGTCTTCTATTCCTGTTCTTTTCTCTTCCCATTTGAATTCCTCTTGGTTCTTTCATTTGTTGGCTTGACTGGGAAGTAAGCTCCTCTTGGATCTATAGGAGCCTCAAGGGTCTTGTTCTTGAAACTGAACTTCTCTTTATTGCCCTTGATGGTGAAGCAAATCTTGGCACTGTCCGTGTAGATGACAGCATTTGCAGTACTCAGGAATGGTTGGCCAAGAATGATAGGACTCTTGGGATCTCTGCCGGTATCTAGGACTACAAAGTCTATAGGGACATATGATCTCCCGATTCGTATGCACACGTCATCTAAGATTCCTTTAGGGTACTTGATCGTCTGGTCTGCAAGCTGCAAACATATATCTGTGTACAACAAAGATATCCATGGAAAGACTTGGTCGAAAATTACCTTAGGCATGATGTTGACGCTGGCGCCTAGATCGCAGACAACTTCAGGGAAGTCATGCTGCCCAATAGAGATGGGAATCACAAGTCTCCCTGGATCTCCTCTCTTAGGTGGCATGGACTCATCCTTCCATCCTAATGATGCTTCAACATAGTAACCTGTATAAACATCAACCAGATTCGCATTCTCGGGCTCTAGAGGTTGCCCTAGAATCTTACCTTCGTTGGTCGGTGGAACAGCGGCCGCCAACTGAGCTAGTTGTTATTCTATCATTTTATTGAAGCTAAGCTGGTTCTTAACGGCAGAGGTAAAGCTATCAATTTTGATGTTTATATTCACTAGCATTTTATCATTGGATGCTACCTTGCTAGATAAAGTCTCCACAATTTTATTTTGGTTGGAGATCACTTCTCTCAAAGTCAGTTGAGCATAGTTATTGTAATTATTGCCTTGAAAGTTACCTTGGTAGTTGGGCCTTTGCTGGTTCCATCCTTGATTTTGAGGACGATAGTTGTTGTTGTTGTTGTTGATGAAGTTCACGTCCTCACGGGTCTCAGGACAGCTGTTGCCTGAGTGTCCCAGATTGCCACACACTTTACAAGTCATGCATACATTATTAATGCACATGACATCTTGTCTTTGGCTTGTCTTGTCTTCTAGCTTTTTCATGAGCAGATCTATCTTGACAGACAGCATGTCTACCTCCTTGAGCTGGTGTATTCCTCCACTCCTCTTGCGGGTGGTCTGGCGCTCATCATTCCAATCTTGATTGGAGGCCATCTTCTCTATAAGAGCAGTAGCTTGTGGTATGGTCAGTGACATAAATACACCTCCAGCAGCAGCATCAACATTATTGCGGGTGCGGTTGGTGAGCCCATAATAGAAAGTTTGCATCAGAAGCCAATTCTCCATCCCATGATGAGGACATTCTGATATGTAGTCTTGAAAGCGTTCCCATGCCTCAGGGACTGACTCATTATGTTGTTGCTAGAAACTCGAAATCTTCCCCCTTAGGGCACTCGTCTTGCCCATAGGAAAGAACCTTGCTAGAAAAGCTGTGGAGCACTTGTCCCAAGTTATATGGTTGTCTTTATTGGCGTAGAACCATTGCTTTGCCTTTCCCAATAGTGAGAATGGGAACAGACGGAGCAGCACGGTATCCTTTGGTACATCTTTCAGCTTGAAAGTGCTGCAAATCTCCAGGAAGTGTTGGAGATGAGCACTTGCATCTTCATGTGCTTTCCCACAGAACAAGTTGGCTTGCACCATGGTGATAAGAGCCGGCTTGAGCTCGAATCCATTCTCTCCAACTTCGACATTAGGTCCAGTGCGGATGTTGTTGGTGTTCGGAGCGAAGAACTCACGCAGTGACTTGTCAGCCATTTCTTCAAAAACTGGTGCTAAGTTGCCCTCTTGTTGCTCTTCTTCTTCTTCTCTTGTAGGAGCTTGCTCCTCCAAAGAACGAACCTCAGCAGTGGGTGTCCTTGATGGAGATTCAAAGATATCCCTCACTTGCTAGAATTTCTTCCTTCGAAAGAGTTTCTCTGGATTTTCAACGTAGTTATCTGGCAGATCAAAACCACTCATTCATTACCCTGCATAAGATTTCACAAAGATAGAAAACACAAGGGTAAGTCTGCATTGAGTAGGGGTCTATGGTTTCCTCTATCTTATTAGTTTGTTAGGTGTGGCAGAACCTTCTAAATTACATGGCCCACAAGCACCTGACATTGTCCTTAAGACCTCTGTCAGCCGTACTTGAGTACCACATAACCTAGAATGTTACGTCGGGTGAACCCCGATAAACCACGTTTCTTCCAGGATCGATACTTACGAGAGACATCACGGTATTACAACAGTTTTCATACAAAATACCGAGTAGCGGAAGACTTACAATCACTTAATTTACAAAACTTTTATCAAACTTATACAAACCCGAGTAGCATTATTACAAAACAAATAAAAGTATCATTACTTAACCTTAATACAATCACACAACGAAAGTGCCCCGCCCCCAGGCCACACAACTTATTCATCGACAAACTCTTCCTCGATCACCGTCATGCAACAAGGGCCGTAGCACTCTTGTCCATGCGGTTCACCCGCAAACGAGGGTTGAACAAACCCCCGAGTACAAAAAGTACTCCGCAAGACTTACCCGACCAAAAAATTGGGGAGAAGACTTAGGGATGCTGGCTAATAGGAATCAAGGTGAGGCTTTAGCAAGATCAAATGACACCTTTTGCAAAAAGAGACTAAGCCCGATCCTTACTTTACTATAACAATCACTTGTCAACCATGTAACGGATTCAAAACTTTCCATCATCAACTTTCATTATTACTACGATGCCGGGACTCGGATCACGGCTCCCATATCGTGGAGCACACGACGATTCGAATCGCTTAATATACCCAAATTGGGGCTTCCTAGCCACACGATGTATGCGAGGACCGAACATCTTACATACATCAACTCACGCTTGCATTTCTCCCGGCGAACGGGTCCTAGCTACAGGTACAAGACACCATCTCCCTACGCCATGGTCCCCTTCCACGGTGGCCCCGTAGGATGGGTACACGCTACTCTCGTCCCCGGTATCCGTTCTCGTCAAAGATAGTACAAGGGAGCTTACCGCCATTAGCATGCGACTAGTACTATCCAATAACCTCATGATCCCGTGGGGCCAAACAACGGACGGTCCTTAACCGACTCACAAGTGGACAACACTACACTAGGGCACTAGCCCTTCCCGATGCAAGTCACTCCACCCGGTCTCAATTTACTCATCATCATGCTCTTGTTGCGTACCCTTGACCCGATCGAAGTGAAGGGATACCAACAAGTAACATCGGGTTTTTCGTAAAAAGCCCTCACGGGGGGATATTGTTATCACATCTTTAAAAATATTTCATTTGTAAAGCCTAGGCTTTCAAAGAAGACTAAGCATACACTAGCATTTGCGAAATCAAAACAGTATTCGGGGTGTATAGCAAGGTACGGTAAATGCACCAAAGTAGGATATCACACAACTCCTATTACCTAATGCATCATATCGGGGAACATACAATATAAAAGCTTTTCGAAATACAAGGAGGTGGTTGAATGCATCCTGGGCTTGCCTTGGGGCTCGACGGGTTAGGAGCAGCGATCCAATCACCGAGATCAGATTCAACCTTCTCACGATGATCACTTTCTTCAAGAACTGGAGTTGGATTAACTCCCTCCGCATGAGGCAACACTGACTACACGAGTGGAATGCATGATTACGATGCGGTAATAAAAAGAGCATGCGATAATGATGCAACGATTGTTAACCTATCTTGAGTACAACTTTCCTTCACGGTATAGTTGCATTAAGAAGGTATAACTACCGTCGACGACGGGATTAACGATACGCAATCAACATGAAATGCCGAAAGGTCATTAGGGTTAATGACCTAGGGTCATCACTCAATCCCAAAATCAGACAACCCTAATAGTGATTAGAGGTGATTACTAATTTATTGACCATTTTTACAGTCGTTGAAAGCCACTAATTAACTTGCTAATTGGGGATCAACTAAACCCTAATTAACCACATGATTAATTAATTAAACATTAATTAATTAAAGGGTTAATTAAGCATAATACAAAACTTAATCAAAACATGATCAAACTTTATAATTAAGATCATTAGCATCTAATTAGCACACAAAACAAATTTCATAATTTTTGGACTTATATTTTAATTACTAAAAATCATAGAAATTGCATTTATTAATTAAAGAAGCAAATTAAAGCATAATTAAATTTTATTGAAAAACCATAGTTAGTATTTTTCCTAGGTAGTGCATCACTCAAGGATCACAGAGATATATTTTTCATAATTTTAGTTGCCCAAAATAATTTAGTACAAAAAGATGAAAAGCAGGCTTGATAAATAAATTGGAAAAAGGAAAAGCATTTTTCCCTCGGTTGGGCTTCACTGTGCGGCCCGAAATGGCCCGCACGGCCCGCTCCCAACGCTGCGCTGCCTGCTCAGCGGCGCCTCTCCCTCCTCCTCTTCTCTCTCTCACCGATGTAGGGCCGGGAGGTCGGCTCCTTCTTCTTCTCCCTCCTCTCACCGTTTCAAAACGAAGCGGCAACGACGGCCGGCCGACGTCTCGCCCGGCGGCGAGGGGCTCCTGCCCGGCGGCTCATCCCTACGACCTCGCCGCGAGCTAACGGACTCGATAGAGACACGGACGTGACGGCGGAGCGGCAACAGCGACCACGCCGGCGGCAAAAGCGGCACGGCGGAACACGGCCACGGCGGTAGCACTCACCGGAGCGATTACAGCGACGGTGAGGCGAACACCAGCAACCAAACGACTCGACGAACACGTCTACGCAGCTAAACGAAGCAGCGCGACTAGGCTATCGATATCAACGATAAGCACCGCGACGGTCATGGCCGCGGCGGCGACGACACGCTCGGACCGACGACGATGACACGCCCTAAGACCAACCAAGCACATCAAAAGCTCCAGGAGCTCACCACGGGGCTGATGCGCACGATGATTGGATCGGAGACGAAGCAAGGCACCGAGAGCGACGGTGACCGAGGTCACGGCGGCTCGGCAACCGGAATTGGAGAAGACAGCTTCGTGCGGCTCACGGTGGCGATGCCATAGAGCGGGAGGTGGCTCAATTGATGCGCAAGAAGGTTGCGGAGCGGTGTGCAAACGCAATTGGACAGTGATCAAGCACAACACGCGAATTGCACAGAGGAAGCGACGGTGGCCGGCGGTGAGCAAGATGGAGAAAAGAGATGAAAAACGACGGCGACGATGGCTTATATAAGCAAGGAGATGGTCGACGTGGTGTCTGGCGAATTCACGACGGTGTCAAGGTGGACGGCCAGGCGCAAAAACCGGAGAAGACGCGCGGGAATGCCTGCCACGCCGCCGGCGATGAAGGAAGGATGGGGAAGAAGAGAAACTCAAATACCCCCCTCGGTTTCTTGTAGCCGCGCCCGACTCATTCTCTTCTTTTCCAAATTACTCCCGAAATTTGAATAAAAGATGAAAAATTCCCAAAATACAGATTGTGCAAAATTTAATTCTCCACAACTTCTATTTAAGAAGTTTTGTCAGATTTCAAATAGATTTTGAATTTGCATTTCAAATTCAAAAAGAGGGCAAAACCTTAATTTTAAGGATTTCAAAATTACTTTTAAATTTTGAATAAAGGATGAAAATCTCCAAAAATAAAAGTTGTTCCATTTCTCAAGATCTACAACTTTCATTTAGGAAGTTTTTCATGAAACCAAATAATTTTTGAATTGCAGTTTAAAACTTAAAAGGGGACATTTTCCAATTCAAATAACTTTTGAAATTAGTTCAAATTTTTTTTTAAAAACTTGAAAAACTTTGTATACCAAAGTTGTAGAGCTCAAAAAGATGCACAAACTGTATTTTTGGAGTTTTCCCAAATTTCGAGCATTTTGAGGTGAAATTGAAAAGGGGACAAAACACTTTGAAAATTAGGGTTTTTGAAAAGGAATTTCAAATTGGATTTTTGGGCAATTAAATAATGATGTTGTGGAACTTTTCAAACCCAACCAATAGCATACTTTCAAAGTACAAACTTCATACTTTGAAATGGTACCATTGGTTAGCAAATTTTATTTATAAAATCAATTATGGTTAGCTCACCAAAATTGAAAATGAAATTCGAATTCCAACACTTAACCAACTAGGGTTAGGATTTGGGATTCGATTCAATTCAATTTTTGGTTCTCGCTTTTGTATCATTTGACTTATAAAATATGGTTAGAGTGTAATTCAAGGTTAGCCAATCACTTGCAAACATCAAGATTGCTTTTAGTAGATTACTTTTATAAACAAAAATTAAACAAGTGAGTGGAGTTTAAATTATCAACACATACACATGTGATATAAAGGAGCTCAATCAAACACTAGAATCGTAAACTTATTTTAAACTTTCAAATTAGGGTTCTCTAATTATGAATGCTCATGCAATGATGATGATGACATGGCAGGGTTTAGGTTAACGTAACACCGGGGTGTTACATTATATTCCCTTAAAAAGGAATCTCTCGTCCCCGAGATTCAAAGCTTAGGGCTAAGTAATGGAAAAGGAAATGTATCAAGTAGACACATCTTACATGGTTTCATAAGGGAGGTAGAAGGGTTTATATTACAAGGCTCATGTTTTCAGAAAGTCACAATTCTTAGAAACGAACTGTGCCTTAGGTGAAGGAAAGTGGAAACTCCGGGAAAAGGCTCATCCAAGAATTTCTTAAACCAACTTATTCCAAAGATTACATCTATATTTTGATCCTTCAGTACCATCAGATTTATGAGATAGAGATACCCACTAAAAGATATAAGAACTTGATATATCATTTCTCATATATGTATACGCCCTTCTGGCAATTGTATCAAAAACTCATCTTTAATGTCCTTTATGGAAAGTTCATGCTTTGTAACAAAAGTACGATTGATGAATGTATGCGATGCACCAGAATCAAATAATATAATTGCAGGGTGATCAAGACGGGAAACATACCCATTAAAACAGATTCTCCTTTAAGAACATCTCCGGTTTGAACGTGATACACACGCCCAGGTTTCTTTCCGGCATTCACCTTCGGGACATACTGTGATTTACCCCTGCCTTGACCCTGATGCTGCTGATTGCCCGGCCCTTGCTGGAAGTTAGAGGTATTCTGGATTGGGTAGGGGCAATATCTTACATAGTGTGGCTCTCCACAATTAAAGCAGCGACCTTTACCAGTGGGCGAAGCCTGGGGAGCTGGTGGAGCAGGGGTTCGAATACCCTGGGTATTCGGCTGCTGTGGGTAAGTTGTGGCAGCATGGTGAGTGTTCTCATGTTGCCTTTGGGTTTGTTGTTGCTGCTGTGGGTGATGATAAGTTTGATGGCTCTGCTGTTGCTGTGGTGGGTAGTAATAGGGTTGGTGGCTTTGTTGGTGCTGTGGATAGCGGGATGACTGGTGGGTATGCTGAGTAGGGTGGAATATAACCTTCTGACGTTTCTGGTTTCCGCCAGATGGGTTGAAGAAAGCACGCCGCTCTTCGCTCTTCTGTTTAAGCATGGATCTTTCATAGGATATGGCGATATCCACCGCCTCATAGAAAGTGGCAGTTGGGTTGGCAGTAAGGTGTGTTTCAATATCACTCTTTAAACCCCGAACAAAACATTTCTTCTTTTTGCTATCAGTATCCACATGCTCGGGCGCATATTGTGATAGCTGACTAAACAGGTTCACATATTGCACCACTGATCGACCACCTTGCTTTAATGCTAGAAACTCTTCCAGTTTGGCTTGCATTACTCCGTCAGGAATGAAATGCTGACGGAAGGCATCTTGAAACATAGCCCAAGTGACTTGTTGTCCGGTGGGTTGACGTGCTAGAAAGTTTGCCCACCATGCATATGCAGGGCCTCTTAACTGTTGGGCAGCAAACTTGGGTTTCAACAAGTCGGGACAACCCTCTAGTAGGTCAAACTTTAAATTTATAATACGAAGCCAATCATTAGCTTCTAGGGGTTCCTCAGCCCTTGTGAACACCGGCGCGACGAAGTTTCGATGAAAATCCGCATATGTGATTTCGTCGTGATTACGACGACCATGATTCTCATGTGGTGCATTACGATTTTGTTGACTTATTTCCCCGTAGCATACGGGCATTCTCGATGGTAGCATGGACTAAAGCTGCCACAGGCTTGAAAGGATGGTGGTGCTTGTGGTGCCCGAGGGACCTCACCCCTCTCTTGTGAAGAACCAAAGACGAGTGTTGCCGGACATCCGTTATAGACAAGATCATATTTATACACAAGCAAAGCCTATAAGATGGAAATCCTAGGGGTAGCGAGGAATAGGATTGATTTTACTTAGCCCAACCACTTGTTATCGGGGATATGATTCTTTAAACAAGTGAATTAAACATGATGCATGATCGGACCTACGGATCAAGCAAAAGACTTTTAAAGTAACATAAGCATTCTTTTTAATAATATAGGGCAAAAAAGAAAACAACATGATACTCCGCTTAAGACTCTTTTAAATAGCACCTAGAAGGCTACAAGAAAGAATTAAGACGGAGCGTAAGCAATTTGGACCAAACCACATTTAACTTTTGGATCCAAAACATTTTGAAGTTTTCGAAAAGTAACACTTGTGAATATCTTTGCAAGTACCGCTCGATACCCTTCTTCGTGGCGTAACCTTCTAAATTACATGGCCCACAAGCACCGACATTGTCCTTAAGACCTCTGTCACCCGTACTTGAGTACCACATAACCTAGAATGTTACATCGGGTGAACCCCCGATAAACCACGTTTCTTCCAGATCGATACTTACGGAGACATCACAAGATTACAACGTTTTCATACAAAATACCAGAGTAGCGGAAGACTTACAATCACTTAATTTACAAAACTTTTATCAAACTTATACAAACCCGAGTAGCATTATTACAAAACAAAAATAAAGTATCATTACTTAACCTTAATACAATCACACAACGAAAGTGCCCTGCCCACGGGCCACACAACTTATTCATCAGCAAACTCTTCCTCGATCACCGTCATGCAACAAGGGCCGTAGCACTCTTGTCCATGCGGTTCACCTGCAACAGGGGTTGAACAAACCCTGAGTACAAAAAGTACTCCGCAAGACTTACCCGACCAAAAATTAGGGAGAAGACTTAGGGATGCTGGCTAATAGGAATCAAGGTGAGGCTTTAGCAAGATCAAATGACACCTTTTGCAAAAAGAGACTAAGCCCGTCCTTACTTTACTATAACAATCACTTGTCAACCATGTAACGGATTCAAAACTTTCCATCATCAACTTTCATTATTACTACGATGCCGGGACTCGGATCACGGCTCCCATATCGTGGAGCACACGACGATTCGAATCGCTTAATATACCCAGCTGGGGCTTCCTAGCCACACGATGTATGCAGGACCGAACATCTTACATACATCAACTCACGCTTGCATTTCTCCCGCCGTAACGGGTCCTAGCTACGAGGTACAAGACACCATCTCCCTACGCCATGGTCCCCTTCCACGGTGGCCCCGTAGGATGGGTACACGCTACTCTCGTCCCGGTATCCGTTCTCGTCAAAGATAGTACAAGGGAGCTTACCGCCATTAGCATGCGACTAGTACTATCCAATAACCTCATGATCCTGTGGCCAAACAACGGACGGTCCTTAACCGACTCACAAGTGGACAACACTACACCGGGGCACTAGCCCTTCCCGATGCAAGTCACTCCACCCGGCCTCAATTTACTCATCATCATGCTCTTGTTGCGCACCCTTGACCCGATCAAGTGAAGGGATACCAACAAGTAACATCAGTTTTCGTAAAAGCCCTCACGGGGATATTGTTATCACATCTTTAAAAATATTTCATTTGTAAAGCCTAGGCTTTCAAAGAAGACTAAGCATACACTAGCATTTGCGAAATCAAAACAGTATTCGTGGTGTATAGCAAGGTACGGTAAATGCACCAAAGTAGGATATCACACAACTCCTATTACCTAATGCATCATATCGAGAACATACAATATAAAAAGCTTTTCAAATACAAGGAGGTGGTTGAATGCATCCGGGCTTGCCTTGGGGCTCGACGAAGTTAGAGCAGCGATCCAATCACCGAGATCGATTCAACCTTCTCACGATGATCACTTTCTTCAAGAACTGGAGTTGGATTAACTCCCTCCGCAGACGGCACACGACTACACGAGTGGAATGCATGATTACGATGCAAGAATAAAAAAGAGCATGCGATAATGATGCAACGATTGTTAACCTATCTTGAGTACAACTTTCCTTCACGGTATAGTTGCATTAAGAAGGTATAACTACCGTCGACGACGACGGATTAACGATACGCAATCAACATGAAATGCCGAAGGTCATTAGGGTTAATGACCTAGGGTCATCACTCAATCCCAAAATCAGACAACCCTAATAGTGATTAGAGGTGATTACTAATTTATTGACCATTTTTACAGTCGTTGAAAGCCACTAATTAACTTGCTAATTGGGGATCAACTAAACCCCTAATTAACCACATGATTAATTAATTAAACATTAATTAATTAAAGGGTTAATTAAGCATAATACAAAACTTAATCAAAACATGATCAAACTTTATAATTAAGATCATTAGCATCTAATTAGCACACAAAACAAATTTCATAATTTTTGGACTTATATTTTAATTACTAAAAATCATAGAAATTGCATTTATTAATTAAAGAAGCAAATTAAAGCATAATTAAATTTTATTGAAAAACCATAGTTAGTATTTTTCCTAGGTAGTGCATCACTCAAGGATCACAGAGATATATTTTTCATAATTTTAGTTGCCCAAAATAATTTAGTACAAAAAGATGAAAAGCGAGGCTTGATAAATAAATTGGAAAAAGGAAAAGCATTTTTCCCTCGGTTGGGCTTCACCGCGCGGCCCGAAATGGCCCGCACGGCCCGCGCCCCAACGCGCGCGGCCTGCCTGCTCAGCGCCTCCCTCCCTCCCTCTCTCTTCTCTCACCGACGGGTAGGGCCGGGAGGTCGGCTCCTTCTTCTTCTCCCTCCTCTCACCGCTTTCAAAACGAGCGGCAACGACGGCGGCGGGCCGGCGTCGCCTCGGCGACGAGGGGCTCGGCCCGAGCGGCTCATCCCTACGACCTCGCCGCGAGCTAACGGACTCGATAGAGACACGGACGTGACGGGCGGGCGGCAACGGCGACCACGCCGGCGGCAAAAAGCGGCACGGAACACGGCCCACGGCGGTAGCACTCACCGGAAGCGATTACGGCGGCGGTGAGGCGAACACCAAAGAACCAAACGACTCGACGAACACGTCTACGCAGCTAAACGAAGCAGCGCGACTAGCTATCGATATCAACGATAAGCACCGCGACGGTCATGGCCGCGGCGGCGACGACACGCTCGGACCGACGACGATGACACGCCCTAAGACCAACCAAGCACATCAAAAGCTCCAGGAGCTCACCACGGGGCTGATGCGCACGATGATTGGATCGGAGACGAAGCAAGGCACCGAGAGCGGCGGTGACCGAGGTCACGGGCGGCTCGGCAACCGAATTGGAGAAGACAACCGTGCGGCTCACGGTGGCGATGCCATAGAGCGGGAGGTGGCTCAATTGATGCGCAAGAAGGTTGCGGAGCGGTGTGCAAACGCAATTGGACAAGGATCAAAACTTTCAACACGCGAATTGCACGAGGAAGCGAAGCGGCGGTGGCGGTGAGCAAGATGGAGAAAAGAGATGAAAAACGATCGGCGACGATGGCTTATATAAGCAAGGAGATGGTCGACGTGGTGTCCGGCGAATTCACGACGGTGTCAAGGTGGACGGCCAGGCGCAAAAACCGGAGAAGACGCGGGAATGCCTGCCACGCCGCCGGCGACAGGAAGGGATGGGGAAGAAGAGAAACTCAAATACCCCCCTCGGTTTCTTCAGAAATACGCCCGGCTCATTCTCTTCTTTTTCCAAATTACTCCCGAAATTTGAATAAAAGATGAAAAATTCCCAAAATACAGATTGTGCAAAATTTAATTCTCCACAACTTCTATTTAAGAAGTTTTGTCAGATTTCAAATAGATTTTGAATTTGCATTTCAAATTCAAAAGAGAGGGCAAAACCTTAATTTTAAGGATTTCAAAATTACTTTTAAATTTTGAATAAAGGATGAAAATCTCCAAAAATAAAAGTTGTTCCATTTCTCAAGATCTACAACTTTCATTTAGGAAGTTTTTCATGAAACCAAATAATTTTTGAATTGCAGTTTAAAACTTAAAAGGGGACATTTTCCAATTCAAATAACTTTTGAAATTAGTTCAAATTTTTTTTAAAAACTTGAAAAACTTTGTATACCAAAGTTGTAGAGCTCAAAAGATGCACAAACTGTATTTTTGGAGTTTTCCCAAATTTTGAGCATTTTGAGGTGAAATTGAAAAGGGGACAAAACACTTTGAAAATTAGGGTTTTTGAAAAGGAATTTCAAATTGGATTTTTGGGCAATTAAATAATGATGTTGTGGAACTTTTTCAAACCCAACCAATAGCATACTTTCAAAGTACAAACTTCATACTTTGAAATGGTACCATTGGTTAGCAAATTTTATTTATAAAATCAATTATGGTTAGCTCACCAAAATTGAAAATGAAATTCGAATTCCAACACTTAACCAACTAGGGTTAGGGTTTGGGATTCGATTCAATTCAATTTTGGTTCT
Source organism: Chrysopogon serrulatus (assembly GCA_015844335.1). Taxonomy (NCBI): domain Eukaryota; kingdom Viridiplantae; phylum Streptophyta; class Magnoliopsida; order Poales; family Poaceae; genus Chrysopogon; species Chrysopogon serrulatus. The sequence goes on along the minus strand of JADLZL010004820.1, from coordinate 48,000 downwards.
CGCTTTTGTATCATTTGACTTATAAAACATGGTTAGAGTGTAATTCAAGGTTAGCCAATCACTTGCAAACATCAAGATTGCTTTTAGTAGATTACTTTTTATAAACAAAAATTAAACAAGTGAGTGGAGTTTAAATTATCAACACATACACATGTGATATAAAGGAGCTCAATCAAACACTAGAATCGTAAACTTATTTTAAACTTTCAAATTAGGGTTCTCTAATTATGAATGCTCATGCAATGATGATGATGACATGGCAAAGTTTAGGTTAACGTAACACCTGGGTGTTACATTAGGTCTATCGCTATCCTTTTTAATTGCCAATTGCCTTCCCCATATCTTGCGCCAAAAAATGCTTGTTGACACCTCTTAATGTTATCTCTAATAACGGCGCCAAAAATGCTAGAGTAGTGCACCGCCACTAGAATGCCAAGTTGTCATCCCCAAAGATAACACCAAGGGGTGTGGTATTAAATCATGCCACCATCTAGAATATAGAAATGTATCCGCAGCGCCTGCGATCAAATACCATTGTAGCATTTTACCCGGAGTATTATGGGTTGTCATTTATATTTTCCTAAAGGAAGGTCTACATGGCTGTGTAAAGGTAGTGTGTTGACCTAAAGTGTAACAAGTAGTCATAACTATGTCCTCGCTACTCAATGCAGGGGTAAGTCACAAGATAAATGATAAAATAAATGTATAATCATCAGCGTAAACAGATAGAGACTCCTAGCTATATCATTAGGGTTGCTAGTAGAACATCAAGAGATATTCCTGGATTATTCCTAGCTACATGTCAATGTATATTATGGTTAGTGCAATACACCTAGTAATCATGGCTAAGGTTAGCATTATATTTATTCATAGTGGACATACTAGGAAAGTTTGAGAACATAGCACGCCCTTCCATCGTATACAAGCCCTACTGTGCCTATAAATAGGGTTCAGATTACATAGGACTCAACAGGAATGTCACACCCTCGATCTACCAAACCCAGCCTATAGGGTGCATTCGCAGATAAACAACGTATAAGCACTACGTTTACACAATATTTATCACTCACCCAATGATCAATTAGATGAGTGCTATACGAACCTATGGATAAACATAATATTAATCTAAGCTATACTAAGCATATAACCATAATAGACAAAGAACATAGTAACTATAAATATAAGTAAATAAGAATTTATCAATTCAATGGTAGCAATCATATAACCATACAATGAAAGAGAACAAAGGTGAGAGGAGGTAAGAACTATACCAAATCCAAGCTCTTGATGGCTCCAGAATCCAAGCCTGCGCTTGCCTCCCTCTAGTTCTAATCTAGCTATCTAGGCCCTAGCTAAGGAGTTCGATTAGGGTTTTCGGTCGACGATCGGACTTCGAATGGAATAAATGAATGGGGGCTCTCCCCGTAGGCACTACAAGAAATCTGGGCTTCGTGGACGATTGCCGATGACGAGTACCTATTTGTCACAAACAGAGGCTATTTATGACGATCGTCCCACGGGATGACAACCGCCTATGACCAATCTGCGACTTCTCATCATAAACATCGCCACAAAGATATCTTGCATAGGCTTTGTGACGATCTATCATGACAATAGTTAATTGTCATAAATAATAGAACTATTATATTTTTTAAAAAATATCTTCTTATCCTACATGGTCATTGGTACACACATATTGGTCATAGACAGTTGCCATGTAGTATACTTTGCATATATTTCCGACCCCAACATATAAAAGAATGACCTTGTTTAAGTAATTGTTTAAGTAATATAACATAGAAAATTATGTTTTTTACATTACGTAGAAATTGTGTTGATATTAATGAATTCCACAAGGTTTTAGTGTTTTAAATATTTTGCGGGGATATGTTTAAATTATGCATGAAAAAAGACAATATGCTTAATATATGTGAGTTTGGCTCAAACATACGTGAGAAATAATTTAAATATATGTCATCATCACTATTGTTCTCAGAGGCCAACTTAGCTCGCACATTTGCAAAACACTCGTCGGAATAATTGAAATAAATAAATATAGATATGTAGGCGCATATATACACACGTTGCCACCTGAGGCAGCCATGCACTGCAGCCGTACAGCTAGCTTGCTGCATCCACGGGATGGGCCATTACCAGGCCAGAGCAGCTACGGGATGCACTTTAAATGCTCAGAACTAGGAGCACTGCAGGCCAGAGTAGCTAGCGGGCCTATGCAAGGTACTCTAGCAGGCTCAGGGAGAAGAAGTGCCGAGAACGTCTACGCGCACATGGCCGGACATGGGAGATAGCAGGCCGGCAGCGCTCCACGTGGCTGGTTCAGTTTGGTGACCAACAGGCCGGGCCCAACACTAGCAGCGCACAGGCCCAACACTAGGTATACGAATAAACACAAGGCAATAAAATGAAATAAAATAAATGAGTGCATTTTATTAATTCAACATGATTAAAATTAAAAATTTGGAACTAATATAAAAGTTTAATATTATGCAGCTAAAGTACACTTTGGTCCTTAGAAATGACTAGATTACAACAAGGCCCTTGACGACAACAAGGCCCTTGATGACTGATGCTCAAGAATCCATCCTTACAGCGCATCTAAGAACACATGATCATCGACAGGACAGGTAGCATACACGATGGTACCATCATTGAGAAGGTCCGCGGCGATGGATTCTAGAGGCGGAGACCAAACTAGAGAGAATGAAGTTGATTTATCGAAGACCATACCATCATTGTCACTATGGATGATGAAGTCGAGGTGGTCAGCGCACCAGTTGGGATGCATTAGTTTGGGCCATGGCAATGGAGAAATTATGTTCAAGGTTCTCAAAATTTGAAATTCAATTTTTGAATTTTCAAATAAAGTTTGACAGAGAAATGGCTAACACAAAAGTTATAGATCACGATGAGCTCTATAACTTTATTGTTGAAGATTTTTTCATTTGAAATCGTTTCCTAAAATTTTATTTGAAGTTTTCATATTATGAAATATAAAAGTTTATTTATGCCCATTTCACCCTATCCTATGTCCTAGTTCTTGGAGAAAAACATTTGTTTGCCAGGACTAATTCATTCTTCTATTCTTAATTACAACAAAATAATTGTAGTAATAAATTTTGTTAGAAAATTCTACAAATGTATTTTTTGTACATAATCATTACATAAAAACTTAAATGATTTTAACAAAGTGGTAGTACACATCGTTTACAATTGTAAATCTCTCGCATAGTTATATGGGAAGAATATGGAGACATATCCAATTGTGAACATGTATACTGCCACTTTGTTCAAATTGTGTCAGATGGAGAAATGACCAAAACAAAAGTGGTAGATTTTGATAAGTTCTACTTTCTCTATCCCAATTTATAAGACATTTGACTTTTTTTGACAAAGAAGTTTGACCACTGTCTTATTCAAATTTTTTTTACAAAATATCACTTCTTTTATCGTGGATTACTTTACTAATAATAGTTCTTCAAAAATGACTTAAATTTGACTATGTTTGCATAGTTTTTTTAATAAGACGAGTGGTCAAACTTGGGGTAAAAAGTCAAACATCTTGTAATTTGGGATGAAGGAAGTACAACTTAGTTGTTCATGACTTTTTTGCTTGCAATCATTTACTATCCCAAAGTTTGAATTTTGAATTATTCAAATAGACCATATGGAGAAGTGATCAAAATAAAAGTTATAAATCTATATAACTTCTCAAACTTTTTTGGAAAACTTTTCATTTAAAATCAATATTCCAATAAAGAACAATTAAACTTTAATTGAGATGGGAATAAACATCATTACGTGGCAGTAAACATATTTTATATACTTAAAATAATAATGATAATTGAAACACTAAAAAAATGTTGATATTAAATAAATAAGAACTTAAATTCAGAAATAAAAACTCAAACCATCTCCTTATGAAATGGGCTCAGTTGTGGCCTATGACCGCGTGATCCCCTTAGCCCAGCAGCAGCCCAAAAGAAAAACCCTAATGCCTGGAGCGATCTGAGCTGTTCATCTCAATGGACGGTCAAGATGTCGTCTGCTGAAAACGGGAGCATATAAAATGCAGTCCAAAACCCTAATGCCCTCAGCTCTTCACTCTCTTCTTTCTCCTTGTCGGCCGCCGCTCACCTGTTTCTCACGGACAAGAGCGACCGAGTGCGTCGCCGCACTCCACCAACGTGAAGGGTCCTTGTCGACGTGCGCGGCTCCATCAACGACTCTTCAATCCTCCACTCTCCCGTCGTTGGCCGTCGCTTGTCCACTCTGCCGTTCCATGCGCTCTGTCGCCATGGTCGAGCTTCCGTCACGGTGAGAAGCTCGTGCTGCCCCTGTCAGCCAACCCAAGCGGCTACTCTTATTTCCGATTTGTAGCCCTCTTCCTCCTTGTCCCTGATTTCTCATGATTCTGTTTTCCCATGTAGCGGTAGCAGTTTTTGGAGTCAACAAACCGATTGCAGCGGCGAGGCAGGGTCGGGCTGTTGCAGCTCACGGCTAGAGGTGAAGATGAGGCTCCCCCCTCTCGACCGCGCGTGACCAGCTCACGTCCTTCAGCTCCACCTCACCCCATGACATCCTCCGCCACCAGATCCAGTTGGGGGCAGGACGAGCCACCTGGAATGGGCATGCATCATGTTGGAACGCCTCTGTAGTTCCCACCTGACAGCCGAAGCTCGCCTGCTGCTGAATCGATAATCTGTGAGTTCACCTTCTCAATCTAGAGTCTAGAAAGCGCTTCTAGCTTCCATGGCTGGTAGCTCCGAGCCTCTTCCCTGTTCCTAAAATATTTGCTTGTGCGTGCAGTATGTTCGACGAAATGCTCGTGAGCTATTATTGACATGAGTGGGCTGTCTGGTGAATTGCAGTGGGGAGTTTGGTCGCGGTTGGCGCTACAAATGTCGTCGAGCTTTATTGGATCCCTTGGCTTTGTTGAGAAAAATATTATCTGCTTTCCTCACAAAAAAAAACGTGTGCTCAAGTGCTTTCAAAACACTGAGGAGTCTGAACGTCTTCTATTTTGTTGTCTAGGTACTGTTATGTGGTGGATTGCATTGTGGAGTCCAAACGTCTTCTGCTCAACATGCTATTTGGTGGCTTGCTGCGGGGGAGTCTGAAGGTTGATGGCTACGTGCTGTTAGCACATACGACTGTAGTATTAAGTATTTTGTAGTTAACATGTCATGTTATCTAAGAAGTTTGATCTTGTAGTTTTGATATATTTATAAATTCATTTGGGCCTGTGTCTTGAAGAATATGTTGGATATCTGTGTGTGCTATATGTGCTACTGAAATGGGCTACAATGGATAAGAAAAAAAATATTTGGGCTCAGATTGTAGATGGGCCAAAAAAATAGCCTGATTTGAAGATGGGCCAAAAAATATTTGGGCTAAATGGGCTATTTTTAAATGAAAAAAATTAATAAAAAGCCTCAAGCTATATGGGCCAAATGCTACCGTGTCATTTGCCACGTCATTTGCCATGTCATACATGTGGTACTATTTTATTCAATGTGTTGTGACGAATTTAGTTTGTCACTGTGTCAATGACAGAAGAACTATTGTCACTGTATCAATGACGAAGTCCTCTGGTGGTCATAGAAGCTGGTTAGTGACCCACCTTCTGTGACGACAGTCTGTTGACAGGAAACAGACTCTGATCGTCATAATCTCATTGTCACAGAAGCCCAGCTTTCTTGTAGTGGGGGTTGCCTCTCCTTTTATAGCCCTAGGCGATGATCATGAGCCATCGGATCAAACCGACATTGACGGGCGGCTAGGATTAACCCTCAAAGGCGGTGGAGCGAACCGGACGAACCGGGGACCCGGAGGAGGGCCAGCCCCTGCACTGGTCGAGCCGACCGGCCGGTTCGGCTCGGTGGCCTCCGGGCCCCCCGGCTCGGCGTGGTGCCTTCTCGTCTCTTCTGGAATCTTCCCCCTGTAGCCGTGGAGTCCGTTTTTACGTTTTTTTCTTGTTCCGATAAGCTTGTATGTTTGCGCCTTTTCCTGTTTTACGCCTGCATAAATAGTGAAACACCAAAACTCGTGGAATTCGGCCGTTGTAAACCCTATGTCTACTTCGGTGATCGCATTTGCATCCTTTTTATGGCTAGTTGACGGTTGAATTAATATAATAGTGGCCGTCAACAGCTACTAACTATGGTTCTCTCTTTACTCCACATATGGACACATATCTATCTATGTATTATAACCAGAAACATGTCAACATTACAAACAATGGTCATAGCACATAGAATAACCTTTTGCAATGAGGTTTGAAACACAAAATAAAGTTTTGCAATTCTTTTCCCTATATGTCTAGTACAGCAAACAGAGGCATACTAGGTTTCAAACCATATTACGAGAATCAAGTATATTCAGTTCACTACGCAAAACGAAAAACCTAGCCTCATCAAGTGGTTTTGTGAAGATATCGGCTAATTGCTTTTAGGTGCTCACATGGCGTAGTTCGATATCTCCTTTGGTTTCATGGTTGTTGGTATCTGCTAATGCCTACTGAATAATTCTGCAAGCGCACGGATACGCTGTAGCACTTCACCGGATAAGTATACCCAGTTTTAATATCGAACCCAAAGGAAGATGTGTGAGGGTCTTCTAAACTACACTTAACCAACTGAGTAGCAAACAAGGCTGTAGAAGATAGGGATATAGAGGGGACAACTAGGGCTTCTAGTTCAGGCTCAAGCAAATTATGATTAAAATGTTTCACTAGGGAGTTAGATAGGATAAGCACAGATAGAACTATACTTAACTATCAACTATTCTCTTGCTAGGCCTACTGACAGGATAGTGGAATAAGTAAGATTCAACGGAGCTATAAGTCACCTCCACGAGCTACCACCAAATCCAGACAATAGGGTACATCTACGAGTAATGGAGTCTAAGCACCACGCTTACACTACGAATACTATTCTAACCCAAGAGCTACAAGGATTAAAGTACTCAAAAGAGTCGTAAACTAGCAAAATAGAATAAACAATGTTACTTACTTGAACACAGAAGTTGACTCCCAAGTAGTCTCAGATACAAGCGTTGAGGTAGCACCGATAGGCCGATACTCCTCCAAAACTTTCTCTTTAAACTCTATTTCTCTCCCTCTGAAGAACTAGCTTCTAGAGGTATAGAACTAGCTCTCTCTTGGAATGCTAACTCGAGAGGTCATCCATTCAAGGGACACCTCCGAGAATCCTAATTAGGTTTTCTAGCTAAAGCTCTTCTCTTCTTCTCTTCTGGATTCTCCTCATTGGGGGGGTGTGTCTCTCCTTTTATAGCCCCGGCGAATCAACGTGAGCCCTTGGATCAAACCCGACCTTGACGGATGGTGGAGATCGTTCCTCAAAGGTGGTGGAATAAACCGAACGAACAGGGCGCAACCGGGGCTGCCCGACCGGCCGGGTCTAGGGCCGCACCGGCCGGTCCTGCAGCTAGCCGCCCCCGGCCCCCCCGGCTCGGTGTGGTACCTTCTCATCTCTTCTCGAATGTTCCTATGTTGCCGTGGCATCCATTACGGTATTCTATGTTGCGGTGTAGCTCAAAAGTGTGTCTTTTCTAGGTGTTTACCCGCAAAACCATTGATTCACCAAAACTCGTGAAATTCGTTAGTTAAAGCCCTACTCTAGGTAGATAGATTGCTTTTATATCATTTTAAAAGATTAGTTGACGGTTGAATTTGATCGTTAAGGACCGTCAACAACACTCCCACACTTAGGCTTTTACTGCCCTTGAGAAAAGGTTGGATCAGACATAGCTTAGGACAAAGAGATCAACATATGCTCATTTCTGGTGATTCCTGCATTGTGAGATTCAAAGTGTCTACCAAACAACTTTGATAAGTTGAAAAGTAGAATAGTCAAACAGATTACCTTTATCTCGCTGCTAGGACCATTGGAGGTTTTTATAAGATTTTTGAGACAAACACATAGCTTACCTGCTCCTCAATGTGGTACTCTCAAATCACTCATTGTATGTGGTATTTGTGGATCTCTTTTTAGGCATGAATGAGTGGTGCCCTTCCTTGCAACCTACCTCTAACAGGCTAATGTGGAGTTTGAAGGTTTGGCAAGGAATAGTATACTTACCTTACACGTTACTGAGCCAGCGTAAAAGTCCCAAGGAGAGAAGTGTCATACTCTTAGATCAAGATGTGCGTGTGTGTGGAATATATGGTGGCTATCCTGTTCTACCTATGCTCATACTCATTGAAGGATATATCTCTCTTGCTTGAATTGAAGTGCTTAGAGACAATGGGCTATCTTGAATTTTTTTCTTTTCTTTCTTTTCTAGAGAGCTAGGCATCTCTCATGCCTTTTATTCTTTTTAACATTTGGACCCTTGTCAATTTTTTTTTTTGTTTTAACTCTCTTTTTTCTTTTGCATAGTCTATGTCATCCTCAAGACGAAAACTTTATGCAAGGCGTAGATTCTAATAATGTTAGAGCATAGATGAACACAATCCTACCAGAAATCTTTTTTGGTGCGTACTCTCGGTGTAAGAGCAAACATTTTCTATGTGGATGGAAAAAGTCGCCTACCCCCCCCAGTGTAGGGATAGTGCATATATGGAGTGTAAGTGAATCTTGATCTTGAGAGCATGATAAGTCTCTACAACACGGGTCTCAAAAGCTAACAGAGCTCAGTGCACAATAAGTAACTTATGTAGCAAGTTATGATCATGTATGGCTCTATAGGCATTTAAAAACCACAGAGAAGTAGCTTAGCTATTATTTTTGTGTTTTTTAAAATAAATGCTCCAATAACTAGGCAGAGAAATTCAGGTTTTCATATTTTACTATCTTATACTTGTCAACAACTTAAGAAGCATTGGGGTCCCTATAAAGAGTTCCCAATAGCTGCAAGTGTACCAGAAATGAATTTATGTGATTCTTGCCTTAAGTTATGAATAAGCCACTCATCCTTGAGGTGTAATCAAGTTTCATTAAAGGATATTCAATTAAGCTCAGTAAATAAGAGTGCTTTAGAGTGCGTACCTGGCTCCTGTAGATGTCCTTCCTGTTCTTTATTGGGCCGTCTCCCCCCACACTTGTTTTTTGTTTTTTTTTATGCACAACAAGGTAGAGACAAAAACAAAACATATATCTAGAGAGAGATGATGACTCTAAAACTTGACTCTTTATTATAAATGAGGCACATTTATTACACAATGAATAAAGGAATTAACTAATTGAACTAATCAAACTAACTAATGAACAGACTCTCACGTGTGCCTATACATCTCTATCTCTATTTCTTCTTTTCTAGCTCCTCAACCCTAGCCTTCAGCGCTTTATTCTTGAGACGCATCTCCTCCTGCTTTAGCTCTAGATTAGCTATGCGTTGCACAGCCGTGGTCGTGGTGTTGAGCACCTCCGACAAATAGGCGGCCCCAGTAGATCTATCCTAGTCTCCAGCGTGGCTAGGTTGAGTCGTGGCTGACGAGGGACTGGTGCAGTCCTTGCTTTCTTCTTCGTCGGCTCCGGGTTGGCTCTTGGTGGTGGATGAAACTTGACCTTGCTTGGATCCACCCGTACACCATCCGCAGTCACTCGCTCCTTCTCTTTGGTGTACTTTTGCTCCAGCCACCACCCCAAACTTGGTGGTGACACCCAAAATGCCTCTCCCCTCTCTTGCGGATAATAACTTGGTGCCCCGGGAAGAGATGCTAGGCTGACCGAGCGGGCGAGGCTTATCTCCGAGAAGCGGCCGATGAGCTGGAGGCGCGATGGTTGGCCTCCTGATGGCTTGGGCAAAGCGTGCCTCCTCCAGTGGAGCTCCTTGAGGGCGAGCTCGGACGACCTTCTTCGATGGCACCGAGACGATCGCCTTCGGTGGCACCACCGCCAGCTGCTTTGGCGGGATGATCGCCAGTGGGAGGACCTCCTCCGGCTCTTCGACGGTGTAGGGAAGGCTTGGGTTGGCCATTTGGTGGGAGATGGAGAGATTGGAGAGCTTCCTTGCTTGGGCTAAGAGAGGAGAGCTCTTGGGATGAGAGGAGAATGACCCTAGGGGCTTGTTTATATAGTCCTGGTTCCTTGGGGTGGGGGTCATTCCATCCTAATCTATCCCGAGTATCTATCGCGATAAGGCGGCGGCGGATACAGATCACGGCTGAATATTCGGAACCCTAACGGAACATACTTCGCAACGAGAGGCAGTGGACCCCGAGGCGGCACCTGGGGAGACCGACCGGTCTGGGGTGGGACCGGCCGATCCCACCCTGGCCCGGTTCCCGGTGCCCTTTCGCGGGGTGAAATCTTGGCCCGTTTTCTCTCAAATTTTCTCCCGTCGCAACTTTCGATTCGCGACGGAGTTTTATTTTTAATAAATTAGGGAAAAGTTAAGAAATAAATTTCATCCAATTCCTCAACAGGGTTTAGAAGGTTCTATAAAAATTTTAAGACGTTGGCCATTTACCTTGAATAACGTACCTTCATGATTTTGAAGTGTCACTGCCCCATGTGATGACGAATTTACCACCATGAATGGTCCTTCCCATTTGCTTCGTAGCTTTCCATGCCCGAATAATCTCACCCTGGAGTTGAATAATATCACCTTATCTCCAGGATTGAAGCTCTTCTTCTTGATTCGCTTATCATGCCACCTTTTGGTTCTCTCTTTATAGATCTTCGAGTTATAATATGCTTTTTCTCGCCATTCATCTAGTTCTGAAAGTTGCATCTTTCTTTTTGTCCCAGCAGCCTCAAGATCCATATTCCATCTCTTGATTGCCCAATGAGCTTTGAACTCGAGCTCTATTGGCAAATGACAGGTCTTGCCGTAGACAAGCTGATAAGATGACATGCCAAGAGGTGTCTTATAGGCAGTTCGGTATGCCCGTAGTGCGTCTGGTAGCTTCTCCTTCCAAGCGGTTCCCATCTCATTAACTGTCTTCTGTAGAATATTCTTGATTTACTTATTGGAAGTCTCAGCTTGGCCACTTGTTTAAGGATGGTAAGAAGTAGCCACGTGATGTTGAATCCCTTGCTTCATTAAGTAGTTACGAAAGTCATTGTCAATGAAGTGGGTTCCTCCATCGCTGATCACCATTCTTGGAACACCGAATCTTGAAAATATTGTCTTCTGAAACATCTTCTTGGAATTTGTAGAATTGGCAGCTTTGTATGGCTGTGCTTCTACCTATTTTGAGACATAATCAACTGCCACTAGAATGTACTCATAGTTGCCTGATTTTGGGAATGGTCCCATGTAATCGATTCCCCAGACATCAAAAAGCTTAATCTGAAGATTGTTGGTGAGGGGCATAGCATCTCTTGAGTTGATATTGCCGTGCCTCTGACATGCTCCACATCTTCGGATGAAGTTCTTGGTATCTTCATACATGGTTGGCCAAAAGAATCCACTTTGCCAGATCTTTGCATGGGTTCGGAATGCGCCATAATGACCTCCATATGGTGATGAGTGACATTTTTCAATGATCTGTAGTCCTTCCTCAGTGGGTACATATCTTCGGAGTAGTTCATCAGCACATACTCGAAAGAGATAAGGATCATCCTATATATGTAGACGACTTTCATAAATAAGCTTTCTCCTGTCCGCTCCTGGTGGTACATATCCTGCAACCATAAAATTGACAATATTCGTGTACCAGGGATCCGACCTGAAGATGGCGTAGAGCGTGTCGTCTCGAAGAGAGTCATTGATTGGTAGTTTCTGCATATTCTTAAACTGCATTCTAGACAAGTGATCGACAACAGGGTTTTCTACTCCTCTTTTATCTTTTATTTCTAAGTTAAGTTCTTGGAGTAGCAAAATCCATCTTATGAGTCGAGGTTTAACATCTTTCTTAGTGAGCAGGTATTTAAGAGCAGCATGATCAGTGTAAATAATTACCTTTGCGACGTGGTGGAATACGAAGACCTAAAGAGCTGTCACCTCTAGAGGCTACCACAACTAACCGTAAGAGATGGGCGCAACCTCAGGTAAACCCTAGCCTAGACACCACGTCTACACTAAAGATTACTACTCTAATCACATATGATAACCAGATCATCTAATACAGATGGAGATCCCATGCTAAAGTATAACAACTATACTAACCAATCAAATGCTAGGCATAAAAGTAAATAGAGAAGATAAATATATTAAAGCATAAGTCTTACAAGAATAGATACAAAGATATACCGTAACTCGACGACTCTGTGAAGACTCCTCCTGAACCCTCCTAACGGTGGCGCCGCTCTCCCTAACTCTCAACTAGAACTACATTGGAAAGTCTAGCCCTAATTCTCTAGAGATGAGAGGTCATCCATTCGAGGGACGCCTCTACATCTCCATAATAATGTGGTGCCCTCGGGGGGGGGGGGGTCTACCTCTTTATTTATAGTCTAGAAAAGCCTCCACCTCTTCTAGACAGGCGATGTGGGACTAATTCGACTTCGGCAACGGTGGAGATGCAAACCCCAAGGCGGTAGGAGGCCGTCCATCGAAGCGGGCCGCGAATGGGCTCCGGAGGGTGCCGGCCGGCCCCGGGGTGGGGCCGGGCGGCCCCACCCAGTAGCAGGTGGGCCCCACCTTCGGTTGGTCGCCTTCCCGGGTCTTCTAGAGTCTTCTAGTGTTGGTTTCGGTGTAGAATTGATATCTTTTGACTCTGGACTCCGAATATAGCAAATGATATGTCCATTTCGATCGTCTCGACGAGCCCGTCGCAATGGTGCAGTACAATTCCCCATTTAAGATACTTTTATTCTATACAAAATTGAATATACCTGCAACACAATCGAGAACAACACAACTCGTGGAACTCGTCAAAATCAAACCCTACAACTATGCTTTATGGTTGATATTATGTTATATTAAGCTATAGTTGATGGTATAAAATAGGCATTAAGGATCGTCAACAAGTTCCCCCAAACTTATCCTTTGCTAGTCCCTTAGCAAAGCCTAACTACTAAACTTGGATCAGGAGTTGCTACAATGCTTTCAGTCCTCAAAAGTACACATGCTTTCAAACTGAAATTCTCCTTTGAATTAGACAAAACTACTCTAACTTTCAAACTTACCCATATTACCGTTAACTATAGAGCTTTTCAACTTTTGCGTGGGTCTTGAGTAATTGAAAGATAGAACAATCAAGTCAAGCACTATGTCTCAAATTCTTCACTCAACCAATATTCTGGAGTTTCTTACAAGTTTTCAAAATAAAACTCAGAGCTTAATTGTATGACACCCTCTAGTCTCTTATTGTATGTGGTATTTATGGATCTCACTTAAGGCATTTATATTGTCATACCCTCCTACAATAAATGATTATAGTGGAGCTCATAGGAGTGGCATTAAACAAGGATGAGCATACTTGCAATTCATATATTGTAAAGTTAAACAATGGATCCAAAGAGAGTCAAGTCATACAATCAAACCAAGATGTGTATGTGTATGGAGTATGGTGAATAGGTGTATATATGGTATTTAGTGGCTAATCCTAATTCTACTTTTACTCCTTGAAATAAATCTCTCTCTTGAACTTAGAACTTTTTATAGGAAAACATGGGCTATCTTTATTCTCTTTTTTTCTTCTTTCTCTTCTTCTTTTTTTTTCTTTTTTTAATACTTTTTATTTTGCATAGCCACATGCATCCTTTAAATACAATAAATGATTGGAGAGATAACAATAAGAACATAGAGCATTAAACAAGGGGTTTTCCTATAGGGTATATTTTTTGTTGTTTACTCCCAGTGTAGGAGAAAAACTTTTTTAAGGTCGATCTGGATAAAAGTGGAAAATGATTGCGCTTACTCCCAGAGTAGGAGCAATGCATATATAGGCGGAGTATGTAAGTGATCTTGATTAAAAAGCATGACAAGACTCTCATAAGGTATACAACAAAGGTTGACTGAACTCAATGCAAAGCAAGCAGCATGAATGAGCAAAGGTTTTCCTAATCTAAATGTATATCATGTATGGTTTTGGTAGGAATTCAAACTTTATCATACAAGAACTCATCATGTAAGATTTTTATAGTTTTCAAAAGATAAATCTCCAGAACTTAGTATCATTAGGAATAAGATAAATAGTAGCTCAGTCTTTCTCATATCATATCCCTCAATCACTTAGACTTAGCTTAAACATATGCCTCCACAAGTTTCAGGTTCAGAGTAAGTTCTTATATCAAAATAGTCATATCTAAAACTTAGGAGAACTTAAGGTTGAAAACTAGATACTTGAAAGGAATTACGACAGAGCAACTGTTCATCATCTCTAAGACAAAATTTTATTGTTCTTCAGTTTTTATTTGACTCTTAACAAGCTAGACAGAATTGTAAACACACTCTATGATCACACCTTAATAAATAGCTAGAGTATTTTTATTTGGTTTTGAGTGTTATTCATCTTTTTATTTCTTTTAGACTAATGGACTCATCAGAAACTCTACAGACGTGGACCTTCATGTACCCACATATTTTTTAGTATTTTATGACTATAAGATAGACTCGATAATCGCATAGGTATACTTACCTGATAACTAGAGGATGCTCTCCCCCAAGCTGGATGTTGTCGTAGTTGAGCATTAAAGCTGAGTGGTCCTTATAGAAGAGCTCATACTTATAAGAGCAAGTATTGCTAGGAATACTTCAATCTCATCACCCAAGAAGTTACTTTCTTCACATAGAGGTCACCGTGTGTCGGAGAGATGTACTTCGAGTGATGAAGATGAAGATTCCTAGGTGAGCTGGCTCTTGGAGTTATCCTGCAGAAAGCTCTCACAAAACACTAAAACTCGTGGAACGGTATTAGGATAAAACGTTAGTGGTTAGCCGTTTTTAGAGGATTGGGTGTTGTGGAGGTTTCAAAGTATGTTTATGATAACAGTATTGTAGCAGGATGCTCAATTAATATTTTTAGATTTTATAGGTTTATATGCAGAAAATACAAATACATGATATGTATTTTTATTTTGTAGACCACCACAGTGAGAACTTCTATAACTTTTACGCTACAAGGGTTTTATATGGGGGCTTAAAGTTTTTTTTTTAAGATGTATGAATACAACCTAATGCATATCTATTTATTTTTATTATTTCCTATATAATACTAATGTAGAAAAGTAAATGTAGTTAAGAGAAAATAAAACATGCAATGTTCAAAGTAAATATGAATAACTACCGATGTTACCTCACGGTGAGGGTTCGATGTTTTGAGTCCTTCAAACTGGACTCCTCCTTGCAGTAGTTCATTGATCGAGTACTTCGGTTTGCTTCTAAGGATGAGGATTGAGGTGGTGTCTCCACTAGTGGCGTTTCCAATGGTGGTGCCACCTTCTTCCTTTCTTTTTGTTAGCATCTCAAAGCCAATCTTATGTGCATCCTTGTTACTAGTTTAGAACTTCCACTTATAGAATTTAGGGAATCTCCTCACACTTTGCTTGAAGTGGGTTCTGCTCATAAAGACAAGGTAGAGATCAAGTGCAGGGGCTCTATTGGTGGAAAAACACCAATAGAACTAAAAATTTGTTCATTCTCTAACCTTAGGCACAATAGGATTGATGTCTAGTCACATTGTGCATTTATATCTTAGGTGAGAATATCAAAAGTATAAATATGGCATTTAAGCTTATGAAATAAATGAGTGGAGTTACTTAACCTATGGAAGGATTGTTCATCTTTATAAATTATCAAGATTAACAAGATGACTATCATCTTTCAAAAATAAGATTTATTATATTTGAGCTCATTTGGTTAAGATTGACATCAAGAGAATAGTGCTATGATGTATATTTCAAGATCAAGAGGAAATAATGACCACTTACCTTTAAAGATATTATCTTTATTACTGGAGCGTGATGGCACCATGTGGTAAAGGGTAGTTAAACTTTAATGGTCTTTTCTTTCCTTGCATCTTGAGTTGTTCCTTAGCATCTTATCTCATATGTTGTACTCCTTTCTCACTCTTCCAGACTTCTGTTTCTCTCATTATTTCTTCTCTGCAAGGGATTAGTAGACAACACATACCCGAAGGAACATACTATCTATTTAAAGTATGGATAGTGTTTGCTAAGTGGTTAAAGATTAATCTGTAGCTCATGTTTTAAATGATTCACCATTACTTTAAATTTTCCAACAATGTTAAGGCGAAGACATAATTTTGAAGAATACTTCTAACCTTGATTTGATTCTATGAAATCTCCTAATATGATTCAAACATTTTTATATAGGAGAGGATAGTCTATATATATACAGCCAAATTCTTATACAAATATGCTTTGATGTTATAATGTTTAAGTAATATTCTAAAACATACTTATAATAGAGTAAGGAAGTCCAAAAGACTAAAAATATCTATTCAAATAGAACCACGAATATGTAGGTGAAGCAAATTGTTTTAAGTTTTAACAAATTAAGCATAACATAAGGTATGGATTAACAACATGGTATAACATATTGAATATAGTTTAAAGTTGCATGAGGCTTGGGTAAACATACCTTATGTCTTGCAAGGTGATTAGTCCACTATCATGATAAAGTGTAGAAGGCATTGAAGTGTTTTTTTATCTATTTCTTTCCATCTTAATCCTTTCTATACACTTGTTCTTCTTTCTTTTCATTTCGAACCATGACCAGACATTTATTCTCTTTTTTTTTTTTGCATGAATGTTAGTGGACACATACCCGAAGGATTGCAACAAGTTTAGAATATGGGTTATAGTCCATAATTTTATGTGGATTTCTTCTATGCTAATAAAAGGATGGGCTTTTAGAATTACTTTAGCATAGATTTCTTTTAATAAATTTTGTTGGTAGCTGCACTTTAAAGTAACTTGCAACAAAGGATTAAATGTATAAACTTTGATACTTACAGTTCTTCCATAGAGAATGAGCTGTGTCTTTTATTTTGTGCAAAGTTATTAGACATCATCACATGCCTTGATTCATCTCTTGATGTGAGTTCATCTCTTGACTTACCCGAATTGAGTTTAAGAGTTTTCTATAGGGGTTAGTCTAACAAAATATCCAATATCTACTACAATAATTTCTAGTTTAATAATCAAACCAAACTCTATGTCTAGTTTTAATTAAGAAAGGCATTTTAACCTAAGCACCACGCTCAATTTAAAAGCCTATAGAAGTATGGCAGGTACTTCCAAACCAAAGCATACTATATTAGATAAAGGTAATATGGGAGCATATAGAGATTTACTCAAAGAGATGAAAGCATGATCATGTATGGTGAGATTTTTTTTTTTTTTTTTAAGTAGAGATGTAAGCAACATGCATATGTGCAAAAGAACTAAACATGCTATGGATTTGATATGAGATGGAGTAGACACATGGATTATTCAAAGTAAACATGCAAATGAATGCAACAGGGATAACTACTCATCAAATTTAAAGTCTATGAGCAAGATTTTCTCACCTTTCTTAATCATACTTAATATGAATCACAATGGTATTTGTGATTAGCGCAGTGTCTTTATTCGTCACATATGATAAACTTAGAATTC
Source organism: Chrysopogon serrulatus (assembly GCA_015844335.1). NCBI lineage: Eukaryota > Viridiplantae > Streptophyta > Magnoliopsida > Poales > Poaceae > Chrysopogon > Chrysopogon serrulatus. The sequence goes on along the minus strand of JADLZL010004820.1, from coordinate 30,505 downwards.
ATGTGATGATGACTTTTCTTTTTCAATCTACATATGGTTAGAACAATATATATAAATTTTTATACATACACGTGAAATGGCGGGGGCTTCATTGTTGATGGATCATAAATGTTTAGGCACCCTGAGTTCTTTAATATCTCCCATGTCTTGTTCTTGTGGAATTTCGTTAGAAGTTTAGAACGGTTGATATCCTGCTTATTCCACAACTCAATAAAACAGGGGTAATCCTACTAAAGCTAGTAGTAGACTAGATTAGTAGATATCAAGATCAATATCAAAATCTCTACGCCAATTGTTTCCCCGGCAACGGCGCCAAAAATGCTTGTTGGTATTTCTTATGCACAATTAAAATATGAAGGATTCCGCAAGCGCACAGACAACCATTGTAGCATTTTACCGGAAGTATTCCGGTATCGTTATTTATATTTTACCACTGGGAAACAATGGATAAAGACATTTGATAGTTCACTATCATGTATCTACTAACTAATAAACCAACTAGACTAAAGTAGAGGTAAATGATAAATGATAGAAATTATATTTTTATGACACACACGGAGAGAATTCTATGATAAGAGAGTAGATAGCTAAAGTGAGAGGACAACGGAAGAGTTCAAAGTTCCTAAATACTTCTTTATTACTAGGGTTCTATAATAACTGATTTATGGTAGATAAAGTAATCACACAATAACACTTTGGAGCAACAAAGACCTTTCCAACTCTCGAATAAGACTGGGAAGAAGGTAGTCGGGGAAGGCTGCCAAAAGCTCTCTGAAACACCAAATCCGACGTGGTGGAATACGAAGACCTAAAGAGCTGTCACCTCTAGAGGCTACCACAACTAACCGTAAGAGATGGGCGCAACCTCAGGTAAACCCTAGCCTAGACACCACGTCTACACTAAAGATTATTACTCTAATCACATACGATAACCAGATCATCTAATACAGACGGAGATCCCATGCTAAAGTATAACAACTATACTAACCAAAATGGTAGGCATAAAAGTAAATAGAGAAGATAAATATATTAAAGCATAAGTCTTACAAGAATAGATACAAAGATATACCACGAACTCCGACGACTCTGTGAAGACTCCTCCTGAACCCGGGCGTGGCGCCGCTCTCCCTAACTCTCAACTAGAACTACATTGGAAAGTCTAGCCCTAATTCTCTAGAGATGAGAGGTCATCCATTCGAGGGGGCGCCTCTACATCTCCATAATAATGTGGTGCCCTCGGGGGGGGGGGTCTACCTCTTTATTTATAGTCTAGAAAAGCCTCCACCTCTTCTAGACAGGCGATGTGGGACTAATTCGACTTCGACAGCGGTGGAGATGCAAACCCCAAGGCGGTAGGGAGGCCGTCCATCGAAGCGGGCCGTGAATGGGCTCCCGGAGGGTGCCGGCCGGACCCGGGGTGGGGCCGGGCGGCCCCACCCTGTAGCAGGTGGGCCCCACCTTCAGTTGGTCGCCTTCCCGGGTCTTCTAGAGTCTTCTAGTGTTGGTTTCGGTGTAGAATTGATATCTTTTGACTCTGGACTCCGAATATAGCAAATGATATGTCCATTTCGATCGTCTCGACGAGCCCGTCGCAATGGTGCAGTACAATTTCCCATTTAAGATACTTTTATTCTATGCAAAATTGAATATACCTGCAACACAATCGAGAACAACACAACTCGTGGAACTCGTTAAAATCAAACCCTACAACTATGCTTTATGGTTGATATTATGTTATATTAAGCTATAGTTGATGGTATAAAATAGGCATTAAGGACCGTCAACAGCAACATCAGGAGTGATATGCAAGAATGATCCTCCAGAAGCAAGGTTGATAAACTTTGTGGTTTTTCTATTCAGACCCTTATAAAAATGTTGAAGCAGAACGGGGTCTGATATGGATAGACTAGGTCTAGAATGAGTTAAGCAGTTAAAGCGTTCCCAGGCTTCAATTAAAGTCTCCTTCTTCTCTTGTCTAAAAGACAGAACTTCTAAGCGGAGATCTACTACCCTAGAAATAGGATAGAATTGAAGGCAGAATTCAGCACATAATGCTTCCCAGTCACCTTTAACACTCTCAACGTGGAGATCATACCAATGTCTAGCTTCTCCAGTCAAAGAGAAAGAAAAAAGCTTCCATCGGATAGTCTGATCGGACATATCCTTAATGCACAAACACGTACATGTTTGTTTAAATTCATTGAGGTGAGAATAAGGGCTAGCATTGTCTTCTCCTGAGAAAGATTGGTTTCTGACCATATCTATTAAACATGGGCGTAGCTTATAGTCAGAGGCTAAGATTGGCTTTACGGATGGCTCTGGCCCTAAGCGTAGGCTCATGAAGTTATATTTATAGATAGGCGTGGAATTAAGTTGATCCATTGAAGGATAGAAAAGGTAAAGAGAACCGAAAAAGGTAAAGAGTGATAGTCTACAAAGAAAAGATAAGATTATAATACAGGTTAAGATAAGTTCAGAGTGATCTCAACGACGTCTTCCCCGGCAACGGCGCTAAAAATGCTTGTTGGTATCTGCTAATGCCTACTGAATAATTCCACAAGCGCACGGATACGTTGTAGCACTTCACCGGATAAGTATACCCAGTTTTAATATCGAACCCAAAGGAAGATGTGTGAGGGTCTTCTAAACTACAATTAACCAACTGAGTAGCAAATAAGGCTGTAGAAGGTAGGGATATAGAGGGGACAACTAGGGTTTCTAGTTCAGGCTCAAGCAAATTATGATTAAAATGTTTCACTAGGGAGTTGGATAGGATAAGCACAGATAGAACTATACTTAACTACTAACTATTCTCCTGCTAGGTCTACTGACGGGATAGTGGAATAAGTAAGATTCAACGGAGCTATAAGTCACCTCCGCGAGCTACCACCAAATCCAGACAATAGGGTACATCTACGAGTGACGGAGTCTAAGCACCACGCTTACACTACGAATACTACTCTAACCCAAGAGCTACAAGGATTAAAGTACTCCAAAGAGTCGTAAACTAGCAAAACAGAATAAACAATGTTACTTACTTGAACACAGAAGTTGACTCCCAAGTAGTCTCAGATACAAGCCGTAGAGGTAGCACCGACAGGCTGATACTCCTCCAAAACTCTCTTTAAACTCTATTTCTCTCCCTCTGAAGAACTAGCTTCTAGAGGTATAGAACTAGCTCTCTCTTGGAATGCTAACTCGAGAGGTCATTCATTCAAGAGACACCTCCGAGAATCCTAATTAGGTTTTCTAGCTAAAGCTCTTCTCTTCTTCTCTTCTGGATTCTCCTCATAGGGGGTGTGCCTCTCCTTTTATAGCCCTGGCGAATCAACGTGAGCCCTTAGATCAAACCGACCTTGACGGATGGTGGAGATCGTTCCTCAAAGGCGGTGGAATAAACCGGGCGAACCGGGCGCAACCGGGGCCTGCCCCTGCACCGACCGGTCGGGGCCGACCGGAGCCCCTGTTCGCGCCCCGGCCCGGCGGTCGGGGGCGAACCGGGCCGGGCGGGCTCGGCCGCCGGCCCTTGGCTCGGTGTGGTACCTTCTCGTCTCTTCCGGAATGTTCCTATGTTGCCGTGGCGTCCATTCTGACATTCTATGTTGCGGTGTAGTTCAAAAGTGTGTCTTTTCCGGTGTTTACCTATAAAACTATTGATTCACCAAAATTCGTGGAATTCGTTAGTTAAAGTCCTACTCTAGGTAGATAGATTGCTTTTATATTATTTTGGAAGATTAGTTGACGGTTGAATTTGATCATTATTACTTCTGCGAGAGGGTTGTACACTTTCACAGCAGTGGTGGTCCCATATGCTTGGGTTAGTACTCCCAAAACTGCGGCGGGTGCATAAGCGAGGTTTCACTATGCAAAGGAAGTCTTTCAAAGAGATTACGTCTAACAAGTTAGGGGCGCGAGGTTTCCACGACAACGGATACGAGAGCTTCCAATGGTTCACCTTACGCGGCCCGGCACACACATGAGGGCGAGAGCGGGCACGCTACTGCCAACCAGCGTGACAAAGCCCCTCTTGCGCCATAGGTAACCTCTAACAAGCTAGAAAGTAGGTCCTCATACTTGGCCAAAGCAGAGACCATAGCCCTCACGGTTGTACTTGCTGTAAGTCGCGGTGCTCACTACAGATAAGTCCTTAGGGAGGACAAAGAGCAAGCGGTACTCTTTCCCTTTTGAATTTTCCGATTTGCTAAGCGAGTTTTAAACCTTTGTTGCTGCGTATAGCATTAATCCATAGTTCTGACGATCATCATGGTTGTTCTTTAAGCACTAGCATAAGTTACCACATGCCATTATCGAGTAAACAAGGTAGCAAGGAATCAAATCACTAGGATAACCTTCTCCAATGGCAAACAAGGATAGCATCATGCGATGATGAATCGTTAGCAAAACAATGATGAAATAAGGTAAACAGAGGATGATCCCATGCTATACTTGCCTTGCTCAACTTGAACCCTTGCAGTGATCACGGCAAGTAAAGTACTCGATCACCCGTTGTGTGCTCCATAGTCCCATACTCCTGGCAACAGCAGCATACAATCATCCAAAGCGCCAATCATGCATAGCAAACAAGAGCACTTAGAATTAGAACAGTACACCAATATCGCGAAAACAAAAGATAAAAAGTTTAGAAAAGCGAATCTACGCGCCGGCTAGGATCCGACACGGGCCGTTTGGATCACCAAGTCGAGACTAAAGCGGTGAGAGTATAAGATTAAACAAGATTTCAAGTAGAAGACTTGTGGTAATTTTCATTAAACAATAAAATTAAAAAGTTAGAAAACATGATTAACAGTACTGTAGATAGGTAAGATTATTTAATTCTGTGACAGTCCTAGCATGCCAGCTTGAGCGGATCACGTCGGAGTTATTGGAGAAGTTATACTCAAAATAAACCAGTGGCAAACTTGCTAAATTAAACTGAAAAGCGAATTTCAATTTAAATTAAATAAAATCCGGTTTTAATTCAAAGCGAGGGACTGCGGGTTATATATATATAAAAGAACTCGGGTCTCTTTGCAAAAATCGAAGCGCGATGAGGTATCTTTGATCTTGAGCCGTAGGATTTAAAGCAGAAGCGCAGCTCGAATTAGATCCGGAGGAGGAGAGAGAACAGCCGGCGGGAGCGAGTGACGGCGCGGCGCCATCGCCGCGCGACAAAGCGTCGTCGGCGTGCGCGTGATGTATATGAGCCCTAAAGTCGGTTTGCGAGTGGGGAAGGCACGAGGTGATGAGGAAGCGCGAGCTCACCCGAGCGAGACGGCGAGCCGGCTGGAGGCGCTGGCGGCGTGAATGGCGGCCGGCTGCTCGTGAAGAGAGATTCGGCTCGTCAAAGCACGAATCAAAAACGAAAAAGGGAAAAAGAAAGAAGTTCGCCGTGGAGTGGTGTTGCGCTGCGGCTTCGGCCGCTGAGCTTACGAGGAGGACAAAAGCGGCAGCCGGAGGAATTCGGCAGCGGCAGTGGCGGTGTACTAGCTAGGGTTTCGGCGGCGGCGGCTTTGCTCGAGGCGAAAAGGCGGCTACTGTGGCGGAGTGGGCGTAAGCGTGGCGTGAAACATAAGCCGGACTGCGCGTGCATGGAAAAGGGGCTCGGCTGGTCGAGGATGGAAGGCCGGCTTCCCATTTTTTGGAGTGCCGGAGGAGAGAAAGGAAGGGCGGTCTGCGGTGACCTGTGACCCACACATTAAACCTTGCGTGACAAGGAGAAGAAGAAGGGGAGAGCGCGTCTTGAGGGCTGCTATTTACAACTGTGGGCTTGGCGCAAAAAGAAAAGGAAAAAGGGAGGGAGTTAGGTACAGCGGGCAAAATGGAGAGGAGAGATTTCCATTTTTCTTGCCTTTTTCTTTTTATTTAAAACAATTTGAAAAGCAACTTGAATTCAATTTGAATTTTGAATAAAACCACTCACTACAAAATTACTATGCACCCGGCATGAATGCATCAAACATATGTCTACCTTATAGTTGATTTTTAATTTAATAAAATTAATTATTAAACCTATATTTAATGCACACACACAATTGCATAATAAAATTCAATTTAAGCCTATTTTTTGAAAATGCAAATTTAGGGTGTTAAATTCTATACGAGTTAAGCGATTCTCGTCATGCGAGAGTGGATATGCTTACTCAAACAAAGCTAGCGGATATGACTTCCTCGGATCATCTCTCTCTTTCCCAAATTAAGCCTAGTCTTGGATGCTCGGTTCCTTGGCCTTGCACATCTTGATATGCTCGCTCCACATTTACTTGCTCTGCGATCTCCAAAATTCTCCTTTGGAAATTCCTCGCGGGTTAGATCATCACTAACAGCAATCTCCCTCCCCAATGGTATTTGTTCCTCGGGTTTTCATAAAACACTTCTTTAATTTTGCGAGACACATGGAACACATCATGCCTACGACAATCTGTGCGGCAACTCTAGGCTGGTGAGCCACTTCTCCACGTCTCTCTAAAAATCTTGAAAGGTCAGATATACCTTGGGGCTAACTTTCCTTTTCATGTTAAATCTCTTCACACCCCCTCATAGGTGACACTTTTTTAAATAGGCGTAGTCACCCTTTAAATACCAATTCGCCTTCTAGTATCGGCATAACTTTTTACGTAGAGATTGAGCCCTTTCTCAAATTATCTGGGATCATTCTCTCTTTGTTCTTCGGCATCTTTAAGAACATCAGGTCCAAATACTTGACTCTCACTGTTTGATTCCAAAGCGGTGGTGTCACACTTGCGACCATATAGCGCTTCAAGCGGTGCCATCTTGAGACTCTTCGATAAGCTGTTGTTGTATGAGAACTGCGCATAAGGCAAAATTTTGCTATCGGCTAATTACCCGTCTTTGCAATGCACAAACTCTCAACATATCCTCCAATATCACGATTTGTTCTTTTGGTCGGCCACTCGATCGAGGATGATCTGTGGCGAAATTCAGCTTTGTCCCAAGTGACTCATGCACACTCCTCCGGGGTTGTGATGTGAACTGAGAACCTAAATCGACCGCGATCTTCTTGAACACCATGCGGACTCACAATCCTTTCCATATACAACTCGCTAACTTATGTCCATTGTAAGTAGTTTTGACCAGGTATAAAGTGAGCAACTTTAGTCAACGATCACTATTACCCATATCGAGTCATACCCTCTTTGAGTCGGTTGGCAATCCAACTATAAAATCCATACCAACTTCTTCCCTTCCCCACTTTCGGGTATCTTCATAGGCTGTAGTAACCTGCCAGTCGTTGATGTTAGAACTTTGACCCTCGACAAGTGTCACACAAGGCTACATACTCTGCCACATCTCTTTTTCAGTCCATACCGCCCGGTACTTCTCTTTCAAATCAAGTACATCTTGGTACTTCCGGGTGTATAGAATAAAAGCGGACTCATGGGCTTCATGGCCATCATCACCGGATAGCTTTCACCCGGCGGGGTACACATATCCTCTTCCCGAACCAAAGGGTCCCATTGTCATCCAATCGGAATCAGGTGCTTTTGCCAATCACTATATTTTCAGCAATCTCCTTTAGTTTCACATCTTCCGGTGACCCGCTGCCGGTTTCTTGCTCTAAGTCGGCTCAACTACCAACTCCAGCGTACTATTAACCAAACCCAGTTGAGATGTTCCATCTCAGCACACACACAACTCACTTAGGCGCGAGGCGTGGTCCGAATCCCATTGGCGTAGCTCTTCACGCTAAAACATCGGCTACAACATTGGCCTTTCGGGTGATAGTGCACTTCCAAATCATAGTCCTTGATCAATTCCAACCATGCGGTACGTTGCCTCAAGTTCAAATCGGTGGTGAAAATGTACTTCAAACTCTTGTGATCGGTGTATATGTCACTCTTATGCCCAATAAGATAGTGCCTCCATATCTTCAAAGCATGAACCAACTGCGGACTAACTCCAAATCATGGTAGGGATAATTCAACTCATGCTTCCTTAAGCTGCCTCGATACATAAGCCACTACTCTTCCTTCTTGCATGAGAACACATCCCAAACCAAGGCGGGCGCATCACAATAGATATTGAAATTTTTGCTCAGAATGCGGTAGTATCAATCGATTGCTGTAGTCAACCTCTTCTTCAACTCCTCAAAGCTAGTACGACCGCAGCGGAAGACCATACAAACTTAGCATTCTTCTCGGTAGTGCGGTCATAAAGCGGCAAGCTTGGAGAAACCTTCAATGAACCTCGGTAATATCGGCCAATCCAAGAAAACTCGGGATCTCTGACGGTAGTAGGTGGTGTCCAATCAAAACATCCTTCACCTTGCTTGGGATCCCACTTGCTTAATATTACCACCATTGGAACAACATGACCAAGGAAAAAAACACCAGCCGGCGAAGAACTCACACTTGCCCAAAGCCGCGCCTGGCCGGTGTTCTCGAGCTTCTGTAAAGACCAACCTCAAATGTTACGGCATGTTCTTCCTCATTCTTGGAGAATACCCGGTATATCATCAATGAATACCACCACAACAAACTTATCCAAGTATTCCATAAACACCTTGTTCATCAAGTACATAAAGTATCTTGGGGCATTGGTAAGCCAAAAGACATCGCGTGTACTCATATAACCCATACGGGGAGTGAATGCAGTCTTAGGTATGTCACTAGGTCGAATCTTTAGGTTGATGGTATCGGTTGCCCGGTCAATCTTAGAAAAACACAAGCACCTCTCAAGCGTCAAATAAGTCATCAATTCTAGGCAAGGGATACTTGTTCTTGATATTAACCTCATTAAAGTGATCTATAGTCAACACACATCCTCTGAGTACCATCCTTCTTATCAGCAAATATAGCGGTTGCTCCCGGGGTGAGAAGAACTAGAGGCCGAATAAAACCTTTTTTTCAACAACTCTTTTAATTGTTTCTTTAACTCTCTTCTAATTCAGGTACCCCATTCTATATGGGCGCTTAGCAATAGGTGGAGACCGGGCAAAAGCTCAATAATAAATTCAGTAATGTCACCGATTCGGTGGCATACGCTGGCAAATCCTCGGGAAACACATGAAAACTCTTCCACTAAGCGTTCTAGCGGTGATCACCCCCGTTCAGCGGTTCATGATGGCGGTAGGTTGGTACACCTTTGCCACATCAACACTGATTACGTCTCCACGCCGGCGTTGTCGAGAACAACCACTTTCTCTTGACGAATTACCACCTTGTGCTTTTTCATCGGTCCATACCGGAATCAAGTCAATCCCGGCTATTCTCAACACTATCGGGCAAACCCTTGAAGTCACCCACCACTTATAGGCAAGACCAAATTTGCGGGACATTTATCTTGTGCCGACATACTTCCACCCACGATTGAATTTACTATGAAGTTATTTTTGAGCACATCTTGGGATGCCATAGCACTGGATAAAAATATGCGAGATAAAGAATCGCAGCTCGAGTCAAAAGAAGCGATGGCGAGGAGATGGAATTGACAGCGAGCAGCGTCACCAGCGCATGACTTACGGTGCTTCTGGGCGGTATCAGTCGCCACATGATTCACCTTCCCAACAATGGTCATCCGGTTGTTCACCTTACGGTTTGTTGCTCACGGTTGCGGGGTGTCTGGCGGGTTACGCTTCTTGGGGCAATTGTAAGACAAGTGACCCGACCTCCGCGAATATAGCACCTATTGGGGTATTAGGTGCCTTGTTCTTCATGGGGGTGTTGTTGGGATTTCCTGGGCCGAGGTGCACGATTGCCATCTGGCTGGGTGGTGGGCCCGACCACCACTCTGCTGAATGCGAGAATCTTTGCTGGTTACGGTTAGTTGGCTCCGCGGGGAGAGCCATGGTACTTGGGCGGTTGCACGAGTATTGCGGTGCTTGTTGTTGTTCCCCGAGGAGGGTGCTCCACACCATTTCCTCTTCCTCTGCTCCTTCTCATTGAACTCTGCTGGCCTTGAGGTTGCCCACCACAATGGCACGATCTACCAATGCATGGAAGTTGGGGTAGATGTTGGAAGAAGCGCAACACGAGATCATTGTACAGAGTCCTTCAAAAAAGCGTGCACCGCTTCTTGGCATCGTGTCAACATCTTACGGAGCATAGCGGGACAGGCTGCGAACCCGATCCGCGGTACTCACTCGCCGTCATGGAACCTTGCCTCGGTCGGTAGGAACTCACTCCTTCTTGATCTCCATCTCACCATGCGGGATGTGGTGAGTCACAATGCCTCCGCGAATTCACGCCAAGTGATGCGATTGGGGTGGGGATGGCTATCTTTGGTAGGACTCCCCACGGTGCGAAATGATCCTTGCGATTGGCGGAACCATAGAGCACCTTCTCACGGTCATTGCACTGCGCTAGGTTGGTTAGCTTCTCCCTTTACGAAGAAGCGGTCATCGACCTCTAGTGAATTCAGCGATTATGTGAGAGAACCTGACAGTAGACGACCCTTCATGAAGTCACACCAACGTCCCTAGGTGGTAGTGGTGGTGGAGGTGGCGGGTGGTGGTGGTGGATAGTTGCGGCACCCCTACCACCCTCTAAGCCCCTCTGCCCTCTGCCCTGGCTGCCATCTGGTTTCCAAAGCAAATGCTCAAGTTTAGCATATACCCAACCAAGCGAATCACTAATGCAAGTAAACACTGAATCTGAAAGTTTAAGGCGTCTCCATGCAACAGCAGCACAGTAATTCAGTCATAACTCAAGCTACAGATAATCAAATGTGTCGTGGCATATATGGATGGAAAGCTTAAATTATCTACAACTTTCGTTCAGGTGAGATTTCGAATTCTGACGTTAACTAGGGTAAAACAACAAAACTTTAATTCTGTCCAGAGACTAAAGGTTTACCTTTAGTCGGTGCTGCAGCGCCGGGACTAAAGGGTCTTTAGTCGGTTCATGGCTGGAACCGGGACTAAAGCTTCTGCGTTAGTATTTAAAAGTGCAGGCCGGTCTTCCTCCTCCGATCCAGATCGGCGTAGTACACAACGCGCCGCCGACCTCGCTCAAACGGCGCGCCGGCAGCGCCGCTCGGTAGTTTCCAAGCGAGCGCCGTCACGCCACCTCTCCCTCGGCCGGGGTCGCTCCCGCCCTCTGCATTCCTTCCCGCGGCCCCCTCGCGCCGTCGTCGATCTCCGACAGGCCGCCCCGCCCGGCGGCCAGCGCCGCCGGGAGGGACAATCAGCCCGAGCCCGGCGGTCCTGGCGTCCCCTGCGGTCCCAGCGCGCCGCCCGTCCCGGTCCAGCGCCCGCCCGGCGTCAAGACCGACGACCCGAGCTCCGCCGCCCGACCTCTTCTCGACCGACGAGTCTCCCTCGGCTCCACCGCCGACCTCGGCTCTTCACGGAGCCTCTGTGCTTTGAGAGGCGGAAGCCTCGGCGACCTCTTCACCGTCTTCTCGGCCCGGCGACCCAGCCTACTGCGTCGGTGAGAAAGCGACCTCGGCCGACCTCTTTCCATGTGTGTTGTGTCGGTAGTCGAGCAGCGGATGTGTTTGTGGGCGGCCCGTCGAGCAGCGGATGTGTTTTTGTGGGCGGCCGTCGAGCCGCGGATAATACGGTTGTGTGTTGTGGCCGCCCATCGGGCGCCGACCTCTAGCGTGCAGAACTTGGCGCTAGAAGGAGAGCCTTGAGCGACTAAAATTTTTGGCCCCGAAACTCTAATGGCGGCGTTGCGACCTAAGCGAAACTCACTAAACCCCCAATGGCGGCCGAGCGAGCGAAAGCATGACCTAGCGGCGACCCAGCGATGGCCAACTTAACGAAAGCGACCTAGCGAATATAGTTAAACACCTTACTAAATATAATTAACTTTATCATGTATATAATTAAATACCTTGCTAAGTGACTTTAATTTTATGTCAAGTAACTTTATTATATAATTTCATTATGTAATTTCATGTAAAATAGAATTCAGAGGAAGTAACTTTATTATATAATTTCATTATATAATTTTACATGGATAAAACAAATCCATTGAGTATGCTAGTAGTTGTTAAGATCATTTGATGTAATCAAAGAACTTTTCAACCGAATGTGATAGTGAAGTCTTGGCATGAGGTGTCATATCTATGTGCTATAGAACTCATGTATCTATCAACTCATACATGACTTGATATTGCATTTGCTATCAATTTGTTAACAAGATATAGCTCCTGTCATCAAGTGGCAAAAAGCTAGGAATTATACTTAGGATGGCCAAACTCACTAGATGATGTAATTTTAATAGAATGGCAAGTAACTTCATGTCATGTAACTTTACTAATGGTATTTTTATTGAACTTTATTAACTTTCTCATGTCATGTGACTTTATTATGTAACTTCATGTTATGTAACTTGTAATATGATGATACTTTTTTATTTAACTTTATGTGAAGTAACTTTATGTGAAGTAACTTTATTGATGGTATTTTTTATTTAACTTTAATAACTTTGACATGTCATATGACTTTTTTGTGTACCTATATGTGAAGTAACCTTATTGATGATACTTTTATTTAGCTTTAATAACTTTGACATGTCATATGACTTTTTTGTACCTATATGTGAAGTAACCTTATTGATGATACTTTTTTATTTAACTTTATTAACTTTGTCATGTCATAATACTTTATTGTGTACCTTTATGTGAAGTAACCTTATTAATGATACTTTTATTTAACTTTATTAACTATGGCGCTACATGACCAATTGGTTGTAACAACTTTTTGCAGAAATGGCCGATCCGATTGAGAACATGGATGAGGCAATGATGGACCTTATCAACGGCTGGCGGCAATCGGAATCCCCCAAGTGGAAGGTAGTGAGAATGAACAAATAGATGATGGGAGTCGAGTACTTGATTGAAGAACTTATGGGGAGACAATCTGATGAGAGGAGTCTAGTTCATCTTGTCTATATGTATATACATGAAATTAAAAGAATGATTGACTTGTGTATTAATATATTTATACTTGTTTGTGTAGCCCTCTGGATCAGCGACAACTACCGGGAGTGGTAGAAAGTGCGAGGCCGAAGAAGCCTCTAGAGGGTCGGTATATTTTGTCAGAATTTGGCGAGGAGGTACAGGCCAAGTACTTGGAGAACATGGCAAGAAAATTTGTTGCTCACTTTGTGGATATCTAGTGAGGGCCAGCTCCCGTCGGTGCTTTCGAGAATGGAAGAAAGCGGAAAGATAACCACTGTATTAGTTATGTCTCGGATCGTGACAAGGGAGTTGCTATGGGGAGATATCCTTGACATTTCACGCTAGATACACAGGATGAAGCTTTGAAGGAGGTTTGGTTAAAACATGGGCTATCACGAGAAGATGGCCAAACAATTTGGGGAGGCTTGGAAGAAGAAACTCGGAAGACTTTTGTTGAAAAAAAGCGAGACAGGATTTCACCAACAAGGCCTATGTCAAGTTGAGGCCTTTTTTTTTGGGATGAGTTCCATGCGCTTCAAGAACTCGAGATGAGGTCGAGGCTCGGATGGCGTGTCGGGGGAAATGCTAGACACAAGCAATACCACCATCACTTGGGTTCGGTGGCTCTGATGCCGCTATTCCCAAGTGGCGGAAGCTTGAGCAGGGGAGATTGTTGATAAGGGGATAGAACCGGGAATCCTCAAAAGCCTTTGGCGCCAAGTATTGGTTCTTCGGTCATGGGGGAACCACGGACCTAGAGGCAGGAAAGGTGGTGTATGGCGAGAAGGCTGCGAGAGTGGGCGCAGACTGGCCCATGCGGACAATTAAATTTGAAAGTGGGGCTTGGCGACCAAATAGAGAAAGGATGGTGACATAAGCCACAGGAACTAGCAGGCACGGTGGGCGAAACAAAGAGGCTATAGGGGAGATATGGTGGGAGCATGGCTTCCCCTCAAGATAGACCCACTTATAGAGCGCCAAAAGAAAGAAGGAGGAGGGCCTTGAGCGATTCGTAGGTTGGAGGCAAGCAGTCACTGCCATCCTGGAGCGGCTAGTGTGAGCGTCTGAGGAGAAAAGAAGCTGGAGGCGAGAATGAGCAGGGAAATCAAAGGCAAAAGTCTGCGGAAATTTGCTTAAGTTCTATGCAAAGGCAAAGCGACATCAGGCCCAGGCGATCAACATTAGCCCCGTCGGTTGAAAAGGAGTTGTGCTTCCACGGAGGTGCCAAGCTATTTCAAAACGGCGTGGGGGCTGGCTTTCCGTGGATATTAGCGTTAATGAAGCTAGGACAACATGTGAAAGGCGCACATTCCCGCGAGGGGGCTACCCGATCATAGTTGCGGTCGGTGTTGTAACTCCTATTGACCCTACGAAGAACACCAAGAATCCATGGAGCAGTACATTTGGATATGCTAATGTCTAGGTGGATAGAGTTATAAAAGGCTATGAAAATGTGCAGCTCGAGATAGAAGGAGGCGATGGGAGAAGGCGCTAGGGCAAGCCGAGAGAAGGCTTTCATTTGTTGGCGCAAGCGCTACATCATTATTCACGGGGCTTCACCTAGTAGTCTACCACCACCTCCTCGTCGGGGAGCAGACCCTAGGTGGTGATTAAACTTTCACGATACATTTATTCACTAACTTTATTTTGTATTTCCTTAGTAAGTTAGCGGTTTAATCGTATACCTCTTTGGTTGTTAAAGGTGGTCACCAACGTGTCATAGCGCCCCTTGGTGATAGCCAGGCGATGCAAGACAATTTTGCATAATACCGAGCTGCCGCCTCCTCGAGGCTACAACACCGCCACCACGTGCTCAACACGCAACCTCGAGGCGCAGCGCCGCCTCCTCGGGCTCAACAGCAGGCAAACTTCGCCTCCACGTCGGGCTCCAAGCCCGCTTGCCGGCGGCGCCATCGCCTCAACACGTGGCTCGGCCAAGAAACCCGTGGACCCACCAGCACGAAGAAGAGGCCGGCCCACCACGATCAAATGTGTCGCCCGTAGCCCAAAAAGCCCATGAAGAAACAACCCGTCATTCCTAAGAAGCTATCCCTATGAGAAGGCTAGCTGCGAGAATTAGAAGCTTCGGTAAAAAAAAATAAGACCGATTTCTTCAAGAACCTAAAAGGATAAAGAAATCAAACCAAGCGGAAACACGAGAAGCCCTACCTCTTGCTAAAGCCTTGAAGATCTCACGGCAAAGGGTTGAGGCTGAACAAAAAAAAAAAGCGTCGGCTCGAGAAAAATCATCATCTTTATCGATTATGAGGCGCACTCTAACCAAATCTAGAGCGGGGATGAAGAAAGGGAAAGAACACGCAAAGGTGGCACCCGGACTCGGGGAACAATCAAAGCAACCCAGTGCCCCGCTAGTTGTACCTGATCAATATGGTTCAAACATCCCCGGCGTGCTAGACCAGCGATTACCTTGAGGTTTAAACTATGAGGACCTTGAAGATTTTTTTGCGGACAACGGTCACCTTATCCCAAATGATAATTTGAGGCAATTCAAAGTGCAAAAAAAGTTGATCATTGGCGGAAGACATATGAATACGGCAAGAGTGTTCAACCTGCGGCCCTCGGCCCGAACAGCACTTGATGTATCGCTAAACAAGTGGTACCTAGGCATGCGGCCGAAGAAGCGGAATGACTATATTTGCGTCCGAATTAGAAACCATGATTACTTAAGGTAGTGATGATCTTATTCTTTGTTCAATTTAATGAGCTACACAGCTATTGCCACATGGACGCTCTGGACAAATCCCTAATAAGCTGCTTCTGTCTGTAAGTGATTCTTTCTTTTTAATAATATCACTGTAAATTATTATATATATGCATATGTATATGTATAACTAATTATAGAAACCGGTACACATATGCAGAAACATGATGAGGAATCTCAGAGCGCCTTTGGTGACTTGGCCAAAATCAACATTAGCTCCGCCCAAAATGCGCCTGGGACTAAAAGACCATTAGCCCCGGTTGGTGTCCCCAACCGGGACTAAAAGTCCCCTGCCCCAACGGCTATGGTGTCGGGCAACCTGCGGGGACTTTTAGTCCCGGTTGGGGACACCAACCGGGGCTAGGTTCACCCTTTTAGTCCCGGTTGGTAACACCAACCGGGACTAAAGGTTTTCACCCGTCCGTGGCTTCAACCGGGACTAAAGGTGGACCTTTAGTCCCGGTTGGTGTTAAGGGACCGGGATTAAATCCCCCCCTGTATTTGAACCCTTCTTCCTCCCCGGCCGAGCTGCCCGAGCTCACTCTTCCTTCCTTGTTCTTCATGTTGTTCAAGTTCTTCATGTGTTCTTGATTGATTTGTGCTCCAATCTCCGGCTATTGATTCATTTCTTCACTTCTACGCCGTCATTTACTTGTTTAGAGGTTACCAACTTCATCTTCTTAAGTTTTAGCTATAGGTTTATTAGTTTATTTACACAAGTATATGCATGTCACATCTCTTGATTAGTTAGAAAAATAAAGAACTTTGTTGTGATTTAGTTTTGCTTGTTTAGCAAAAATAGAAATAGAGAATTTAAGGTTATAATATATTTTTTTTTGCAATTTGTGTCCGAGTTAATAACAATAGTTTTATATTTTATTTTTTTTATTTATGCTGATTTTTTTTTGAAAAATCATAATCACAAAAGGTTCATAAGACAAAAAACAAAAAAATCTAATTTTGTTGGACTCCATATGAGTAAATCTATACAGTGAATATATACTATAGTATACTTTAGTTTAAACTTGTTGCTAGTCTATTTTATTTATTTTGACCAAATCTTAAAAATATTATAGTAAATCATAGAAAATCATAAAATATAAAATCTTATTTTCTTACACTCTAAGTGAGTAGATCTCTAAATAAACATATTAAACGGTATACTTTTGTATAAAGTTCTTGTTGTAACTTTCGATCTATGCTTTTATGTAATTAATTGAAATAATCTATAATTATAGCTTTTATATTTATAGATTTCGATCTATGCTTTCGATCTATGCATGTCACATCTCTTGATTAGTTAGAAAAATAGAGAACTTTGTTGTGATTTAGTTTTGCTTGTTTAGGAAAAAATAGAAATCGAGAATTTAAGGTTATAATATATTTTTTTTTGCAATTTGTGACAGTTCATTATTTAATTATAACTAGTATGCGTACCAAGTTTCTTGATTATTTAGAGAAATAGATAACTTTGGTGTTTTAGGTTCTTTATTACTTTTATTTCTGTAGTAAAAAATAGAAACTTATCATACTTTATTTTGGAATACAGATAATGACACGTGGTTGGATGTACAATGCCGATCGCCGCTCCAAAGAATTCATTGATGGTGTGCATCATTTCTTAAGAGTGGCCGAGGAAAACAAACGTGATGGATTCATACGTTGCCCATGTGCCTTGTGTCTGAATTTCAAGGAATATTCTAGCTCTAGAATTATTCACTCACATTTGCTGAAGTCGGGTTTCATGCCAAACTATATTTGTTGGACCAAACATGGAGAAACGGGGATATTGATGGACGAATGTGAAGAAGAACAAGAACAACCGGAGCCTGACGACCTTATTGCTCAATTCGGTGGCTTCGATGATATGGCAATGGGAGAAGCTGAAGAAGAGGGAGGTTCTCCTGGTGAAGGTGATGCTCTTGCTGATGCCATTCGTGATGCACAGAAAGAATGTGAAAGTGAAAAAGATAAGGCAAAGTTTGACCGCATGCTAGAAGATCACAAGAAATTACTATACCCATCTGCTCAAGATGGGCAAAAAAAATTGGGTACAACATTGGAGTTGTTGAAATGGAAAGCACGTAATGGTGTATCCGATAAGGCATTTGGGCATTCTTGAAGATCCAAATTTGTTATGAAAGCAATTAGACAAAAATTGAAATATTAATTGTTAACAAAATTAATCTAATTAATGAATATAAAAAAATAAGAATAAGAAAAAATATTTTAAAAATAATCTGATGTAATGGTGAATATCACGTGTAGCTCGATTTTAGAGATTAATGAAGAAAAATAAACAAAATTTACGTTTAATTAATGCACAAACACATTTTCTATCAAGAACACCTACTTTAGGATATTTAAATTAAGTAATATATTTTTGCATTAACAAAATACTAATTATTTCTTATATTTGCAAACACTATTGTAATTTAAGAACATAATTTATGGTACATAATACATAAGGAGTACAACAAGGCAAAAAAGAAAATCAATTTTGTTTTTAAAAAATTTTATGCCTAATATTTCATTTACTATGCAATTAATAAGATTTGGAATATAAACAAAACAAATAAAAGAAATATAATACCGGGGTTAACCTAAAAGGGGAAAAACCTTTTAGTCCCCGGACGGTGTTAAGCACCGGGACTAAAGGTTAACCTTTAGTCCCGGCTCAACCACGGACCGGGACTAAAGGTTTACCTTTAGTCCCGGTGCTCCTTACGCGCCGGGACTAAAGGGTCTTTAGTCCCGGTTCGTGGCTGGAACCGGGACTAAAGCTCTGCGTTGGTATTTAAAGTACAGGGGGGCGATCTTCTTCCTCCTCCCGATCCGGATCGGCGTAGTACACAACCGCCGCCGCCGACCTCGCTCTCTCCGACGCCGCCCGCGCGCCGACGAACCCCGACGAGCCCCGGCTGTCACCGCCACCTCTCCCTCGGCCGAGGTCGCTCCCGCCTCTGCATTCCTTCCCCGCGCGCCCCCCTCGCGCCGTCGTCGATCTCCGGCGAGCCGCCCCGCCGGCGGCGCGCCGCCGGAGGACAATCCGGCGAGCCCGGCGGTCCTCGGCGTCCCCCCGCGATCCCAGCGCGCCGCCACTGCGATCCCAGCGCGCCGCCCGGCGTCAAGACCGACGACCAGAGCTCCGCCGCCGACCTCTTCTCCGACCGGCGAGTCTCCCTCGGCTCCGCCGCCCGACCTCGGCTCTTCACGGACCTCTGCGTGCTTTGAGAGCGCGAGCCTCGGCGACCTCTTCACCGTCTTCTCCGGCCGGCGACCCGAGCCTGCGTCGGTGAGAGGAAACCTCGGCCGACCTCTTTCCATGTGTGTTGTGTCGGCCGTCGAGCCGCGGATGTGTGTTTGTGGGCGGCCGTCGAGCCGCGGATGTGTGTTTTGTGGGCGGCCGTCGAGCCGCGGATGTCTGGTTGTGTGTTGTGGCCGGCCATCGAGCCGAGAGCCTCTGCGTGCAGAACTTGGCGCTAGAAGGAGAGCGCGAACGACTAAAATTTTATTTGAAACTCTAATGACGACGTTGCGACCTAGCGAAACTCACTAAACCCTAATGACGACCGAACGAACGAAAGCATGACCTAGCGACGACCCAACGATGACCGACTTAACGAAAGCACGACCTAGCGAATATAGTTAAACACCTTACTAAATATAATTAACTTTATCATGTATATAATTAAATACCTTGCTAAGTGACTTTAATTTTATGTCAAGTAACTTTATTATATAATTTCATTATGTAATTTCATGTAAAGTGGGGTCAGAGAGTAACTTTATTATATAATTTCATTATATAATTTTACATGGATAAAGCAAATCCATTGAGTATGCTAGTAGTTGTTAGATCATTTGATGTAATCAAAGAACTTTTCAACCTTCAGAATGTGATAGTGAAAGTCTTGGCATGAGGTGTCATATCTATGTGCTATAGAACTCATGTATCTATCAACTCATACATGACTTGATATTGCATTTGCTATCAATTTGTTAACAAGATATAGCTCCTGTCATCAAGTGGCAAAGCTAGGAATTATACTTAGGATGGCCAAACTCACTAGATGATGTAATTTTAATAGAATGGCAAGTAACTTCATGTCATGTAACTTTACTAATGGTATTTTTATTGAACTTTATTAACTTTCTCATGTCATGTGACTTTATTATGTAACTTCATGTTATGTAACTTGTAATATGATGATACTTTTATTTAACTTTATGTGAAGTAACTTTATGTGAAGTAACTTTATTGATGGTATTTTTTATTTAACTTTAATAACTTTGACATGTCATATGACTTTTTTGTGTACCTATATGTGAAGTAACCTTATTGATGATACTTTTATTTAACTTTAATAACTTTGACATGTCATATGACTTTTTTGTGTACCTATATGTGAAGTAACCTTATTGATGATACTTTTATTTAACTTTATTAACTTTGTCATGTCATAATACTTTATTGTGTACCTTTATGTGAAGTAACCTTATTAATGATACTTTTATTTAACTTTATTAACTATGGCGCTACATGACCAATTGAATTGTAACAACTTTTTGCAGAAATGGCCGATCCGATTGAGAACATGGATGAGGCAATGATGGACCTTATCAACAGCGGCGGCAATCGAAATCCCCAAGTGAAAGGTGATGAGAATGAACAAATAGATGATGGGAGTCGATTACTTGATTACGAAGAACTTATGGGAGACAATCCCGATGAGGTCTCGCTAGTTCATCTTGTCTATATGTATATTCATGAAATTAAAAAAGAATGATTGACTTGTGTATTAATATATTTATACTTGTTTGTGTAGCCCTCGGATCACTGGGCAACTACCGGGAGTGGTAGAAAAGTCGCGAGGCCCAGAAGAAGCCGTTAGAGGGTCGGTATATTTTGTCGAGAATTTGACGAGGGTACAGGCCAAGTACTTGGAGAACATGGCAAGAAATTTGTTGCTCACTTTGTGGATATCTAGTGAGGGACAGGGCTCCCGATCGGTGCTCGAGAATGGAAGAAACGGAAAGATAACCACTCTGTGTTAGTTATGTCTCGGATCGTGACAAGGAGTTGCTATGGGGAGATATCCTTGACATTTCACGCTAGATACGGGATGAAGCTTTGAAGGAGAAGGTTAAAACATGGGCTATGCGAGAAGATGGCCAAACAATTTCAGGCTTGGAAGAAGAAACTCCGAAAGACTTTTGTTGAAAAAAAACGAGACACCGGATTTCACCAACAAGGCCTATGTCAAGTTGAGGCCTTTTTGGGATGAGTTCATACGCTTCAAGAACTTCGGATGAGGGTCGGGGCTCGGATGAAGCGTAATCGAGGGAAAATGCTAGACACAAGCAATACCACCATCACTTGGGTTCGGGTGGCTCAGTGCTGCTATTTCCAAGTGGCGTAAGCTTGAACAGGAGATTGTTGATAAGGGGATAGAACCAGAATCACTCAACTGGCCTGAGCGCGCCAAGTATTGGTTCTTCGGTCATGGGGGAACCCTGGACCTAGAGACCGGAAAGGTGGTGTATGGCGAGAAGCTGCAGAGAGTGGGCCAGAGACTGGCCCATGCCAGACAATTAGCTGAAAGTGGGGCTTGGCAGCCAAATAGAGAGAAGGATGAGCTGACATACGCCCTGGAGACTGCTGAACACGGTGGGCGAACAAGAGGCTATGGGGAGATATCGTGGGAGCATGGCTTCCCTCAAGATAGACCCACTTATAGAAGCCGCCAAAGAAAGAAGGAAGAGGACGCAGAGCGATTGCGTAGGTTGGAGGCACAGTCCTGCAGATCACACGAAGCGGCTCGTGAAGCGATACAAATGAGAGAAAGAACCGGAAGCGAGAATGAACGAGGAAATCAAAAGGCAAGTGCAGGAAGCTGTAAGTTCTATGCAAAGGCAAACGACATCAGAGCCGGCAGTCAACATTAGCCCCCCCGGTCAGTTGAAAAGCAGTTGTGCTTCCACGGAGGTGCCAACTGTTCAAGACGACGTGGGGCTGCGCTTTCCGGTGGATGACGTTAATGAAGCTAGGACAACATGTGAGCTGCACATTCCACAGGGGGCTACCACAGTCATGGTTGCCGTCGGTGTTGTAACTCCTATTGACCCTACGAAGACACCAAGAATCCATGGAGCCGTAGTACCAAATTGGATATGCTAATGTCTCGGTGGATAGAGTTATAAAAGGCTATGAAAATGTGCAGCTCGAGATAGAAGGAGGCGATGGGGAGAAGACGCTAGGGCAAGCGAGAGAAGGCTTTCATTTGTTGGCGCAAGCGCTACATCATTATTCCCGGGGCTTCACCTAGTAGTCTACCACCACCTCCTCGTCGGGGAACCGAACCCTAGGTGGTGATTAAACTTTACGATACATTTATTCACTAACTTTATTTTGTATTTCCTTAGTAAGTTAGCGGTTTAATCGTATACCTCTTTGGTTGCACAGGTGGTCACCAACGTGTCATAGCGCCCTTGGTGATGACGAGGCAAGGCAAGACACGGCTGCATCGCCCCAGCCGCAACGCCGCCTCCTCGGGCTGCAACACCGCCACCACGTGCTCCAACACCGCAACCTCGGGCTGCAACGCCGCCTCCTCGGGCTCCAACACCGACACCGGCTGCCCCCTCGCCTCCACGTCGGGCTCCAACCCCGCCACCGGCCGCGCCATCGCCTCAACACGTGGCTCCAGCGCCGAAACCGGTGGACCCACCACTGAAGAAGAGGCCGGCCACACGATCAAATGTGTCGGCCGCCCCGCCGCCCAAAAAGAAAGCCCCTGTGAAGAAACAACCCGTCATTCCTAAGAAGCTATCCTATGAGAAGACTGCTGCAGAATTAGAAGCTTCGGTAAAAGAAAATGTGGACAGTTTCTTCAAGAACCTAAAGGATAAAAGTCAAGCCAAGCGGAAACCTGAGAAGCCCTACCTCTTGCTAAAGCCAGAAGATCTACGGCAAAGGGTTGAGGCTGAACAAAAAAAGAGGCGTGCAGCTCAGAAAGAATCATCATCTTTATCTGATTATGAGCGCACTCTAACCAAATCCCTAGAAGCAGGGATGAAGAAAGGGAAAGGAGCACGCAAGGGTGTACCACGGCTCGGGGAACAATCAAAGCAACCCAAAGCCCCGCTAGTTGTACCTGATCAATATGGTTCAAACATCGACGTGCTAGACCCGCCCGATTACCTTCAGGTTTAAACTATGAGGACCTTGAAGATTTTTTTGCGGACACCGGTCTTACCTTATCCCAAATGATAGCTGGGGCAGCAATTCAAAGTGCAAAAGAAGTTGATCATTGGCGGAAGACATATGAATACGGCAAGAGTCTGTTCAACCCTGCGGCCCTCAGCGAACTTGGCACGCAGATGTATCTGCTAAACAAGTGGTACCTAGGCGCGTCTTGGCGTAAGAGCGATGACTATATTTGCGTCCGAATTAGAAACCATGATTACTTCCGTGGTGATGATCTTATTGCTGTTCAATTTAATGAGCTACACCAGCTATGCCACATGGACGCTCTGGACAAATCCCTAATAAGCTGCTTCTGTCTGTAAGTGATTCTTTCTTTTTAATAATATCACTGTAAATTATTATATATATGCATATGTATATGTATAACTAAGTATAGAAACCGGGTACACATATGCGTAAACATGATGAGGAATCTCGAGCTAGAAATGACAAGGAGGTTGGATTTATAGATCCTTATATTGTATTTAAAGATCCCAAGACTCCGTATGCCATATGGAGACCTCAAACGGAGAGAAATCTACGGAGGTTCCTGATCAATCAAAAGGATAAAAGATATATACTCTTTCCCTATAACTTTAAGTAAGTATCATTATCGTGTCTACGTACATTCTATTAACTCAATTGATCACATCCGTGTGAAGTTAAATAATTATTTTGCCTACACACAAATGCAGCTTTCATTGGATATTAATTGTGATTGATCTCTGGCAATCTCATGTGCAAATCTATGACTCGTTGAGAAAACCACTGGAAGATTACCAAGAAATGATAGATATTATCCAAGAGTAACTTCGATCTCTAAATATTACTCTCAACTCTTTAACTATGTAATAGATAATTAATAATGATCGTTTTATTGCTAGGGTTTGGGCTTGGTTCGTTCGATTCACCGTCCAGTTTAAAAGCGCCACTTTCGAAGCCTATCCTACATCGATTGGATTCTACACGGCAGCCACCGGGGGCAAAAATTTATGCGGATACTATGTCTGCGAATTTCTTAATGTCTATGAAAAAAGATCTAATCTTGAGCACGCAAAAGTATGCAACGTGTATATATAATAAGTTTATTTCAATTATTAGTTACTATTTAATAAATCTTATACATACCTATAACTTTTTTTTAATGATTACTATAGGAGACGTGGTTGAGGGAGAAGGTGTTGACTGAAGTCCGCCTAAAAGGCATTCAGGAGACAATCGCCGGATTTCTAAACGACCAAGTCCTAAATCCCGCCGGCGAGTACTTCTTCAACCCTGACGAGCCACTCAAACCAAACCAAGATGATCATTTGTATGATGCTTGAGTGGCGGAGAACAATTAAGTTGTAAATACTTTATCCGTGGACGGAGACATATAAATTTTGTATCGTAGACCAATAGATATGTATAATATATAAATAGTTTTATGTAGTTTATTTATATGTAATGATCTAATTATAAATTATAGGTGCGCGTCTACATAAACAAGCAGCGGACAATACGCATTCGAAAATAATAATACCAACCGGGACTAAAAGGAAAAAGAAAAGGAAAAAGAAAAGGAAAAAGAAAAGAAAAAAGTAAAAACTCTTTAGTCCCGGTTGGTAACACCAACCGGGACTAAAAGGGGCGGCCAGGTGGCCCACCCTGGCTGACCCTTTAGTCCCGGTTGGTGTTACCAACCGGGACTAAAATCCACCTTTAGTCCCGGGCAGCGGAACCGGGACTAAAAGGCGGGACATTTAGTCCCGAAACCTTAGTCCCGGCCCGCAGGCCGGGACTAAAGGGCTTTCCGCACCGGGACTAAATCCCAGCTCTGTAGTAGTGCACAGGGGAAATCTTATCAAGCAATTGGTTTCTGATCAAGCGTTGTTATGCTCTCCCATAAAGATAAGGAGCTAATCATTTGGCAAAATTCAAAGATAGGTTGGCAACCTCAAACATCGCTGCTTTTTCTAGTTGATCCACCTTCATTCAATCAGTTGATGGTTTGGGTTTTCTTGAAGAGCCTTTTCTGACCTAGGACATTGATAATGTTATCAATTGCCTCCGCAATGATAAGTTTCCTGGACCCAATGGTTTTAATAATGACTTCTTGAAAACTTGCTGGCAGACTATTAAGGATGACTTTTATAACATCTGTAATGCCTTTCATCATGGTGACCTTTGCCTTAAAAGTATTAATAAATCCTTCATCACTCTCATCCCAAAGACTGATGGTCCAACTTCTATATCGGATTATAGACCCATCTCCTTGCTTAACAGTTCAGTTAAACTCATTACCAAGCTCTTTGGCCAATAGACTGCAAACTGTTATCACCAAGCTTATTCATACAAATCAATATGGGTTTGTAAAATCAAGGACCATCTAGGACTGCATCTAGGACTACCTTGGCTGGGCTTTTGAATACCTACACTTGTGCCATCATTCCAAGAAAGAGATCATTATTCTTAAATTGGATTTTGAAAAGTCATTTGATAAGATTGAGCACCAAGAAATGTTGACTCTAATGGAATGTAAGGGCTTTGGGTAAATTTGGCTTAATTGGATGAGGGAAATTTTCTCTTCAGACACCTCTGCAGTTCTTCTAAATTCCTAGAAAGACATTTAGTTGCAAGAGAGGAGTTAGACAAGGTGATCCTCTTTCACCACTCCTGTTTGTCTTGGCTGCTAACTTCTTATAGTCACTAATCAACAAAGGAAAAGATATGGGCTTGCTCAAACTACCAATACCACTAGTCTTAGCACCTGATTTTCCTATGGTACAGTATGCTGATGACACATTAGTCATTATGGAAGGAGACCCTAATCAGTTGCTATTCCTAAAGTCTATGCTTAACACTTTTGCAGAGTCAACTGGCCTTGAGGTTACTTACAGAAAATCATTGATGCTACCCATTAATATGACAGATGAAAGGTTGGATCACTTAGCTAGGACCTTCGGATGTTCTAAGGGAACTTTACCTTTACCTACTTAGGGATGCCTTTGGGCCTAACAAAGCCAAGAATTCATGATTACTTTCCATTAGTAAATAAATGCGAGAGAAGGCTTGCCAGTGTCTCCACTTTCCTTTCCCAAGCTGGAAGATTAGAGCTGACCAATACAGTGCATTGCCAACCTTTTACATGTGCACCCTGGACATTCCTAAAACAGTTATTAAGCAAATCACCAAGTATAGGAAGCACTGACTTTGGAGAGGTTCTAATGTCAATGGAGAGGGCAGCCAAAAGCAGCATGGCCAATGATCTGTACAACAAAGGAGGAGGGTGGTTTGGGAGTGATAACATTGAGAAGCAAAATAAAGCTCTACTATTCAAAAACTTGCATAAATTTTTGAACAAGGCAGAAATTCCTTGAGTTCAGTTGGTTCGGGAGAAACACTACCCAAATGGAAAACTTCCAAGTGCTATAAAGAAAGGGTCTTTTTGGTGGAAAGACAATTAAAATCCCTCCAAAGCTTTAAGCAGATGGCATCAGTTCAAATAAACAGTGGGGAAGCTTGTCTATTTTGGCAGGATAACTGGGGAGGCCAAGCTTGCAAACTAACTACCCTGAGCTCTATTCCTTTGCCAAAAATAAAATGATCTCTGTTGCTACTGCCTGGGAACAAGAAGATTTGACTCGGTTACTGCATCTCCCAGTTTCAGAAACAGCTTATAATCAGTTACGGATTCTAATTCAGAGAACAACAGATATTCACTTGAATGAAGTACATGACATCTAGCAATATTCATGGAGAAAAAATTTCTCACCATCAAGGGCATACAAACAGCTAGTTGGACATTTGCAACACCATCCATCAATACAGTGGATCTGGAAATGCTACTTCCAACCAGAACATAGCGTATGGCTCCGTTCAGTAGACTATACCCTCTGTCCTGCTGTTGATCTTTTTTGCTTCTTTCTATTTTTTTTTTTTTTTTTGTTTCTTGAACTTTGTCTGTAACTCCTTTTGCTTTTCCATTGCAATAAATCCAACTGTAGGGGCGAAAGCCCCTCCCCAGATTTCTCAAAAAAACTTGTGTTCATATGGATACCAAAAGAAACTAGTGCATGCTGTTGACCAAACAAAATCAATAATTAGAGGACTAGTAGTACCTGGGAGCGGGAAACAAAATCCATAATCCCATTTGATTGATGCAAATGGTAATCAGCCACATGTAAGAAACAACAACGATAATCTATAAAGAAACTAAAAACAGCTAGCAACATGATTACCTGGCATCAAATCAGCCTCCCATTGTCGGGGTAAAGGGTCGGGGGCGGCGGCTGCACCTGGTGCTCAGCCCTCGGTCATCCTCGTTGGTGAGGTCGCCGAATTGGTTGAGGCCGAACACGTTTTGCCCGGTGGCGGCGGCGGCGGCATTGAGCCGGACAACGACGCGGCGGTTGCCCTTGAACAACCTGTACCGGCAATCCTCCTCACCGACGTCCCTGTAGGTCTTGACATACTTGGCATTCCACCCTACGAACATCCGGCGGGTCTCCTGCTCGTACGATTTCTCCCCCTTCCGGACCCCGCGGCCACGGAAGATCTCCTCATTGGCGTGGGTGCTGAGACTCTTGAGGCCAGATGTCAGCTCGCCAGCGACACCAGCAGCGCCGCCGCCGCCGCGAGAGCAACCAACCGTGCAGCCCCGCCCCACTAAACGGGCCGGGCCTCAGACACTAAACCGGCCGGGCTTTGCCCTTTGGTGCACCACCGTGATGGAGAGCATTATAGTGTTTAAAATGGTCACCTTTATGAACATAATTTTCAAATATGTGTTCAAAGTATACTTTGGAATTGTTTCGCACAGGTAGGCAATTTTTACCTAGCCACCGGTTTGAACAACATTTGATATGCTATAATAAAAAATATTGGCATTGGTTACAGGGAACGGATGATGATCTTCCACCATCATATCAGAACAGCAGAGGCATGATGAAAGGCATCACTGGTAATGGAATGGAAGAGATACTACTGTTGGTGCTTCTCTGTATACAGACAGATATGGAAACACGAATACATGCATCAGCTTGAGCAAGAAGCATATTGTTCAGTTCTTAGAGCATTCAAGGCTCAATCTGATGCTATAATATACACTCTTGTCTCTTCAGATTGGCCTAGATCTCACGGAACAACCTCATAAATGTTTGAATGTACCGTCTCAGGAAAAAGAAAGTCTTATTATTACTGAGCTTAGGAAGGAGCTACAAGTATCTGACAAGGAACACAGGGAGTTGATAAACAGAGTTAATAGTGATGATATTATCCGGAGAATAAGGTATTGTGTGGACACATGATGCATCTTAACTGTGCAATTAACACAGCGCACCCAAAAATAACAACTCCTTTTCCACTCTTCCTCACATGCATGTGTTCTTTTCTTAATAATATATAATAAGGGAATGGAGAGACTCAACTGGTGGGCTTAAGATGAACTAGATGAAATCCCTACGTGTTGCTACAGGTCGTCAAGTGGAAATATATATGGGTGTCACCCAAATCTTATCTATCCGAATCCTCACCCCTACTATACCTGAGGGTTATTCTCCCTCTCAAAATTATAGAAGTTTTCCTTCATAAAATTATAAAATTATGCATGTTTCAGAGAACCATATGTATGTGATATATAGTTTTGCTAGATTTGTGCTTATAAATAGATTTTTGTTTAGAAATGGTTTAAATTTTTACAAAAAGTTATCAAAATATATCTATATGGGGTCTTGTTTTGAAGAGTTTATTGCGAGAAACATTATGATGCAATTAGATTTTAATTATAATACCTGGATTAGATGTTACGACTTTTTTTCTATTTCAAAAGAAATAGTTAGTGGGAGATAAATGAGCTTTAGTGGAGGTAACTTCTTTGATGATGTCAGCTGACATCACTTTTGAAGAATGGAGCAATCTGATTGAAGGGAACTCCTTAGTGGGGCTTAGCTTTATAGAAGTATAGGATTTGGTTGATGATACTAATTCCCAATGTACACATGACCCCATGCCCAGCCCTACAACTTCTGCTCGCAAGAGGCAAAAGATGTCTCAACCCATTCCTCCTGCATCTGTACCTGCACCTGCTATGCATTTACAGATGCTACCATCATCTTCAGAAGCAAAAAAGGCAGCTCCACCTGGCACAAAAGTGAATTATATAATTTTGTGGCTGTAATTTTCTCATCTTGAAGCTGTTCTCATCGGATAGCATCAGCTGTTCTCAACCGACATGGTCAGTATGAAGCTGCTCAGGTACTATATTTTATTTTTGGTCTAAACTTTATTAGAAACGTACTTTGTTTTATTTGAATGTTGCTTCATCTATGTAGTACAGCTATATATCAGATAAGCTCTGCTTATCCTCATTTTTATCTCTATCAGAATCTGCTGGAAATTCTGGAAACATACTTGAACAATGGAAAAGTATCCCATAGAAGTCAAGATGCAGATACTGCATGTTCAGCATATATACCTTTATGTCAAAAGATTTTGCCTTCTGATGCTTGCACATGATGAAGCAAATATCCCTCGAGCATCCCGATCGAGATGCTTAGCTCCTGTGTGTGGATCATAATTATGCATAGAATCGCCGCAGATGGTTGATGTTCCATGCGTTCGGTCGTGAAGACTTCACCACCCATGGTTGCCGATTGATGACCTTTTATATGTCCCGGGCGGGTCGTAACTCCTCTGCCGCATCACAGTTCTCAATACTTCCTCCATCCTAAATTATAAGACGTTTGATTTTTTTTTGACACTAAGTTTGACCACTCGTCTTATTTAAAAAGTTTTGCAAAATACCACTTTTTTTGTCGTGGCTTGCTTTATTAATGATAGTTCTTCAAGAATAACTTAAATTTAGTAATATTTGTACAAATTTTTTGAATAAGACGAATGGTCAAATTTGAAGTTAAAAAAAGTTAAACATCTTATAATTTAGGATGGAGGAAGTATAAAATAAAATAAAATAAACCATCTCTATCTCCTATAATCGTAAGACCCACTAAGTGATTCTGGCCAATCAGAACCCTTGATTTTGTAAAAGTGACGTCATCTTACGTATTAGATTCAGTTTCCCGCACCTAATTTCAGTTTCCCTCAGCTAATTGCCGTTACTAACCCGCCTGTCTCGTGGCCGGCAGTCTATCGCCTACAGGCACCGCCGTGCTCCTGCTGTTGTGCCCCGCGCCGCCCGCGCTCGCGCTGCGCCTCATCCCTCCTCGCGCAGCAACCCAACCGCGTGGTCCCACGCCGCCCTCAATCGTGCTGGGTAGTCAGACCGTCCCGGGACGGCGACGCTCCCAATCGATCCAGATGGGCACCTGGATCCAAATCGCTCTGAGGCTCGCGCGCTCTGTATGCCACGGTCGTGGGTCGTCTACGCCGGTGCGGATTGAGATCCAGCCCATCCTTGTGTGCCATCTCCTAATTAGCCAGGTAAGCTGCTCGGTTCGTTAGTCCCCATCCTCTCCCCTTCTTCCATGAATGTCAGTTATTGAGGCCAAAAAACTGACATCAGTTTCCCCTCTGCATTATCTGGCCGTCGTCATTGCTGGGTGCCATCATTATTGGATCCTAAGGGTCTTCGCCTGGGTGTATTCTCTTCCAGCAGTATTGTTCCTACAACGAAGGTGATTTCTCTTTGTTCCTCTTAGATTCAGTTGGTTATAAACATGATTATTCTT
>JADLZL010004819.1:0-256169 GCA_015844335.1 Chrysopogon serrulatus | reverse complement strand
AGTAGACTAATAGGGTTTTATCCGATAAATTCCACGAGTTTTGGTTATTTGTGAAATTTCTAGGTGATTTTCTAGAAAAGGTTAAAAGAAGAATTTCAATGCAAATATACCACGAAACTTAACCGCGATGAAACAATATCACCAGAGGACTCCAAAAGACTCCGAAGACACCCGAGGAGCGGAGGCCGCAGCAGCCACCAGTGAGGCCGGCCGGCCCCACCCTGGCGCCGCCCGCGCCCCCCTAGGAGGGTTTGGGCCCCGGCTTCGAACCTTCTCCCCGGGCGGCTAGGGTTTCCATCTTCACCGTTGGTTGAAGTCGGTTTGATCCTACGGCACGTATGCACTCCACCGGGCTATAAAAGGAGGGGTAGACCCCCCCTCAAAAACGATTTCATTCCTCCCGCTTCATTTGTCAAGAGTAATCGGGGTTAGGGTTTCCAGAGATTAGAAGTAGAGCTCTAGTTCTTCAAGTTCTTAGTTTAGTCGTCTAGCAAGATTCAAGTAGAGATCGGGTGCTCCGCCGATTCCGTGATCTGTCTTCTAAAATTTAGTAATTTATCTTGTATTTCATTATGACTTTGCTCTACTTTAATATATTGCTATTTATTCAGTTCTTAGTTTATTCTAGTTGCACATTCGATATAGATGTAGTTTATGATGATTATTGTTATATGATCGTAAAAGCGCCCGATTCAATACTCGAGTGGGTCGTGGTGCGCATTATGTAGACGTGGTGTCTAGATATATTGTGTACCTACGGAGGCACCCCCGATGTGCCGGGGTCGTGTGGTAGTCCGCGTAGGTGACAGCTGCGTTGGTTCCTCTGTAGTCCACCCCCGTGCACGTAGGACTAGCCGAGCATGGTCGCGAATGAGGTGACTTCATTGTCGTAATATCCTCATTAGTTAATGCTCCTTATGATGTTTTCTCGAGTTTATTGCACTATAGATGAGAGTGTGTAGTAATGGAGTAGGTGTAGACTTTATATTAGTAATTACATAGGTTTCTTTTATTTCTAAATTGAATCTCTAGACTGCTTTTACTACATTAGAGAGTCTCTATATTCTAGCTCGAATACCATTTATCTTAATCACTCATTTATCATTTATCGTTACTATTGACTAGTTATTGCTAAAGCATAGGTGTAATAGGTTATGATAATGTTCATTTATTAATCTTAATCTTAGCAACCCACTCCTAATATATAGAATGCTGCTTTATCCTTTTGGCATAAAATAAATCAACGATACTGAATATTCACTCTGGGTGAAGTGCTACAACGGGAGAATTATCTGTGCGCTTGGATACATTCTAATTAGAGTTATTGCGTTTAGATTATTTTATCCTTGGTTTTTGGCATCATGTTAGGGATGACAACTTAACTTAAAGTGATGTTAAAAATACCAACAAGCATTTCTGGCGCCGTTTGTGAGAGAGAGGCAATTTTATTAGGATAATTTGTTAGATTATTGATTCGCCAGATATACATCTTTTTTTTGAATTTCATAAGTGAGCCTTTATAGAAATCAAATTTATTAAATCATGTTTAGATGATAACCTTTTGCTTTTAGCAGACTTACCCATGTTTTATCTAGAAAATTTTATAGGGTAAGTGCAGGAATTGGTTGTAGAATTTTAACTCTTATCGGGAACAACCATAGGAAGAAGGGTCTTACATCATTTTGAGAAGCGATGGCCGAGAAGACTCTGCGTGAATTCTCTCGCTCCAAGCACCGAGAACATTCGCGTAGGTCCTTCTCTTTGATGCTTTCGACATTGGAGAACAAGATTATGAGATCAAGCCAAGCCTCATCAAAATGGTGCAAGTTATTATGTTTAGTGGAAAGAAGGATGAAGATGCTATTGCTCATCTACAGAATTTTCTGGAGATTAGTAGTACCATTAACATTCAAGGCATTCCTCAAGATGTCGTGCTACTTCGTTTGTTTCCTTTCTCATTAGAAGGAAGAGCGAAGCAAAGGGTTTTATCAAAATAGAGATCAAATCAAGACATGGGAAGAATGTTCAAAAAAGCTTTCCTAGAGAAGTTTTTCCCAATAGGCCGAACCAATATTTTAAGAGGGAAGATTTCAGAATTTCATCAGCAGAAGGGTGAACCTATTCCAGAAGCTTGGGAGCGTTTTCAAGGATATATATTAGACTGCCCGCATCATGGAATGGAAAAGTGGTTGCTCATGCAGATATTTTATCATGGACTAACCCAAAGGTCATGCGAGCAATTGGACGCCACTGCTGAAGGATCATTTATGTCACTCGCTCCTGGAAGAGCTGAAGCAATTATGGCGAAGATGGAAGAAAATCAGAATTGGACATTCAACACCCAGACATGGCATGAAAGTGAAGAAGTTCCAGAGGATTTGTGTGCAATATCAACCAAGATGGATGTATTATTGAACTGGCTAGAGAAAAGGAGTAATTATAAAAGAGATCGTCAAGCTATTCAAGATGCATTCAACTCTCAAGGTCAACATGAAGAAAATATTAATGCAATCATCAAGAATCAAGAATGGGGACCTCGATCAAGCCAAGGTAAGTACCAAGGTAATTATAATTCAAATCAAAGACAACCAAGGCATCAAGTTAATGAGAGTATTTATAGAAAGCTTGCTTTTTAATGATAAAATGTTAGAAGGAATAAATTCGAAATTAGATAATTTTTTCTCTAGCGGTTAAAGATCAAATAATGTTTAATAAAAAGATAGAATTACAAATTTCGCATTTAGCCTCTAATTTGTCTACCACTAACCATGAACAGATTAAAGGAATATCTACTAGAGGAGGTAAGGTTACACGTGACCCACCTTACCCCGAAGGTGCACGTAGACCTTCACATATTGTGCGGTAGACAAGGAAGCTGAAAAGAATACTCAAGAAGAAGAAGCACCCATACCACAAGATGATCCGCAGGAGCCCGAATTAACACAAGATTTTCAAGATACCACTATCCTACCATTCCCACGAAGGAGGAGAAATACTTCTACCGATGAGCGGTTCGGTAAGTTTGTTGAGATTATACGAAATTATATGTCAATGTTCCTTTGTTAGATGCTATGCAGGTACCAACATATGCAAAGTACTTTCGATCCATCCTCAACAACAAGGGACCACTACCATCGAATCGAAGTCATCAAGCTAACAGAAGCATGTAGTGAGGCAATCCTACATTCTTCTCCCATCAAGAAGAAGGATCCGTGATGTCCCACTATTGACTGTTCTATAGGCAATCAGAATTTTGAGAATGCCCTGTGGTGATCTTGGAGCAAGCGTCGTGTCATGCCCAAGACGGTCTTCGATAAACTCAACTACTCTTCGCCACACCAACAACAATGTGCTTGCAACTAGTCGACCAATCAGTCCGCTATCCTGCAGGGATCGCAAAAAATATTCCGATAAAAATCCGTGACTTTTTCATTCCTCAGATTTTGTGGTACTTGACATGCGTGAAGAGAGAAAGATACCCCTTATCCTTGGGCGACCTTTCCTCAACACCGCAAATGCAACCATCAATGTTGGAGCTGGAGAAATTATATTCACTATCAACGGGCAAGAAGAGCGCTTTGCATTTAGGCCAAGACCAGAGCAATGCAAAACCCTGAAGGATCAAGAGGAGCAAGATGCACCAACATCTCTGACCTCAGAGATCGATCATAAAGAATAAATCAATTAGGAGAAGTCCAATTCGGTGGACTTTAAATCCCGAACCTTCACCGGAGGAAACTCGGTATTTATCAGTAATTTAATTTCTCATATTAAATATTTTCCTATCAAATTGCATTATTAAAAAGAAACAAAATAAGCATTTCATATAAGCTAAGCCCCATGAAATTATAATTAACGAAGTGTAAAACCTCCGTCAATCAAGTTTACTGTGGTGGCAGAAAACTATAAAAATAGCATAATTAGAATCCTGATTTTTCGTAGATTTATGAAAGTAATTTAGTTTTTCATTCTCATGTCATTATACGGTATAAATACGGAAGATAGGTGGGACCCACACACATCACCTCACATCACTTCACACCTACCAATTATTCACTACCATTCAAAAATTCAATTATCACACACACCCACATGCATCCATCTCCATCCATGTCCGCCACCGAGGGGAGCATCTAGGTACTAGGTAATTGATCAACAAAGGCCAAAGAGGACACCGGAAGAAAGATGAGCACCAAAGTAGGCAGGGGGGCCTACCCCCACCACCACGCCCGGCCGACGCTCTACTACTTCCCCTCTGCCTCCAACTTTGCATACCCCCTCACTTATTCATTCCAAGCACGAGAGCTCGCTTCACGGCCGAACCAACTTCGACACTGCTTTTTCAAAATCACCCATTAATTAGCAAGAAAAGAGAGAAGAGAAAAGAGAGAAATTTATTCACAAGATTATCACAAGGGTCTCCCCTCTTCTCTTCCCCTTTGATTTGCTAATCCTAATCACTTTTGTGTTCTTCGTGTTCTTGTTGTTCTTGCCGTGTTCTTCGTGTTCTTCATTCACAGGCAAGATGAGTCGAAAAATCGGAGGTGCTCTTAAGAGTATTGGGAGGACTCTCTCTTTCCGTAGCACTCGAAGCCGTTCATCATCTCAAGTACCTTCAGTTTCGGCTCGAATGGACGTCGATCCTCCATCACCACCTGAGCAACACCAATCATCTTCTTTTCAACGAGAAGAGAGGTATGAGCTAACGAACATCAATCAAATTTTATTGCCACTAAGACCTCAAGTAGAAATATTTAATGTGGTAAAGAATAAGGAGTTTACTCATACCCCAACATTCGATGACACTTTAATGGATTCTGAGTTTGAACTAATTTTTAGAATGGTTGGATGGGAAGATGCATGGGAAATCAATGAGCAGGGTAGCAAGTTACTCACCATAGAGTTTATTAGCTCCATAGACTTTGATGATGATTATGTGCGGTTTAGAATGTTCAACAAGTCTTTTATTCTCACATGGAAAAAATTTCAGTATGGCACTAGGATTCTCTGAGCAAAGTGTGTAATAAATATAGCTGATGTTCTTGAGGATTTTGATAAAGATGATTTTTGGGAGAGCATCATCAAGCTAAAAAGCCGAACGTAAAACAAAAATACACCACCGATGAGGTCCATAACCCAATGCCGAGATTCATGCTTAAATGGCTAGCCATTACTTTATTTCCTAGAGAAGAACTAAATACCATTAGACAGGATGAATTGCATTTATTATACCTCATGATTAAAAAAGATAAAAGCATCTCCCCGAAACTAATGTTGAACTATTGGAGAACCGTACCTCCCATGAGAAAGTGTAGTATTTCTTTTACATCTTGGATTACACGCTTAGCTTCGGACTAGAGTTATTGTCTAATGCTACACTTACATATATTACTGGTTCCCCAAGAATTATTGGATATGATTTTTTTTCTTTCATGCTCACATGCTGAAACGCCGAAATAGAAAAATAATCATGATTTATAAAAATTATCCTAAAGAGTACGAGCTGCCCGACAGAGATTTAGGGATTTATATTGTTGATAGTTATACTTTTCCGTAGATCGCTAACATTGGCGGTGCCCTTCAAAGACGCATCGCCAGAGTCCCCGTGACTATGTACACGGGGACAGATACAGCACCATCGGGACCAGCTCATCTTCATTTTACTAACTTTACTGAGCCAGGTGCATATCATGAGCCACATCAACCCTGGTCCACCCACTCAGGTTGGGAGGACCAGCCCACTTACCAGCAAGGAGAGTCGTTTACATCTACCGGGTGGGGAACATTCCCTACTCAGGAGCCTGAAGGTCATGGGCAAGGATCTCAGAGGGGCGCGAGCATCATTCTCAAGACGGGAACACGGAGTACACCCCTAGTGGACCGTTTGTGTACCATGCACCACCAGAAGATGATTATATGCCACCTCCTGAGCGGCACTTTAGCACTCCTGTTAATGATTTTCCTGCTATATCTACCTATTTGACTAACATCCAGCAGGGGCAGCAGACAATGAATGAGACTCTGCACCGACACGAGCAAAGGGCAAAGCACCAAAGTTGACCATAGGCTTCAA
The DNA here is from genome assembly GCA_015844335.1 of Chrysopogon serrulatus. NCBI lineage: Eukaryota > Viridiplantae > Streptophyta > Magnoliopsida > Poales > Poaceae > Chrysopogon > Chrysopogon serrulatus. The sequence continues at coordinate 250,096 of JADLZL010004819.1, read as the reverse complement.
AGAAGATACCCGATGGCAAAGATCGACGGACCAAATGACTTGATCACTTGCGGCATGGACAAAGAACACCTACGGACACGGGTGGGATACTTGATAGAACAGCTGGGTTTTGGACCACCTCCCGACCCGAATTTTGAGCACGGCAAACATGCAAAGCTTGGGGAGAGCCCCCCGTGGTGAGCACCATCCACCTCTTTGTATATACTTTATCCTTTCTATATTTTAGTATTTACTTTCTAGTATTTAATTTATACCATTAGAGTAGAATTTGTCTTTAAATTCTGAAGTTATTAATCCTGCTATCTAGTTACTTAGCATCCGAGATTAATCTTTCTTTGAATTATATGAAGTTTATCTACCCCGATAATTTATTCTCAAAACTCAATATCTGTGGGTAGCATAAAACTTCGATGCAGATCTAAGTAATTGGCGGATGAGATATAAAGGATTGAGCTAGTATATATTTTATTCCAAGTGATGGCTAAAGCTCCAGATATTCAGAATTAATTTAATCAATCTAATAGATCACCTTTGCTAGTATGACTGAATAGATTGCTTTGCTATGCACTCATGATTGAATACACATGCACAAAAATGTTTTACTCGCAACAAATTCTCTCTTAAAAGTCTAAAAGAGAGTGTGGGATATAAATTAAAAGATGCCATACCAAAGAAGTATGAGCCAAAAAGATGCCATATCAAAAGATATATGAGCCAATTCAAAAGAAAGAGAGTAAAACAATGGGTGCAAAGACACTTTCGCCTTGAGAGAAAAATGGGTACACAAAAGGTATCCGGGGGAGAAAGCCCACACTCTCGAGAGACAGAAAAAGAGAAGAATAAGAGCTGAAATTTAAGTTTTAATCACTAGCACATTCAATCATGATACATAGTATAAGTAGTCCACTTAAATCCTAGTAGCAGATTCTCATGGTTTTCAAGATAAAAATTCATACGCATACAAAATGAGAAAACCTCTAGAGTGATGCTTAAGCAAAGAATGAAATATATACAATGCTTACTTGATTATTCTATCTTTCAATTACCCAAGATCTGATTAAAAGTTAATAAGCACCATAGTTAAAAAGTTGAAGGATAAGTTTGAAAGATAGATTAATGGATTATAATCAAGAAATTTCAAAGCACTCATTGATACTGAAGTTTTATTTTCAATCTACTTTGCTAAGGGACTAGCAAAGACTTAGCTTGGGGGTAGTTGTTGACGGTCGCTAAGTCCAAATTTTATACCGTCAACAATAGCTTCTAAACAGGGCAATAAGTAGACTAATAGGGTTTTATCTCGACAAATTCCACGAGTTTTGGTTATTTGTGAAATTTCCAGTGATTTTCCGTAAAAGGTTAAAAGAAGGATTTCAATGCAAATATACCACGAAACTTAACCGCGACGAAAACAATATCACCGGAGGACTCCGGACTCCTGAAAGACTCCGAAGACACCGGAGGAGTGGAGGCCGCAGCGAGCACCCAGGTGGGGCCGGCCGGCCCCCACCTCCTCCGCCCGCCCCCCCCGCTAGGGTTTGGGCCCTGGCTTCTAGAACCTTCTCCTGGCGGCTAGGGTTTCCATCTTCACCGTTGGTTGAAGTCGGTTTGATTCTACGGCACGTATGCACTCCACCGGGCTATAAAAGGAGGGGTAGACCCCCCCTCAAAAACGATTTCATTCCTCCTGCTTCATTTGTCAAGAGTAGTCAGAAGTTAGGGTTTCCAGAGATTAGAAGTAGAGCTCTAGTTCTTCAAGTTCTTAGTTTAGTCGTCTAGCAAGATTCAAGTAGAGATCGGGCGCCCCGCCGATTTCGTGATCTGTCTTCTAGAATTTGGTAATTTATCTTGTATTTCATTATGACTTTGTTCTACTTTAATATATTGCTATTTGTTCAGTTCTTAGTTTATTCTAGTTGCACATTCGATACAGATGTAGTTTATGATGATTATTGTTATATGATCGTAAAGCGCCTGATTCAATACTCGAGTGGGTCAGGTGGTGCGCATTATGTAGACGTGGTGTCTAGATATATTGTGTACCTACGGAGGCACCCTGATGTGCCGGGTCGTATGGTAGTCCGCGTAGGTGACAGCTGCTTTGGTTCCTCTGTAGTCTACCCCCCGTACGTAGGACTAGCCGAGCATGGTCGCGAAGGAGGTGACTTCATTGTCGTAATATCCTCATTAGTTGATGCTCCTTATGATGTTTTCTGAGTTTATTGCACTATAGATGAGAGTGTGTAGTAATGGAGTAGGTCTGTAGACTTTATATTAGTAATTACATAGGTTTCTTTATTTCTAAATTGAATCTCTAGACTGCTTTTTACTACATTAGAGAGTCTCTATATTCTAGCTCGAATACCATTTATCTTAATCACTCATTTATCATTTATCGTTACTATTGACTAGTTATTGCTAAAGCATAGGTGTAATAGGTTATGATAATGTTCATTTATTAATCTTAATCTTAGCAACCCACTTCTAATAGATAGAATGTTTGCTTTATCCTTTTGGCATAAAATAAATCAACGATACTCGAATATTCACTCGGGTGAAGTGCTACAACGGGAGAATTATCTCGTGGCGCTTGCGGATACATTCCAATTAGAGTTATTATGTTTAGATTATTTTATCCTTGGTTTTTGGCATCATGTTAGGGATGACAACTTAACTTAAAGTGATGTTAAAAATACCAACACATGATCACCATCAAGGTTAGGAGCCACATCAGGATTTGCAACTACTTCTGGATTAACATTTTCAGCAGGATTAACATCAACTTCTGCCTCCACATTAGGATCAACAACTTCTGGATTAGCATGACCATCAATATTGCCAGCAGGGTGACTATCAGATTCTGGATTGTCAAGAGCTTCAGCATCTACTGCATTAGGCAAAATGAAGTCAAATGGCTCACAATCAACCTGACTCTCCTGTGTGCCAAACTGAGAAACAACATTCCAACACTGAGAGGCATTGGCTAAAGCATTAGAACCCTAAGACTGTGATTGACGAGGTCCAGTGTCAATAACATTTACTGTCAGTGGCACCTTCCTAGTGTCCCAATACACATCAAATGCATGTAACAGAGCAGAATCAGAATCTATGCGTACTGTCTCATCCTTGGTTTTGTCATAGAAGGTCACCTGCAGTTCTTGATCCCCCCATGGACTACATGCCTCAGCAAGATTCTCATAAAAATCAATCCAACAGAACTTGTCCTTGTCTACCATGCACATGTAGTTAGCAGTTACATGGTAATCATCGAGCCCATCTGCTCTTTGCTCTACATATGCAGGTACACTAATCGCCAGTCTACACGTGGACGATGGATCCATCCTAAATGCAACACAGAGGAACAAAAATACTAAACAATTTCAAACGCAAGCTTTCTAATGCATCTCACGCATCAAATGCAAGGCATTACGGGTTCAAAAAAACTCACCCTTTCAAAAGCCATTTGAATCGAGGAACCCTAGCCGGAGACCCAGGGCTCCGCGCCTTCTTCGAGCTTGGGGACTTCATCTTCGGGTCGCGGGGGTGCTCCATATCCTCAGCCCCCCATCGCGGATGACGGCCAAGTCTCGACGTGTCTGCGGCGGCGGGCAGTAGATGCGAGTGGGCAACGGCGGCGGCGGGATTGGGAGAAGGGAGAGAAGCCCTAGCGGCGACTGGTCCGGCCCGACCGTCTTAACCGGGTCCAGCCGGACCAGGTTGGGCACGCACCCAAGCCTGGCTCAGGGGCACCCAGTGTCCGAAATGAAGTTTTCTCTCTCCAAAACCGGATCAAAGGGGGCGCGGTGTCCACTGCCCATATTTCCAAGAACCCCAGTGTCCCCTGGCAAAAGTCGAAAAAAATGAGTGTCCAATGGCAAAGAGCAAGCACTTTGCATGTCCCCTGGCAAATTTCCCCTATATTTTATAGTTGTGTTGACCTCTTCTAAACAAAGTTTAATTAAGTCTAGAATCCAACCGAAATAACTAAAACTGAAATAGTTGGTTTTAAGAATTTTAGAGCTGATCAGTTCCTACTTTTGAAGAACCTGAAGAATCGGGAATCGAATGTCCAGAGTGAGAGAAGACACAACACCACAGGAAGAAGAGGCGAGGAACCGATGAAGCAAGTGAAAGCCCTAGTCCGATTTTTTAGATAATTGATAAAACTTTTGAGACTAATCTTATTATGCTAAATATATGTAACATAAGAATGATATAAGATAGGATGGTCTAAGCCAAATGATAGAGACAAAAAAAGACCATAGTTAATATTAGCAATATTTTTATCTCTAAAAAATATATTCAATGATTAATGTAATACTATACTGATTATACACTATAAATATTAATATTTTTTATATTTGAGTAAAGTAAAAAGTATTTGATTTTTAGTCAGCGGAAATTAAGCTTCTTGTGGTACGGTACGGAGGCAGTAGCAAGCAGCATGTATGAATATTTTTCTACTAGACAGTAGTACTAGTAGAGAGATAAAATTTGCTGTAGTCGCCCTCTGCCCTATAAGATCATATTTGTTTTTATAGGATTGAATCTTAGAAATAATTGCGAATTTGTTACTTTAATCTATGTGTATAACCACCAAAATTATTTTAGTCAGGAATAGATCAATCCAGTAGAAACCAACTAGGCCTAGATATTCAATTCTGTGTAGACCCGTACCAGTCCCACGACCAGACGAAAGGCTCGAAGCACTCTCGCTGCTTTCCCCACTTCCCATCATCTCGCCGCTGCGCACGCCGCCGGAGGCCAAAAATCTCCCTTCATCGCAACCTGCTCCTGCTCGACGGAGTCGATGGGGTGCGCCTAATCTGCACGCGCTTGCCGTTCCTCAACTCTCCTCTGGTAAGCACGCTGCGCCCTTAGCAGATCCTCCTCCATTCATGCTCCCCCCACTAATCAATCTTGGAACCCTACCCCTTCCGTCCCTTTTTCAGACTGAGTGCTCGTTCCCTCTCCCTGACGATGGCGGGAGACGCCAAGAAGAAGATGTTGCAGAGGGCAATGGCCGATCTACGTATTAGCTTTTCAGGTTTTACCCCTCCGTAGCATTGGCAACCTGTATGTTAATTAATTCTGTAATGCTTGGTTAAATAAACAATTTTGTGCCCGCAGGCTTCGAATCTTGGATCCCTCACTGGGCGAGGGGTTCCAAGAAGAAGGGAAGCACACAGGACGTGGTGGCCGACCTCACCGACGACCTACTCGTCGACATCCTCTCGCGCTTGCCCATAAAATCGCTCTGCCGCTGCAAATTGGTTTCTAAGCGTTGGCGCAACCTCATCTCCCATCCCGAGCACCGCAAGAAGCTGCCCCAAACTCTTGCCGGTTTCTTCTACGAGAGCTACGCCACGAACCGCTTCCCAAAGTTGGCTCGCCATTTCAGCAACGTCTCAAGAGGAGCCGACCCTTTCATCGACCCTTCTCTGTCGTTCCTGCCCGAATATAAGAGCATTGACATCAAGGACAGCTGCAACGGACTGCTCGTGTGCCACTGCTGGAAGCACACTGATCCTGAGACAATGGATTCTGTTGTGTGCAATCCTGCAACTGAGAAATGGGTGGTCGTGCCAGACTCCGGCTGGTCTACCAAGGTGAGGATCACTCGCATGGGGTTTGATCCAGCTGTCTCCTCCCACTTCCATGTGTTTGAGTTCATACCAGAAAATATTTGGTATATAGACGATGGTGATCATAATTTCAGTGGAGGAGTCAGAGTAGTGGCTGTGTACTCCTCCAAAACTGGGGTTTGGAGTCTTAACAACAGTAATAATCTGCCGATTCCGTTTGGTGAATTTGTGATACCCCAGGATTCAAAATCTGTGTTTTTCAATGGGATTTTGCATCTGACTACTTTTTTTGGTGTGGTATTGGCCATTGACGTGGAAGGGAATGTTTTGAGGGGCATCCAATCTCCTACATCAGCACACTATGATTATGATGTTTCTTTGCCTGGTGATGTTTATCTATCTCAGGGACACCTGTATCTTACAACTATATCTGATGGTCATCAACCTTCAATCTGGGTTCTTGAGGACTACAATGGTGAAAATTGGACTTTGAAGCACACCGTCAACCCTTTGCATCTGTTTGGAGCAGCTTATCGTCCAAAGTATGGAGATACTTTCAGTATTATCTCAATCCACCCAGAACACGATATGATTTTCATGGTTTGGGCAGACACCACACTATTGTCTTATGAGATGGATCACAAGACGCTGCGTCTTATAAGTCAGCTTGGATGGTCTTACACGACTCATCATATTCCATATGTTCCGTCGTTCTCAGAATCATTGGCAGATCAGCAGTAAGAGTTTTACTTGCCTAGTGTAGCTCTAGATTGTTTGACCTTTATGATGATATTGGAGTTAGTATATGAGGGGCGGTGCCTCGGTCAGAACTTTGTGAAAGCTGTGAAAGTAATCTGTTAGTCTTTCCCGTGCATTGGTGTTACCTGACTTCTTGGGCCAGCTTGTTCTGTTCACTGAGGAAGTACTTGTTTTGTGTATGGATGTATGTGTCTGTCATAGCAGCATATATATGCAGTTGTAAATGATATTATTCCCTAGTACATACCCCATGGGTTAACCATAATTAATTTCTTTAATATCCATATCTCAGTCGTATTTTGATTTGGTGTTTGGTAATAATTTATCTGTGTTGCAACTTGTGGACACAAATTTGTGCATGGACCTCGTTTTCACAATAGAAGTCCAGTACTGAGGTGCATATGGATCTCAGTAAGCTTCATGTTAGTGCGTCACATATTTTGGAGGATTTTAAATGGGCATTTCGGTTTATTTGTTCGTCAATGATGAAATGGGTTATCTTTTATACTTGGATCCTGTAAACGATACAGGATTTTTGTTCCAATACTACGTATGTTCACACTTATGGTGAATTATGGGCTTCCACCTGATATGCATACTTATGGCACCTGATATGCATACTTATGGCAGATGCTTCACAGATGATTTGAAACACAGAATGGTAGATATGGGCCAATGGCATCTGTACAACACATGTTAATACTATGTTAAACTATCTAACACCACTTATTCCCTCCTCCCCTTCCCTGCCTATGAATTCTTATGTTGTGTTATACATATTTGGTACGTATATGTATCGGACTGATTATTACAACTTTTACTGGTTGAACTTTCTTCATTAGAACATTAATTAATTCTAAGGCTGCTCTTCGTGGTGCTCCATTGATCAGGAATAACATTCTGCAGGTTGGATATGGTTTGGAATGAAAATTAGACCGCCTATAATTACTGTGTCTCGTTAGTATGAATACCTGAGCTTGCATGAAAAGATAGGCTATCATTAATCAGCCTGATCGGCAGCTATAAACTGGAACGGAGAGATGTGGTGATTAAAGGACCAGGATATGATGATTTTTTAGCAACAGGATATCAAAAAAAAAGGTGAGTACTTTGTTTTTTTTTTTTGAATTTCAAAAGGTGAGTACTTTGTTAGTAGTACTTACTAGAAACAAAATTAGCTCCCAGTCGCCCTCTGCCGTGTGAAATAATATTCTGTGTAGTGAACCGGCCCACAACCAGAAAGGCCCAAAGCAACTTCACTGTGTTTCCCCCCTTCTTGTTCCTCCTCTGCCGCTCCATCTCGCCGCCGCGGACGACGATGGACTGCCGGAGGCCAAAGCTTCCCCTCGTCACAACCCGCTCGATGGAGTCAGTGGGGCACACCTGATCTTCACGGGCTTGCCGTTCCTCAAATCTCCTCTAGTAAGCACGCTGCACACTTAGCAGGTCCTCCCTCCATTCATGCTCCCTCACTATTCGATCTTGGAACCCTACCCATTCCGTCCTCTTTCGCAGATTGACTGCTTGTCCCCCTGCACGCCAATGGCGGGCGACGACGCCAAGAAGAAGAGGGTGGTGAGGGGAATGGCGAATCTATGTATAAGCTGTGCAGGTTTTACCCAAATATCACCCCATACTTAGCATTGGCAATTTATGTCAGTTGTGTCATGCTTATGTTAATTGACTAAATCAACAAGTTTTCCTCCACAGGTTTTGAGTCCTGGATCCGTCGCTGGGCGAGGGGTTTCAAGAAGAAGGGAAGCACACGGGACTTGTTGGCCGACCTGCCTGACGACGTCCTCATCGACATTCTCTCGCGCTTGCCCATGAAATCGCTCTGCCTCTGCAAATTGGTTTCTAAGCGCTGGCGCAATCTCATTTCCCATCCCGAACACCGCAAGAAGCTGCCTCAGACTCTTGCCGGCTTCTTCTACAACAAGTCCTACTACAGAAACCACTTGCCAAACCCAAAGAAGTTTCGCCATTTCGCCAGCGTCTCAAGAGCAGTTGACCCTTTCATCGACCCCTCTCTGTCGTTCCTGCCTGAATATAAAGAGCATTGATATCAAGGACAGCTGCAATGGACTCCTCCTGTGCTACTGCTGGAAGCCCACCGATCCTGTGACAATGGATTCTGTCGTGTGCAATCCTGCCACAAAGAAATGGGTGGTCGTTCCTGACTCTGGTTGGTCTAGCAAGGTGAGGGTCACTCGCTTGGGATTCGACCCAGCCGTCTCCTCCCACTTCCATGTGTTTGAGTTCATACCAGAAAATATTGGGTATATAGATGATAGAGAGATATCTGTTGATGCAACAGTCGAAGTAGTGGTCGTCTACTCCTCCAAAACTGGAGTTTGGAGTCTCAACGATAACGACCATAATACCCATGGTAAATTTACGATGCCCCTGGATTCAAAAGGTGCCTTTTTCAATGGGGTTTTGCATCTGACTACTGTAAATGGCATGGTATTTGCTATTGATGTGGAGGGAAAGATTTTTAGAAGCATCCCTTTTCCTGTATCAACATACTATGATGATCGACCTCTTATATTTCAGGGACACTTGTATCTTGCAATTGTATCTGATGAATCTGATGGTTATCAACTATCAGTCTGGGTTCTTGAGGATTATAATAGCGAAAATTGGACTTTGAAGCACAATGTCGACCCTTTGCATCTGTTTGGAGCAGCTTACCTATCAAATTTTGGATATGATTTTAGTATTATCTCAATCCACCGAGAGCACGATATGATTTTCATGGTTTGTGGGAGAAACAATACACTATTGTCATATGAATTGGATCACATGAGGCTGCGTGTTATAAGTCGGCTTGGACGCCATTGCTCGACTTATATTCCATATGTTCCCTTGTTCTCAGAGTCACTGGCAGATGAGCAATAAAATTCTTTACATGCCGAGGTAGTGTAGCTCCAGATTGTTGTACCTTTATGATGATATTGGATATGAGGAGGGCTGGCTTGGTCAGAACTTTCTGAAAGTTTTCTGTTGGTTGCTTTCGTGCACTGGTGTTACCTGATTTCATGGGCCCCAGCTAGTTCAGTTCACCGAGAAAGTACTTGTTTTGTGTATGGATGTATGAGCCAGATATAGCTGTGTTTACAATAGTTGTAAATGATATTATTCCCTAGTACTTCCCATGGATTAACCATAACTAATGTCTTTACTCTACTCTTTAGTATCCAGATCTCAGTCGTATTTTGCTTTGCTGTTTGGTAATAATTTATCTGTGTTGCAACTTGTGGACACAAATTTGTACATTGACCTCGTTTAGTACTGAGGTGCATATGATGGATCTCACAATCTCAGTAAGCCTCTTCATGTTAGTGCATCACATATTTGGGAGGATTTAAAATGGAAATTTTGGTTTATTTGCTCGTCAATAATGAAACAGGGCACCTTTTATTCATGGATGCTGTAAATAATGTATGATTTATATTTGCTCGTCAATAATGAAACAGGGTACCTTTTATTCATGGATGCTGTAAATAATGTATGATTTGTTCCAATACAGATATTCACATTTATGGTGGATTATGGGTTCCACCTCATACGCATACTTAGATACTTCATAGATGATTTTAAACACAGAATGATAGTTGTGGGCCAATGGTAATTTTTTTTATTTTTAACCTTTTTAAAACTTTTTTTTGAAACCAAAACCATTGTTTTTTTAAAATCTAACCCATGTGGCTGCGCCTATTGCCCTGGCATGGCCAAACAACATCGACGTGCCACCATTCTTTGCGTGGTAGCCCGGCCACCGTGGCAGGTCAGCTATTGGCTGTCCTCTGATGTGGCCACGCTATCGATTCCAGGCCTAGGCATCATATATGCGCACACAGTGCCCAAACCGGTGCCACCGACTGACCGACCTCCTCCCCCCACAAGGTAATGCCCCTCTCATTTTCGTGTTTTCATGGTGGATTTCTTGTGTTTGGCTTGGTACCTAGAGTTTGAAGGAAGAACTTTGCTCGGAAGGAGATGCAAAGTATTTTACATAGATTTGAAGGGAAAATTTTGTTTGGGAGGAGGTAGATCGAATACATTAGTAAGCTTGGGTTGGCTCCCATCGATTTTTTACTTGTACATTTAGTTGCATTTGCTAGGTTAGTAAGTTAGTTAGGAGATTTAGTTAGCATGCGCAAGTGTAGGTTAATAAATTTGATTATTATATGTAGGTTTTAGTTTGTCACTTGTTTTATTTAGGCTAAGTTAAAGTTTTCTTATTCAATATTATTGATTTGGCGTTCCATCCCCCATAGGGAGCATATTCAGCTTGATTTATCTCATAGTGGATGAATCCACATCAGGATCACAGTATGTTGCTTTCCAGAACCCATACTCTCTCTCCTTCTAAAAAAAAGAGTATCATTGTGAGATTTGTTCGAGTTAAATTTTTAAATTTGATAGGATTTGTAAAAAAATTACCAATATTTTTATCTCTAAATAAGTTTATAATGAAAATATATTCAACAACTAATATACTGGTTATACACTATAAATATTAGTATTTTGGTATTTGAGTAAAATTGAAAACATTTGATTTCTCAGAAAGTGGAAATTAAGTTCTTTGTGGTAGGGAATCAGGAGCAAGCAACGTATGAACATTTCTACTCTTTTTCTTTTTGGAAACTACGAACATTTCTATACCTGTGACAGTAGTACTAGTAGAGAGACAAAATTAGCTGCAAACTGCAGTCGCCCTCTCTCTTGTAAAATATTCTGTGTAGACCCGGCCCACGACCAGAAAGGCCCAAAGCAACTTCACAGCTTTTTTTTTTTTTTAACCTTTCTATCTTGTTCCTCATCCATCTCGCCGTCGCGGACGACGGACTGCCGGAGGGCGGAGGCCAGAATCTCGCTTCATCACAACCCGCTCGACGGAGTCAACGGGGTGCACCTGATCTGCAAGCGCTTGGCGTTCCTCAAGTCTCCTCTGGTAAGCACGCGCGCACTTAGCAGATCCTCCCTCCATTCATGCTCCCCTCACTAATCGATCTGGGAACCCTACCCATTCCGTTCCCTTTTGCAGATTGACTGCTTGTTCCCTCTCCACGCCGATGGCGGGGGGCGCCAAGAAGAAGAGGGTGGCGAGGGGCTCCAAGAAGAAGAAGAAGGGAAGCACACGGGACGTGGTGGCCGACCTCACCGACGACGTCCTCGTCGACATCCTCTCGCGCTTGCCTATAAAATCGCTCTGCCGCTGCAAATTAGTTTCTACGCGCTGGCGCAGCCTCATCTCCCATCGGGAACACCGCAAGAAGCTGCCCCAGACTCTTGCCGGCTTCTTCTATGAGAGCAAGGACAGAAACCGCTTCCCAAATAAAGCTCGCCATTTCACCAACGTCTCAAGAGCAGTCGACCCTTTCATCGACCCCTCCTTGTCATTCCTGCCCGAATATAAGAGCATTGACATTAGGGACAGCTGCAATGGTCTCCTCTTGTGCAACTGCTGGAAGCCCACTGATCCTGTGACAATGGACTACGTTGTGTGCAATCCCGCCACTGAGAAATGGGTGGTTGTGCCAGACTCTGGCTGGTCTAGCAAGCTGACGAAATGGATGGTAGTGTCAGACTCTGGTTGGTCTGACAATAGCAATGTGAGGATCACTCGCTTGGGGTTCGACCCAGCTGTCTCCTCCCACTTCCATGTGTTTGAGTTCATACCAAATGATATTTGGTATACAGATGAAGAGACATATGTCGATGGAAGAATTGAAGTAGTGGCCGTCTACTCCTCTGAAACTGGGGTTTGGAGACTCAACGAGATTGATGAGGACTGTCTGCCGATTGATCATGGTTATTTTGCGATGCACAAAGATTCAAAAGGTGCCTTTTTCAATGGGATTTTGCATCTGACTACTTTTTATGGCATGGTATTAGCCATTGATGTGGAGGGAAAAGTTTTGAGAGCCATTCCTTTTCCTAAATCAACAGACTATGATTATGATGATGTTGATTGGCCTGTTGATGTTTATCTATCTCAGGGACACTTGTATCTTACACTCATATCTGATGATTATCATGCATTGATCTGGGTTCTTGAGGACTACAATAGCGAAAATTGGACTTTGAAGCACAATGTTGACCCTTCGCATATGTTTGGAGCAGCTTACTCTTCGAAATATGCAGATGATTTCAGTATTATCTCAATCCACCCAGAACACGATATGATTTTCATGGTTTGTGGGTCAAACAAACTAATGTCATATGAAATGGAACATATGAGGCTGCGTTTTAGAAGTCAGCTTGGATGTTATTACACGACTGGTCATATTCCATATGTTCCCTGGTTCTCGGAGTCATTGGCAGATGAGCAATAAAAGATTTACTTGCCTAGTGTAGCTTCAGATTGTTGTGCCTCGTGATGATATTGGAGTTAGTATATGAGGAGCCATGGCTTGGTCAGAACTTTGTGAAAGTTTTCTGTTGGTGCTTTCATGCACTGATGTAGCCATGTACCTGCCTTCATGGGCCAGCTAGTTAAGTTCAAAGAGAAAGTACTTGTTTTTGTATGGATGTATGTCTGTTAAATGATATTATTCCCTAGTACTTCCCATGGATTAACCATAATTAATGTCTTCACTATCCAGGTCTCGATCAAATTTTGCTTTGCAGTTTGGTAATAATTTATCTGTGTTGCAACTTGTGGACATAAATTTGTGCGTAGACCTCGTTTTTCACAGTAGGAGAAGGTACTGAGGTGCATGTGGATCTCAATTAGCTTCTTCATGTTAGTGCATCACATATTCTGGAGGACTTAAATTGGAAATTTCTGTTTATTTGCTTGTAAATAATGAAACGGGGCACCTTTTACACTTGGATGGTGTAAATAATGTATGATTTTTGTTCCAATGCACATGTTCACATTTATGGTGAATGGGCTTATGGCTTCCACCTTTTTTTTTAGAATGCTTATGGCTTCCACCTGATATGCATACATATGAAAGATGCTTCACAGATGGTTTTAAATACAATTCCACAAAAAAGGATGATTTTAAATACAGAATAGTAGCTATGGGCCAATGGCAAATGTACAACATGTTAATAGTATGTTCAGCTATCAAACACCAACTATTGTCTATGATGATGGCTTATTCCCTCCTCCCTTTTCCTGCCTAAGTTTTTAGTTTGATGATGTATCTTATGTCCTACTAAGGTAATGGCCCGTGTATTGTACGGGCATACAAAGTTTGAACTAAGTAATCTATATTATCACGGAAACAAACTAAAGCAAGTTTCTATAGCCATGCACTTCAAATCTTAAAGATGTGTGGGCAACGGTAAATGTGACATAAACATATCTATATTTTAATTTTTTGGGTATTAGTATTACACATCCTTCTCTCTGACCTGCATGCATTAGTAGAAGGTAAGCGTATGATCTCACCCACATAGGTGCTATGCATATAGATATATATTCTTTCCTCCAAACTAAAAGCACGCCCACATACTTCTAAAAAGAGGGGAATGTGGTGGATCTCAGAATTCAACATTTTGTATGAAATTTGGGTACTGGGATATATATTCTTTGAAGTTCAGTTTTTCTTAAAAAAAAAATCGATACAAAATATGATTAATGCTATTTAAACTTGATATTATTTTTTTAGCTTCTTAATGACCTTAAATTGCAAAACTCTAAACTACAAAATTGCAAATCTCAATGAGGGATACAATTTCCATATACAAAATATCTTTATCTGGGACCATACAAGGAAAATATGATTGTTCTAAGGTAACAAATTTTGATATACGATTAAAATACTGCACAAATATACAATAGGAAAAAAAGTACTCTTTACCTCCCTCAATTTTTGCGAAAGTCTATTTTTCCTCCCTGAACTTCAAAACCGGATAAACAACCTCCCTCAACTTTTCAAACCATACGCCTTTTTCTCCCTGGAGTGGTTTTGATGGTGGTTTTGCTACAGTGACGATGGTTTTGTCTTTGTCTTTTTCTATTTATTTTGGCTGAATTTTTAAAAAATCATAGTAAATCACAAAAAAATCGTAAAATAGTAAATTTAATTTTGTTGGACTCCACATGATCAGATCTACACAGTGGATATATAATATGGTATATTTTAGTATAAAGTTTTTTGCTAGTCTTTTTTTTTTTTTTATTTATTTTAGCTAAATTTTAAAAAATCATAGTAAATCATAAAAAATTCATAAAATAAAAAATTCAATTTTGTTAGGCTCTACATGAGTAGGTCTATACAATGAATATATAATATTATATGCTTTAGTCCAACAAAATAGTTATAGAAGTTTCATTTATGAATTATTTTAATTAATTACAAAAAGTATAATCAAAAGCTACAACAAGAATTTTATGCTAAAATATACCATATTATATGTTCATTTGTAGATCTACTTATGTGGAGTCTAAAAATTACATTTTTTATTTTATAATTTTTCTATGATTTACTATGATTTTTCAAAGATTCAACCAAAATAAATAAAAAAAAAAAAGACTAGCAAAAAAACTTTGTACTAAAACATACCATATTATATATTCACTGTATAGATCTACTCATCCAACAAAATTAAATTTACTATTTTATGATTTTTTTGTGATTTACTATAATTTTTTAAAAATTCAGCCAAAATAAATAAAAAAGAAAAAGATAAAACCACCGTCACTGTAGTAAAACCACTATCAAAACCATTCCAAGGAGGAAAAGCGCATAGTTTGAAAACTTGAGGGAGATTGTTTATCCGGTTTTGGAGTTCGGGGAGGAAAAGTAGACTTTCGTGAAAATTGAGGGAGGTAAAGTAGACTTTTTTTCTATACAATATTAATTTTTATCATCTTACTGACCTCAAATAAAAAAAAATGTAAAATTAGAATTTGCAGATCTCATCAAAGTAACAATTTTCATATGCAAATAACTTTATCTAACACCTTATAAGAAATTATGATTTTTCTAAGGTGACAAAGTCCTAACTCACGATTATCATGCTACGAAAAAAAAATAATTCTTATCATCATCTTAATGACCTCAAATGATAAAACACAAAACTAAAAATTTGTAGATCTCTTCAATAGCTATATTTTTTTATATAAAAAGCATCTTTGTCCGAGTTGTACAAAAGAAATTACGATTTTTCAAGATGAAGCCTCACCATTGACATGTGGGTTCCATAATATTAAATCTATGGCATGTGGGATAGTGAGTCACATAGATGGCTGTTCAATGCTAGATGAGATTGGAATTTCAGGATAAGATAACTCTAACACATGAGTGAGATTTTAAGATTTAATTGATTTTTTTTTTTTGACAACAGATTTAATTGAAATAATTGGAAATTCTGTGCTTACGCCAAGCCCTACTTCCACAACCATAACCGAACGAATCGGCGCCGAAGCTGCAGCCACGACCAACCTGGCGACGCGGCGTAGGCTACTGCTGCCCCATTACCTTCTTCCCAGCAGCCGCGGTGGTCGGCGGTGGTCGGCGCCCTTCCATCTCTAATCTCCTATTCGGCCGGCTCTGCTGGCCCGATCCCAAATGCGCGGGTGAGCCGCCTGCTTCCAGCTACGATCAGCCCCAATTCCTTTCCCGATTTGCGTTTTTCTGATTCGATTGGTTCGGCGAACTGCGCTTGCAGGGGCCTCAGGAGCGAGAACGCTATTGCGCGGCACCGCGGGCCGGCGCGGTTGTGGGTTGCCGTAGCGGCGCTGGTGTCTGGCTCTGGCCCTCCTCCGTTGGCCTGGCCTCCTCGGCACCTACAGGGTGCAGGTTTGCTCGCCTCGCCCACGCCTGTGTTTCTATAGTGATTTCGTTGTGCTGTTTGTTCTGCTTCGCGTTGGAGGGAAGCCCGGTATCAATGTCAGGTGAGAGAGGCTATGCAGGTGCCGGTTCTAACCAAGGCACTTTGCATTTTTGCAAAGCAAATCTCTGAAATGGAATTTTTTTAAAAAATTATCCTCTAAATAATCACGTAACTGGACAGCCTATATGACTAAGCATAAATCATGTTGTTCTTTGAAACGGATGGGGAAAAACTGCTATAATATCTAGCAAATACATACTCCTTGTTGGAGAGATTGTAAGCACCAAGCAAGATGCTAAACCGTATCAATGCAGAAACACCTGATATATGTGAGTATTACTTATGGGCTTACCTGCAGACTGCAGTATGTTGCAATAGTTCTTCCCAAAATTGTGTAAGATCCAACTTCATAACAATCAGTTTGTTTAAATAGCCTACCCAAGGATGTAAATTAATGTTCCTATGAAAAATTGAGAAACTAAAGCAAAGCTTTTTTTTTTTTTTTTTTTTTGCATCAGTAGACCTGTAAACATTGAAGCATGGCAGCAGATTACAACATAAATATAAGGACATTTATAAAATTGACAGTTGACACATGATGTTTCATGAGCTCATTTTGCTAGCTGTAGGCTGCTAGGGGAAGTGATGCATCAGTGATCACTACTGTCTATTAATCCTGATGAAAACGCTGGAGTAAGGAATCGGCACATAACTGTTGAAATCAAGTCAGCACAAAGTATGGTTCTTTCTATCATGTTCTGGCACAGAATATTTAATGGATAAAGAAAGAAATGGCCCAATTTTCTTAGATAATTCTTGGTACATCTGTAGATTGAGTTAGCTAAATGCATGGAACTGAATTGTATATACAATGCTCAATTGCTCATTTGATTTTCCACCATATTATCTTATACTGACATGAGTTCTACTACTCAAGGATTTTGTTGTAAATGAGTTGTGGAAAACTGCAGATTCTAATGTTTGGAGAGCATCTTCGGCGCCACACACCTATTGGCCTCGTTAGTTTCTCTCTGTATCCTCCCAGAAGCTACTGGTCCAATCATGTGCCATTCTGGGTGATGGTAAAATAAAATTCTGAAGTGCAATCTCTCTACTTGCAGCCCCACCAACTGAATTTGAGAGCAATGGGTAGTTGCGTGTCCGGTGCAATGGCAGCTCGACCCAACAACGCAGTGCAGTGTGATTAATATAAGAAACTTTGCCTCTAAAGTAGCATAGTTTATCATGCAAGATTTATGTATTCATGGAAACATATATAAGAGAATTGAGATTACTTCTGCTTTGATTTCGTAGATATGTAATGCTGTTGTTGTAGCACAAATCATGCATGCTAAACTAGTGCTGCCAGAGTTAGACAAATTCATTTTGGCATGATGAGAGGTACGCAATGCAGGTCTGAAATGTCTATCATGCAGGAAGATCATTGCATGCAAAGTTACCATAATCCTGTGTTCTTTATGATTCCTTCTGTCTGAGCATTATTCTTCCTACAAAGTAAAAGTAGCGTCCCCCCAAAGTTCACTTCACTGCAGAACTTTTGTTATCAAATATTCTGCAGTTTGCATTACTTGATTTATATAGTTTCGTAATCCTTTTTATGGCTAGTGTACGTGGTATTACTATAAGATACTGACATAATCCAAGTGTTTTATGTAGTCATGTTGATTAACTTTGTAGAAGTATTTTGAGTCCAGGTGAGTTTATTGGAGAGTAGTATGCTTCTAGAATGCTGAAAAGGTGTCTATATAGCTATAATTTAATTTATTAAAATTTGCAGTGTTAGAATTTGTTTGGAAAGATTAGTTCATTGTAGTAGGACTTTAGGAGGATCTTTTGCAGTTAAGAATCTTAATATGAATTCATTGTAATAGGACTGTAGGAGGAAGTTTTGCAGTTAAATTATAGTCTACAAACCCTAATGTAGGACATTACAGTTTTTCACCTTGTCAGCTACCTGCCTGAAAGTTTGTTCATAGTAGACATAGAGTAAGCCCATACATTAAGATGAAACATGCGAGTCATGTGAACATACTTAAGACTTTGGCAAAGCAAACAAGGGTTGTTTGAGCCACGTATCCCGTTTCTGACAACGATAGAGCAATGCGCCCTGCACAAGTGCACATGCATATGCAGGTGCTAATTGGGTGCTAGTGAACTGTGCAATGCATATGATGGCTTACGCGCTCGCAGTGCATATGATGGCTTACGCGCTCTCCCTAGAGTAGCAAAACTGGAATCATGTATAAAGATATGGACCTCGCACCAGAACTTGAATCATACTTACATGATACTCCCTCCGTCCTAGTTTTACAGACACACTAAAATTTTTCGCTAAGACAAAGATGTATTGATTCTCCTTAACCCGTCTACTCAGGCCGCATTAAAAATGTGAGCACTGTATACTCTAGTGACTGTGTTCATTTGATTGATACTTGAAAAGGAAAAGAAGAAATCGTCGCGGAACATCTGATTAGTCTTGTCAATTAATGCTGAGTATGGTGTAAATGATTGAAAAATAACGGAACCGTGTACTCTCTATGTCCCTCAAAGGTTCAACTTCTAGGTACTGTATCAACCAATTTTATAGAGAAGAGCTTTAATATCTATAACATAAAATAAGTATCTTATAAAAAATATTATATAATAAATTTAATGGTACTAATTTAACATTATAAATCTTAATATTTTTTTCTAGAAGTTTGATCAAAGTTAAAAAAAATTGGTTTAAAACAATTTTAAAAGTTAGAAGCTTTCAGGACAGAGGGAGTGTATAGTTATAGGGTGTTTAGATACCCCAGTAGTTAATTGGATTAAAAATTAGTCTAAATTAGTTATATGATTAGCTAGCTAGTTGTCTAACAATTAATTATACTTTCACTAAATTATTAGGCTACATATATATTAAATTAGTCCTCTATTTGATGTACTCAAGCTAATCTCAGCTAAAAATAACTAGCTAACAATTAACCTATATGGTACCAAACATGCCTAGTGTGACAAATGATCCAGCAGCGGCTTATCAGTGAGGAGGCACATACAAAATCTATGCAGCTGAACGAACGATCTGAAGATGAATACTTGAACGTCTCGGATCGATGGGGACGATGGCGCTGGACTCTGGAGTAGTACTAGTACTCCAAAAGCCAGAGCTAGCTTCTGTTCGTTGTCGTTGTTCTTGTCACTGACGCGCAATGAAGCATAAAGTGACATTACAAGCACGCATTTGGTAAGACAAGATTAGGTAAATGATGCTTTACCGAAACTTTGGTGATGGATTGTGCTATTAGTTTCCACGAAGCTTCGTACTTTCTGGAATTTTATGTTTCTTCTCACAATTTTTCTCTGTCGCCGCAGTGTTTTACCGTTCGATACACAGTACACTTCCACAAACTAAAAACATGTGAGCTATGCATGGAATGCATAAATCATTTCAATGATCTCTTTCAAAGGTCTGCAGTAAAATTAAATCTTTTTTTTATGTAATAGCTAAACTTGAGTAAGGGTCCAGCCTTGTTATGATCCTGTAGACATTTTAGGGCAATTAGCATGCTTGCATACATTTACTGCTCTTTCTCTTCTGCACGACAAAAATTGACAACTGTGCAGCTCAGGTTCGAACCTGTGCTTGCGCGACACGTGGTGTGGTTGTTGCGGGTTGGAGTGGGCCCATGCGCAGCGTTCGCATCACGGGCTCGGCTACTTTAAACAGCTCGATCTCCACCATGAGCGGAGTGCAGGACTGCAAGAGGAATCGCTCAGCTCACCTGTCACCCCTCCAGAAGCGAAGACCTGCTCTCTGCAAGGAGGAAAGCTCTGAGTCTGAGCAGCTAGTGACAACGGTGAGTCCCCTCCGATCCCGTCCTAGCTCCATTTCGATAGTTCGAAGCATTTGGATCTAACTAGCTGTAGGATGTAAGTACGTCGTACTAGCTAGCTAGTGTCATCGATCAGTGGCTAGTGTCATCGATCAGTAGGTGGTTTTTTCGCTGAAATCGATCTTCTTTTGTGTTCATGGAAACTACTTGAAACTGATTAAGGTCTCATCTCATCTCTGCCACTAAGCTAGCACTAGGAGAGTGTAGGAGTATCTTGTTGGAATCATGGACGCCGGTAAGCAGCAGCTGCCTGCTACTGCGACTGTCACTGTCACTGAGACGATGGCCGCTCCTCCTTCGTCGGGAGCTGTCCGACTGGTGAGCATATGGTCCCTCATCGCCGCCTGCTCCATCTTCTTCGGCCGCGCAGTCGACTACGTACTCTACTTCTTCCACGTCCACTGCTACCCGGTAATTATGAATAATTTCTCATCTACGACTGATATACTATATAGTATCCAATCCATCGATTTTTTTTCGTGTCGTTGCTGTTGGTGCTCATGGTGGTCGTGCCGTCGTGGCCTCGATATGATCCGATCGTGCAGTCCGCCATTGTTCTGCGGTGCGTCTACCTGACGCACGCGGAGGCCGCCGAGAAAGCCGCCCTTTGGGGCGGGATCCTCAACTTTGCGGCGCTCCAGACCGCCGCCGCGGCGAGTGTGGCGCTGCTGCTCCCGTCCCGCCGCCGCCTGCTCCGCCACGGCCTAGCGTTCGTCGCGCTGGCGGCCGGCATCCTCTGCCACTGCGCGTACGTCACCGTCGTCCACCTCGTCCTCGCCGCCGACCCAGGGTACCTCTTCTACAGGATCTCCTGCACCGCGTTCATCGTCCTCCTCGCCGCGGGCGACATCGTCAGCTTCATCGCTCTCCTCCTGCTGGGAGGAGGTGAGGAGCAGGCGGCGGCAGCCGCAGGCCAGCAGGCAGCAACTGCCTAGCTAGCTGCTCAGGAGTCAGCTGTAAGACTGCAAGCTCCATGTGTTCATATGCCATGGATGATGGATCAGCACATGAGGAGATGAGTATATCTAGTTATTTCTAAGGAATAATAAGAGTAGCTAATGCCGATTGATCATCGAGTGCCTTGCTTATTACGCGTGGATCTAGTACTTTATTGTTAATCAGATCCTCGGATAGATCACCTATAGCTGGATTATAGTCTGATCGAGATTTGAGATTCATCAGTATTTGACGAACAAACTAGTCTATAAATATGGAGTCTTTGATGTATTCTACTTCTCTATATATGATCGCCAGTTATATAGTATTGTTGTTGTACTACCTGTTTCAGTAGTTATTATTAGTATGCTGTGTTTGGTTAATGGCCGGTGATCGATCGAGTTTCTGGATTTTTTATATTTCTTCGCACAAATTCTCTGTCGTAAAAGTGTTTTACCATCCTACAGAAATGTCCACTTCCACAAGCTGAAAACATATGCGTTGATCAGGTTAGTGTGAGCTATATATGCATGAAATTCATAAATCATTTCAACGATATCTATCAAAAGTCTGCAGTAACATGAACAAGTATTGTGTGTGCGCGCATTATTCTTCAGTTTCGTTGTTTCTACACCGAGATGCATGTGGTGTGGGTCATCATTGATTACCTTTTTCTTGACGGACAAAGCATGCAGAAAACTTAGCTGAGAAAGGTCGATCAGCCGTTCAGAGTTTTGGAGCCCCAGATAGAGATAGCTAGGGACTCTATCTGCTGATAGGGACTCTGAGAGCAGCAGGGATTTCACTATATGCACATGCATGTAGCAGCTTATGCATGGCCGCAATGGCACGCCAATAATACAGTACTACTATACTAGAACAAACAAATAGGTACGTGTGAGTACTGTGAGGTGAGCGATCATATAGTTACCATGAGACTAATATAAAAAAAATGAGTAAAGACCTCCTGTTCAGGATCGGTGGCAACGCGGCCACAATCTCCTCAGCTTCCTGGTCCCAAAGGCCAAATCCAAAGTTTCATTCATTTAGCATGTACTCCCTCCATCCCAATTTATATATCACCGGAGTAGCAACGCAGTTACCAAGGCAAATAGGAACCTCTCATCTTTTTTTACATCAAATCAATGCTTTGGCTGTAAACAAATAAAAAAAATACAAGTGCAGTACAGGTATATAGCTAGAAATGAGACACAGGTGAATAGGCAGCGACAGATAAATGGGGACAAGTAACTGTTGCTTGAACGACAGATAAATGGGGACAGAGGGAGTACGATAGTATCCACAGGAGCATGTTGAGAGCGTGCGGATCGATGCTAGGCGGGATAATATACTCTTGGGAAGAAAAACAACGCTGCCCCAGTGCATATACAGTATCATATTATATATAGTCGTCCAATATCCAAGAGATCTAATATTAATATTGCATGTGTTATGATCAAATTGTTTTATGTGAAAAACTTGTGACCTCTTGTATGGTGTTTACTGGCTAGTGCTAATTGTTTGTACAAGTATCTAAAAGGCCGATACGTACAACCACTGCCCACGTGACCGCATCCACATCCACCGTTCGCCGCTGGAAGAGTGCCGCCTGCTGTTCTCCATGTGTAATGGAGTAATACCAACCTGAATCGATGCATGAAACATTCATTCAGAGTGGTTGGTGCTGGGAAAAGCTTACTCTCTGCCGGAAATGGAACGGCTGGTGCACACAGCTAGCAGCTATTCACTGCATCGTGCATGTATTTCCAATTCGTTCCCCTTTCGTCTCCGAGATATGGAAAGTGTGCATGACATCGATCGGACACCTCACAACTGATGGAACTGTTGAGATGCCAAGGACGACATAAAGATAAAGGAATTATTGCATGCTCAGACTCTCTCGTCAGCGCCCGCCCGCGGTTGTTAAGGCAAGTCTACTAATTAAGCGCTAATCACATATTTTAGGTCGTTCATGTGTCTAATCACGATGCAAACATATGTGCAAATTAGCCTATGATGTGCATTGTTCGCATCGTCTTTATGCACAGCAGGAGGGACGATCCTGCTTTAGTTGGGGCGGCAGATTTTTTATTTTTTAATTTCATATGTTTGTTTTTAACCGTCCATGTGAAAGACCAATGAAAATAAAGAAGTTCCACTAATAAGTGACCTAAAAATGAGTTGCCTTTTTTTACTGCGAATTGATGTGATGGTAGCAGTTATGTACTGGTAGCAGGGAGTATAACTGTGTACATTTTACCGCACAAGCGGAGGGCTCTGCGCAGCTGATGAAGTGATGAGGGCTCTCAAGTCAACATGCAAACGTCGTGTGCCTTGTGGTTGTTGAGGCGTGGGCCCCCGCGCCATCTCATCACTTTGCTTTGTTTTGCTTCTTCTCTGGCTCGCATGATCATGAATCATGATGCTACTTAAACAGCTCCACCATGACCCTGAGCTGATAACGAGCAAGAGCAACTTCTCACTCTCAGTCTCACCCCCTCCACCTCCAGCTTCAGGTGAAGCACACGAAGAAGCTACAGTAGCCACTACTGTGACCAGCTGGTTAGTGACGACGGCCGGCCGGTGAGCCCGCTATCTGATGGCCGCTCCTCCGTTCCCCGGTGTCCGAGATGTGATCATGTGGGCCCTCATCAACGCCGGCCACGTCGTCTTCGCAGTCGTCTTCCTCCTCATTACCAGCATCAGACAGGCGGTACAGTACAGAGATCTATTGGTCTAATTACTCGGATGCATATGCTTATGCATGGTGGTGTGTGTGTGTGTATTGATCACACGCGCGCGCGTGCCTTTCGTGTAGCCGTCGTGGCTGCGGCCGTGCGCCGGCCCCGTGGCGGAGGTGACGGACGCCGAGGCCGCCGTGGTAGCCGACCTCGCGGCCGGGATGCTGTGGTGTCTCGTGTCTCAGGCGGCCGTGGCGGCGCTGGCGCTGGCGCTTCCACGCCAGTGCCGGCGGCTCCGCTTTCTCCTTGCCTCCACGGCGCTCGTGGCAACCACCGTTGGCCACACTCCAAGAGTGGGCTGTCCTGCACCGCACGGTGGTCGCCGCCGACCCGGGACCGGGAGGCATCTGCTTCTGGACCGGCGTCACCACCGTGGTCATCTTAATCGTCAGGGTGGGCGACCTCCTCTGCTTCCTGGGCCTCATCTTCCGTGGAGGGGAGCAGTAGGGACGATGCTTACGGGTAACCTAACAAATTTAGCCGAGCTAGATATCTACCGTGACATCCATGCACACTATGTGCATCACATCCATCTGGTACTAATATACTACTGTTAACAGTTCGGCACATCACCTAGCACTCTATAGCTGCTAATCTGCTATAGACACTTTTCATCAGTTGCCTTTCTTAATTACTACTCTCCTCATTTCAAATTATAAGTCGCTTTAATTTTTTTGGTACATCCATTTTACTATATATCTAGATATAATAATAATATATCTAGATACATAATAAAATAGATAAACTAAAAAAGTCAAAGCGACTTATAATTTGGAACGAGGAGAGTACTATCTATCATCTGAATGTGTGTACTGTATTGGACGTATAGATTGTGGTTACTTTCTGATAATATTGTACCCCAGGTCTCCAGAACTAATTAAACGTGCATGTTCTGCTGATTAATTATGATACTTCAATGAAAGTAGACATGAGAGTAGTGATTAAGGAAGAGAGCATCTCTTCGTTTTAAATTACTCCCTCCATCCATTTATCGGAGTCATCTTAGGGTCATGCGTAGTGATCAAAGAAGGGCGGCGCATACACACAGTTGAATTAATTCCACCAGTGAGAGGAGCCGCATACAGATGGTTGTATTAATTAGACCAATGAGAGGAGCTGCATGCTCCTAGGACAACGTGAAAACTGTGGTCCCTAGCTTAGACGACTCGACTCTTGGAGAATTTTTTTTTTTTTTTAAGATGACTCCAATAAATAAATAAAGGGAGTATAAGTTATCATGATATACACTTAGCCTTGCTAAGGTACATACATTACTCTATATGAGATAATAAGATCTCAAATAAATCTCAACACTTGATTTTTAAAATGCATTAATAATTAATTAATTATCAATTAATTAAAATATTTAAAAAATAAAAAAGAAAAGGAAACAAACTAGTCATCGTCAAAAACTTGTTTGTTGCCATATCTGGGTGCAGCTGGACAGCATGCAAGGGCGGCATATGCTCCTTTACGGGTGCAGTGGCTTTGTAGAGAGGTACACCAACACCATGTACGTGAGTACATCTGGTATGAGCAACGAATCTAATGAATCAGCGTGACAGACAGTACACATATTTGCAAATTACGTTACTAACGTTTTGAAAATACTAACGTTAGGATTATAAATGAAAATAAATAAATAAATAAATAAATAATTTAAATATCAACGTGTTCAAGATATTTAAATATATACTAACACGTTCAAAACAAATGTTCTTGTTGCCAGCACGTTCATGATGCAATTTAATAAATAACTACGACACACTTCTAATCTTGTCACATTATAGAAAAATAATAATAACTCATGTATATAGCTAACGTTGGTATAAAATACATTACATGCTAAATACATGCCTCGTGGTGTTGCTGCATGCATATTATTAGATCTAGTTGATAGCTACTTTCTTTAAAAATCTGCTTACTTTTCTATTTCTCAAGATAAAAGGTATATTTATCCTATTACTTTTTACGACTTGCCGTTCAGAGTTTTGGCTTACCAGATAGGGATACTGAGAGCAGCAGGGTTCACTGCACTGCACATGCATGCATCCGTTGTAGCTAACTGCCAACGTGCAGGAGCTGCGCATGGCATGGGCTTGCAAAATATCTACTAGAACAAATTTGTTAGTGTATGTGAGATGCGATATTAGTATATTAGTTATTATTATACCGTGGATCGTATCCATTTTGCTAGTAGCACTAGTACAGAGCATTTTCATAGGCGGTTGAAGACGCATCTGCACAGAGGCGTTTTGGGCTACCGCCATGCGGGGAGGCCATGGAAATGGAGCATTTCCATTTGGCGTTTTCTTGAGAACCGCCCGGTGGAAATTAATTTCCACAGGTGGTTGACATAACCAGCCGCTGTGGAAATAATATTTTCACTGGCAGTTTCATTATGTCAACCGCCTGTGGAAATAATATTTCCACAGGCGGTTCATTTAGGTGAACCGCCTATGTTGTATTTTCCCCTCCAGTTTTAAATTTGAATTTTCAAATGTGAATCGCCATCCCTCCTCCCTCCCTGTCTCCCTCTCCCTCCCTCTCTCCCTATCTTATATCCAATGATCTCTTATATACAATGATATAAGTACAAAAGGCTATTTAATTATGATAATATAGACTAATACAATTATATACATATATACATCATTAATAATTTAATTACAACATACATATATACATCAATACATTAATATACATCACGGTTGTTTTTGCGGCCCACGACAATAAAGTTTTTCATCGCAAATAATGATTCTAATAATCATCTCGACTTAGTTTCGAGCGCTAATTTCCCTTAGCGCCTGTGAACTCCCAACTTCGCTAAGATGCTATTTGGTTCGTGGTATTTTCCCTCGCTTGGAATGATTTCTTTCATGATGAAGGAGCACAGGTCCTCAACTAGTTCATATAGATTTTTGTCCGTCGGTGTTTGGGCTTGGATGATTACGCAACCTCACGGAAAGGAAGTTTGTAGAGATCATATGTTTGCACTTGGTAACAATAAAACATTTACATCTATAACAACATAAATATAGACGTGACTATTAGTTATACCTTATAAGGGTTCTTGATGTACCGTCTATTCAGTTTCATGAACTCGCACATGTAGAATCCACAGTGCACCGATATCGGCCCCTCATTTTGAGAGTCCAGAAATACCCGTATTTACGCCAGGATCACGCATAAATACGTCTATAATACACAGAAATGGTACACAGATTTAAGAGAAAAGTACCGAGCTTTATTGATATTGAATAAAAAGGGTTCTACATCGTTAGGGCATAGCCCTTGGATTACATATGAAATGACTAAGGCCGCAAAGAGTTCGGCTTTATTACATGGTAGATTCTAGGGTGATACTAATTATTCTAGCGTAGCAAAGCAACTAATCCACAGGCATCTTGAGCGTAGCCGAAGCCCTAACTCCTACGATCCAATCCAACGCGTCGGGGTCCTCACGTAGCTCCTAGACATCAGGGTCCACCTCCTCTTCGTAATCGCGATCATCTTCGGGGTCGTAGTCTACATGGCAAAGAGGGGTGAGTACTTACGTACTCAGCAAGTCCCAACTTCTTGGTGGAAAAGAGTGATGATAAAAATTAGGGTTGGTCCTAGTAGGGTATTATCCTCCTCACTAGTCCCGGGTTAGTCTATTTCATATTCATAAAGTTATACGTTATCTCATTAGTCATACAATATTCTAATCATAGCGTCCCATCCCGGCTCCTGCCCATTCCAAGGCCGTGGCTATTCGAATAGATTCTAGTAAACTCTGCAGAGGGTGTACACTTTTTTCCACACGGTAGTTACAATTCCTTCGACGGCCCATAGTTAGAAAAGAACTACCGAGATCTCGTACCCGATAGTATGCATTCCTTAGGGATCCATACATTTCCACTACGGCGCTCAGGGGTTAGGAAAGAGTTGGACGAGGAAGATCACTCAGCATCCTACGCCTAACCCGGACACGGAAGCTCACTCACAACCCATGCCCTCACACACCTTGTGGAAGATCACTCAGCATCCACACTTAAAATATATAGATATATAAATGTATATAGCTCGCGAAAGTGCACCCAATAATTTTACGTGGAAGATCACTTAGCATCCACGCCCAACCAAGCCATGGAAGATCACTTAGCATCCTACGCCATCTCCTGCTCTACCGTTTGCCTATGCCGGCGCCCTAAATGGAAATGTACTTCAACCTAACGGGGTGTGGGATCAAGCCTACCCATATAGACGTGTGGCTGTACGAAATATCACACAGGGATGTTTAAGAGACTATGAACCAGTCCTTAGGGGTGACTAAAACAGGTATCTCCGACAGGATATTCTACCACAGACATATCCGCCAAGTAATCTACACTTAGATTACCCCTACCCGTTTCAAGTCATAGCATGTATAACTACCTTATCATATTGTCTTGATATCACATTATCACATTATCGCGCTATGTTCACATGTTCTTTAAGAAAAGTCATTATGTTAGTAAGATGGGAAGGGTGGTAGAAGAGTGGAAATTAGGACTTGCCTGTTTTGTCAACTCCGTCGATGTCCACGACGTAGTCCGAGTCCTCGGCGTCCTGATGCTCGTCCTCCTCTAGCGGGGAGTTTCTATCGGGTAAGACTATCTCTAAAAGGTAAAGAAAACACATACATGCAACTATAGAACTAGGTAGTGGCACTAGATGCAATGGGTAGAGTATGATTTAAGAAGAATTTAGGAAGTGGTTTGACCTAAATCGGAGTTAAAATGCAAAAGTTATACATTTTCAAAGTTTATTCCAATTTATTCCAAAACCCTAATTACTAAATGGAATTTTGGTTGCAATTTATAATGCATGGATTAGTGTGCAAACTACATGATTAAATTCTATATGTCAGGTAGTTTATTTACAAATTTTTCTGGAATTTTTCTAACACTAGAAAATGGAGAATTACTACTCTGTGTACACTTCCCGGGTGCACCTAGCAATTTTCTTTAGTGTACCCCGAAGGGTGCGTGCGTGTACTGTGCATGTGTGTGTGTGATGTGGGGCCGGGCAGACGGGGCGTTGACGGCGCCGCCATGGGCCCACGTGGAAAGAGGGTGGTGGGAAACGGTGGTGACGGCGGCAGGGCGTGTAACGCCCATGGCCTTGGGTCCCACGTGCCAGTGATGCAAAGGGAAGGGAGAGGGACGGCGCGAGCGGGCGCTGTCGCCGTTGGCTCAGGGCCCTGCGTGCCAGCGAGAGAAAAAGAGGGGAAGGTGGCTTCTGGCCAGGGAGGAGAGGGCCGGCTCGCCGGAGAGCTCGCCGCCGGGCGTGACGCCTCGGTGAGGGGGGAATAAAGGGTGCACTGCGGTGGGTGACCGAGCCGCAGCCTGGTGCGCCGCCGGGCGACGCTAGACGCCTCGCAGTTGGTGATGGCGGCCCGCCGGAGGTTCCACGGCGACGCCGCGTAGTGTAGGGGTGTGTGTGTGGACTAATCGGCCCGCATTGTGCGTGCGTGCGTGTAGGGTGGCTAGGGAAGGGAGTTAGAGGTGCTAGGTTGCCCAGCCGAGCCATGATGGCCGGCGATCGGCGGTAGTGGTGCTCGGCGGAAGGCGGCGCACCGCGGTAGAGCAACACAGAGAGAGAAGGAAATGGAGGGAGAAAAAGGTGGAGGAGGGGCTCTGGAAGCTCACCTCGAACCCAATCGGCCAGTGGTGCAGCAACAAGTTTGAATTACGGCGGCGGCTCTAATAGCGCCGGTTGCTTCCGAGTCGGGGCAATCGAGCTCTAGCTCGAGAGAGAGGAGGAGAGGAGAAATGGAGAGGGGGAGAGAGTGTTCCTGCCCCTGGCGGAGCTCGGAGTGGTGAGGGCGAGGGTGGAGGGGCGCCGGCCGGGCCTATTTATAGGCCGGCCATGGCGGTTCGGCGGGGGAGATATTTCTTCATCGTCGATGCTACCCCGAGCACACGCACGAGTTTGAATTCGCGAAGGCGGTTCGCCACGGTGCGGCGGTGCGCGGGCGCTAGCCATGGATGTGCTCATCCGAGCTTCATCGGGTAGCGGCGGTGGCAGTGTGTCAGCGAGAAGGCGAGAGAGAGAGAGAGAAGAGGGAAAGGGAGGAAGAGAGAGAGAGGCACGGCGTGCTTAGGATGTCGACATCCTTATCCACTCACGGGGCGGGATGATGGCGGTAACGGTGAGCCCGAGGCGGCGCTCGTCAACGCGGTATTCGCGTTGTCCCTCCGCTGGTGGGAGGTAGACGACGGTGATGATGACAGTGGGGCCCGCCTGTCATCGGGCGCTGGAGGGAAGGAGGAAGGCTGCGGCGGCTTTGGCGGCCGTTATTGCTTTGGGCCGGCCCACGTGAAAAAGAAAAGAGAGGGGGAGGGGGAAAGGAGGAGAGAAGGGGAGGGATGGGCTGCTGCTGGGCCTGATGAGGGGAGATGGAGCCCGAGCTCCTCTTCCTTTTTCTTTTTCCTTTTCCCATTTCTTTTTCTTATTTTTGAATGCATGTGCCTATGAATTTGAATGGATTTGAATTCAAATATGCATGGGGTGGTTTGTATACTATGCCACACTAGTCCTATATTGCTGAACACGTCAAGCTAAAGAGTTTTTTTTTAAAAGTTCAAATTTTTAGTGATTTTCGAAAAAAGTTCAAAATTTTGAGGTGTTACAAACCTACCCCCTTAAAGAGAATCTCGTCCTCGAGATTCATACTGCTCCTCAAACAGGTACGGGAATTCTTTCTTCTCGTTCCCAGGTGGCTTCCGCTTCTGTATGATTGCTCCACTGTACCCGACAAAATCTGACTGCTGTCCTTCTTGTTTGTCTAACGGCAACATCCAATATCTTGACTGGCCTTTCTTGGTATTGCAGATCCGGTTGTAAGTCCATGATCTCTGGTGATGCCTGTTCCTCTAGCACTCTTAGGCATTTCTTGAGTTGCCAGACGTGGAATACGTCGTGTACGTCTGACATTTCCGGTGGTAGTTCCAGTCGGTATGCTACCGCCCCAATTTTCTCGGTGATTTGGTATGGCCCAATATACCTAGGTGCTAGCTTTCCTCTCACTTGGAATCTTCGGGTGCCTCGTATAGGGGATACTTTTAAGTATGCGAAATCACCTGGCTGAAAATCCAATGGTCTTCGGCGGTTATCCGCGTAACTTTTCTGCCTACTTTGGGTGGCCTTCAAATTCTCCCGAATCTTGGCTACTTGCTCTTTGGCTTCCTTTATCATGTCTGGTCCGAACAAGCTTCTTTCTCCTACTTCGGACCACATCAAGGGGGTTCTGCACCTCCTCCCATATAATGCTTCAAAGGGGGTTATTTTCAAGCTCGCTTGATAACTATTGTTATATGAGAATTCTGCGAATGCTAAGCTTTGCTCCCAATCTTTTCCATAGGTAAGTACACAGGCCCCTCAACATGTCTTCTAGTATTTGATTAACACGTTTCGTCTGCCCGTCAGTCTGTGGGTGATAGGCTGAACTGAAATCCAGGTGTGTGCCCAAAGCCTTGTGTAAGCTCTTCCAGAATCTCGAGGTGAATTGTGTTCCTCTGTCTGATACTATGCGGCTGGGTACTCCATGTAATTTAAGTATATTCTCAATGTATAACTTTGCTAATCGGCTAGCTCGAAAATCAGTCCTTACCGGAATAAAATGTGCCACTTTGGTTAAACGATCCACGATTACCCATATTGAATCATGTCCCTTTGGAGTCCTTGGTAGCCCCACTATAAAATCCATGCTTATTTCATCCCATTTCCATTGGGGTACTTGTAGTGGTTGAAGTAGTCCTGCTGGCCTTTGCTGTTCTGCCTTTACCCGTCGACACGTATCGCATTGGGCGACATAGTTTGCGATGTCCGCCTTCATTCCATCCTACCAATATTTTTGTTTTAGGTCCATGTACATCTTGGTGGATCCTGGATGTATGGAATATGCTGAGTTATGTGCCTCGTCTAGTATTAAGTTACGAAGTTCCTGATCCTGCGGTACGCATATTCTATCTTCGAACCATAGTTTTCCCTATTGGTCAACTCGAAATCCTGTGAGCTCCTTTTTGCTGCTTTTCTCCTTGTAGCTTCGTATCCCTTCATCCTTGTCCTGGGCTTCCTTGATGCGTTGCTCCAGCGTCGGATGTACTTGTAGCGTATTCAGCGTTCCTTGAGGGACTATTTGTAGGTTTAATCGGCGTACTTCTTGCGTTATCTCCGGCCTTCGGTTTAAAGTAGTCATATGGTGGCAATGGGGCTTCCGACTTAAGGCGTCTGCGACTACGTTGGCCTTTCCTGGGTGGTATTGTACGCTTATATCGTAATCCTTGATTAGTTCCAACCATCTTCTTTGTCTTAGGTTGAGGTCGGGTTGGGTGAATATGTACTTCAGGCTCTTGTGGTCCGTGAATAGCTCGCATTTATTTCCAATGAGATAGTGTCTCCATATCTTCAGTGCGTGTACCACAGCTGCTAATTCCAAGTCATGTGTTGGATAATTCTCTTCATGCTTCTTTAGTTGTCGTGAGGCGTACGCGACAACTTTGCCATCCTGCATTAATATGCATCCTAGTCCTTGTCGGGATGCGTCACAGTATATAACAAAGTCTCGATGGATATCGGGTAGGGTAAGCACTGGGGCTGTCGTTAGTCTCGTCTTTAGCTCTCAGAAGCTCTTCTCATATGCTTCTGTCCATTTGTACTCCTTTCCTTTCTGAGTTAACGCGGTCATAGGCCTTGCGATCTTCGAGAATCCTTCAATAAATCTCCTGTAGTAGCCTGCCAATCCAAGAAAACTGCGAACTTCCGTGACGTTAGTGGGTTGTTCCCACTCTGCTACTGCCTTTACCTTGTTCGGATCTACTTTTACCCCATCAGCGGTTATGATGTGTCCAAGGAAAGCAACTTCTCGTAGCCAGAATTCACACTTGCTAAACTTTGCATACAGCTCGTGGGCTCTCAGTTTGCTCAACACTGCTCTTAAGTGTTGTTTGTGCTCCTCGGCGTTCTTTGAATATATAAGTATATCGTCTATAAAGACTACAACATACTTATCCAACTCTTCCATGAACACTTTGTTCATGAGGTTCATGAAATATGCGGGGGCGTTGGTTAATCCAAAAGGCATCACCGTAAACTCGCATTGTCCACATCGTGTTACAAATGCTGTCTTGGGCACGTCACTTAATCGGATCTTCAATTGGTAGTATCCTGATCTTAAGTCTATTTTAGAGAAATATTGGGCCCCTTTAAGTTGGCCAAAGAGCTCATCAATCCTTGGTAGTGGATATTTATTCTTTATAGTCACCTCGTTTAGCGAGCGATAGTCTATGCACATACGCATGCTTCCATCTTTCTTTTTGACAAATAGTACTGGTGATCCCCATGGTGACGAGCTGGGCCTAATATATCCTTTCTCCTGTAAATCTCGTAACTGTGTCTTTAATTCTTCTAGTTCATTAGCTGCCATTCGGTATGGTCTCTTCGCAATGGGCGCAGTCCCAGGAAGTAAGTCAATGATGAATTCTATGTCTCTATCGGGTGGCATTCCCGGTAGTTCCTCGGGGAATACGTCCGGGTACTCGCATACTACGGGCACTTCTTCGACTGTCGTTGGTTGAATATTGTAAACCATTGGGGTGGTAGTAGGGGCTTGTGGGTGGCACTTTATTTTTATCCCTTCGTGATTAGTCAACGTCACTGTCTTGTCACTGCATGATATGTTGCCTTGATGCTTAGCTAGCCAATCCATTCCCAGTATCACATCTAAACCTTCTGTCTTTAGTACTACAAGATCTGCCAGAAATCCCGTTCCATCGATTGAAATCTTTGTTTGAGGGCATTTAAGGGTACATTGAAGAATGGCTCTGGGGATATGAATCAAAAGAGGAGTGGGAAGTAACACCATTTTCAAACTATGTTTAGAGGCAAAACGATCGGAGACAAATGAATGCGATGCACCGGAATCAAACAACACGGTTGCAGTAGCGGAGTTCACGAGAAACTCACCGTACACGACATCTGGTGCTGTCTGTACTTCCTCTGCATTCACGTGGTTTACACGGCCTTGTCCAAAGTTCGAGGTACTCCTCCTGGGTTGTCCAGAGTTCTGAGGTGTGGAGTGACCTATTCCTGAGGCGGCGGTCCTGTTACTAGCTACGGACTGGGTCGGGGCTGAGTTATAAGGGCCAGAGGGGCATTGGGCGATTCTATGTCTGTTGACATTTCTAACGTCGCTACTGGAAATAGAGATAAATCCCTATCCCCGGCAACGGCGCCAAAAATGCTTGTTGGTATTTCTTATGCACAATTAAAATATGAAAGATTCCACAAGCGCACAGAAAACCATTGTAGCATTTTACCGGGAGTATTCCAGGTATCGTTATTTATATTTTACCACTGGGAAACAATAGATAGAGACATTGATAGTTCACCCTCATGTATCTACTAACTAATACACCAACTAGATTAAAGTAGGGGTAAATGATATATTGATGATAGGAATTATGCATATATGACACACACGAGAGAATTCTATAATAAAAGAGTAAATAGCTAAAGTGAGAGGACAACGGGAGAGTTCAAGGTTCCTAAATACTTCTCTATTACTTGGGTTCTATAACAACTGATTTATGGAAGGTAAAGCAATCACACAATAACACTTTGGGACATCAAAACACTAGTCACGGAAAGGGGTGAGAAAGGGACTAGGAAGCTCCGACTACGGTCCTACAAACACCAACCCTAACATGGTGGAATACGCCGGCCGTCGTGGCTGTCACCACACAGGGCTACCACAACTATATGTTGGACTGGGTGCAATCTCGGGTAATATATAGCCTAGACTCCATGTCTACACTACCAATTACTACCCTAGTCACAATTAATAACTAGAGCACCCGATACGGGCGGAGATCCTATGCTAAAGTATAACAACTATACTAACCAATTAAATGCAATGCATAAAAGTAAATAGAGAAGATAAAATATATTAAAGCATAAGTCTTACAAAGAATAAATACAAAGACATACCAAAACTCGATGACTCTTCCGAAGACTCCTCCTGAACCCGGGCGTAAGCGCCGCTCTCCCCTAACTCTCAACTAGAACTACATTGGAAAGTCTAGCCCTAATTCTCTAGAGATGAGAGGTCATCCATTCGAGGGACGCCTCTACATCTCCATAATAATGTGGTGCCTTTAGGGAGGGGGTCTTCCTCTTTATTTATAGTCTAGAAAAGCCTCCACCTCTTCTAGACAAAGCGATGTGGGACTAATTTGACTTCAAAGAATGGTGGAGATGCAAACCCTAAGGCGGTAGGAGGCCCTCCATCGAAGCGGGCCCCGAATGGGCTCTGTGGAGCCCGGCCGGCCCGGGGTGGGGCCGGGCGGCCCCACCCTGTAGGTGCCTTCTAGAGTCTTCTAGTGTTGGTTTCGGTGTAGAATTGATATCTTTTGACTCCGAACTCCGAATATAGCAAATGATATGTTCGTTTCAATCATCTCGACGAGCCCGTCGCAATGGTGTAGTCCAATTCATCATTTGAGATACTTTTATTCTGTGCAAAATTGGATATATCTGCAAAACGATCAAGAACAACACAACTCGTGGAACTCGTTAGAATCAAACCCTACAACTATGCTTTATGGTTGATATCATGTTATATTGAGCAATAGTTGGTGGTATAAAATAGGCATTAAGGACCGTCAACAAGTTCCTCCAAGCTTACCCTTTGCTAGTCCCTTAGCAAAGCCTAACTACTAAACTTAGATCAGGAGTTGCTACAATGCTTTCACTCCTCAAAAGTACACATGCTTTCAAACTGAAATTCTCCTTTAAATTAGACAAACTGCTCTAACTTTTAAACTTACCCATATTACCATTAACTATGGAGCTTTTCAACTTTTGCGTGGGTCTTGAGCAATTGAAAGATAGAACAATCAAGTCAAGCACTATGTCTCAAATTCTTCACTAAACCAATATTCTAGAGTTTTTACAAGTTTTCAAAATAAAACTCAGAGCTTAATTATATGACACCCTCAAATCTCTTATTGTATGTGATATTTGTGGATCTCACTGAGGTATTTATGTTGTCATGCCCTCCTACAACTAATTATTATAGTGGAGCTCATAGGAGTGGCATTAAACAAGGACGAGCATACTTGCAATTCATATATTGTAAAGTCAAACAATGCATCCAAAGAGAGTCAAGTCATACAATCAAACCAAGATGTGCATATGTATGGAATATGGTGGATGGGTGAATATATGGTGGCTAAACCTAATTCTACTTTTGCTCCTAGAAAATAAATCTCTCTTTCTTAGATTTAGAACTTTCACAGAAAACATGGGCTATCTCTAATCTTTTTTTTTTTCTTCTCTTTTTTTTTTATATATTTTTTTTAGGGAGGCGAGCATCTAAGTACCCATTGTTTTAATTGCCCGGACACTTGTCCATTTTTTAACTCCCTCTTCTTTTTTTTACTTTTTCTTTTTCATAGCCACATGCATCCTTTGAAAAAAAATTTGGAGAGATAATAATAAGAACTTAGAGCATTAAACAGGGGTTGTCCTATAGGGTATATTTTTTTGGTGTTTACTCCCAGTGTAGAAGAAAAACAATTTTAAGGTGAATCTGGATGAAAGTGAAAAAATGATTGTGCTTACTCCCAAGGTAGGAGCAATACATATGTTGGTGGAGTGTGTGCGTGTGATCTTGATTTTAAAAGCATGATAAGACTCTCATAAGGTATACAACAAAGGTTGACTAAACTCAGTGCAAAGCAAGCAGCATGATTAAGCAAAGGTTTTCCTATTCTAAATGTATATCATGTATGTCTTTGGTAGGAATTCAAACTTTGTCATACAATGGCTCATCATATAAGATTTTCAGAGTTTTCAAAAGATAAATCTCCAGAACTTAGTATCGTTAGGAATAAGATAAATAGTAGCTCAGTCTTTCTCATATCATATCCCTCAATCACCTAGACTTAGCTTAAGCATATGCCTCCACATGTTTTAGGTTCAAAGTAAGTTCTTATATTAAAACAGTCATATCCAAAACTCGGGAGAATTTAAGGTTGAAAACTAGAGACTGAAAGGAATTACGACAGAGCAACTATTCATCATCTCCAAGATAAAATTTTATTATTCTTTAGTTTTTATTTTAACTCTTAACAACTAGATAGAGCTGTAAACACACTCTATGATCACACCTTAATAAATAGCTAGAGTATTTTTATTTGGTTTTGAGTGTTATTCATCTTTGTATTTCTTTTTAGACTAATGGACTCATAAGAGACTCTACGAGACATGGACCTTCATGTGTCCATATATTTTTTGGTATTTTATATTTTCTTATGATACTATTGTGAACCTTCATATGTTCACATATTTTTGGTATTCTATGACTATATAAATTAGACTCAATAATCGCCTAGGTATAGTTACCTGATAACTAGGGGATGCTCCTCCCCCAAGCTAAATGTTTGCAATACTTGGTGTTGATGATCTTCGAGTGAGCTAACCAAATAGCCGGTTCTGGTGGGTGCCACTGATAGACTCTCTCCTTGTCGTAATGTTGTTCCTCACGGCGAGGGTTCGATGTTTTGGGTCCTTCGAATTGGACTCCTCCTTGCAGTGGTTCATTAATTGAGTACTTCAATTCTGCTTCTCTTATTATTTCTTTTCTGCAGGGGATTAGTAGACAACACATACCCGAAGAAATATACTATTTATTTAAAGTATGGATAGTGTTTTCCAAGGAGTTAATGATTAACTTATAGCCCGTGTTTTAAACGATTCACCATTATTTCAAAATTTTCAAACAGGGTTAAGACAAGGATATAAATTTGAAGAATACCTCTAATCTTGATTTGATTCTATGAAATCTCCTAATATGATTTAAATATTTTTATACAGGAGAGGATAGTCTATATATATAGCCAAATTCTTATACAAATATGCTTTGATGTTATAATGTTTAAGTAATATTCTAAAGCATACTCATAATAGACTAAGGAAGTTCAAAAGACTAAAGATATTTATTCGAATAGAACCAAGAATATATAGGTGAACTAAATTGTTTTAAGTTTTAGCAAATTAAGCATGACATAAGGTATGGATTAGCAACGTGGTATAAGATATTGAATATAGTTTAAAGTTGCATGAGGCTTAGGTAAACATACCTTATGTCTTGCAAGATGATTGGTCCACTATCATGGTAAAGTGTAGAAGGCGTTGAAGTGTTCTTTCATCTATTTCTTTCCATCTTAGTCCTTTCTATACACTTGTTCTCCTTTCTTCGTTTTAAACCATGATCGACATTTATTCTTTCTTCCCTGCATAAATATTAGTGGACACATACCCGAAGGATTGCAACAAGTTTGGTATATGGGTTATGATCCATATAATTTATGCGAATTTCATCTATGCTAATGAAAGGATGGACTTTTAGGATTACTTTAGCATAGATTTCTCCTAACAAATGTTGTTGGTGGCTGCACTTTTATACGGTTCAAGGCAAAGGTAACTTGCGATAAAAGATTAAGTGAATAAACTTTGATACTTACTACTCTTCCATGGAGAATGAGTCAGTGTCTTCCTTTTTGTGCAAAGTTATTGGACTTCATCACATGCCTTGATTCATCTCTGATGTGAGTTCATCTCTTGACTTATCCGAATTGAATTTAGGAGTTTCCTGCATGGGTTAGTCCAACAAAATATCCAAAGTCTACTAAAACATACTTTCGATTCAAAAAATCAACCTAGACACCACGTCTAATTTGATTTAGAAAGACATTTTAACCTAAGCACCACGCTTAATTTAAAAGCCTTTGGAATTAAGATCACCACTCCTAAACTAAGCACCATGCTTCATTTAAAAGATGTATGAAGATACTCCAAACCTAAGCATACTATAGCAAACAAGGTAGCATGAGAGCATATAGAGATTTACTCAAATAGAGATGAAAGTATGATCATGTATGGTGAGAGATTTTTTTCATTCATTTTTTTTTTTTTGAAGTAGAGATGCAAGTGACATACATATGTGCAAAAAACTAAACATGCTATGGATTTGATATGAGATAGAGTAAATGCATAGATTATTCAAAGTAAACATGCAATAGAATGCAACAGGATAACTACTCATTAAATTTAAAGTCTATGAGCAAGACTTTCTCACCTTTCTTGATCATACTTACCATGAATCACAATGGTATTTATGATTAGCACAGCGTCTTAATTCATCACATGTGATGAACCTTGAATTCATGTGATGATGACTTTTCTTTTTCAATCTACACATGGTTAGAATAATATATATAAATATTTATACACACCTGTGAGATGGCAGGGCTTTATTGTTAATGGATCATGAATGTTTGGGCACCCCGGGTTCTTCAATATCTCCCATGTCTTGTTCTTGTGGAATTTCGCTAGAAGATTGGAACGGTTGATATCCCGCTTATTCCACAACTCAACAAAACAAGGGGTAATCCTACTAAAGCTAGCGACATACTAGATTAGCGATATCAAGATCATTATCAAAATCTTTACGCCAATTGTTTCCCCGGCAAACGGCGCCAAAAATGCTTGTTGACATTTCTAACGTCGCTACTAGAAATAGAGATAAATCCCTATCCCGGCACGGCGCCAAAAATGCTTGTTGGTATTTCTTATGCACAATTAAAATATGAAAGATTCATAGCGCCACGTAAAACCATTGTAGCATTTTACCGGGAGTATTTTAGGTATCGTTATTTATATTTTACCACTTTGGGAAACAATGGATAGAGACATTGATAGTTCACCCTCATGTATCTACTAACTAATACACCAACTAGATTAAAGTAGGGGTAAATGATATATTGATGATAGGAATTATGCATATATGACACACACGAGAGAATTCTATGATAAAAAGAGTAAATAGCTAAAGTGAGAGGACAACGGGAGAGTTCAAGGTTCCTAAATACTTCTCTATTACTTGGGTTCTATAATAACTGATTTATGGAAGGTAATGCAATCACACAATAACACTTTGGGACATCGTAACACTAGTCACGGAAAGGGGTGAAAAGGGACTAGGAAGCTCCGACTACGGTCCTACAAACACCAACCCTAACATGGTGGAATACGTCGGCCGTCGTGGCTGTCACCACCTGGGGCTACCACAACTATATGTTAGACTGGGTGCAATCTCGGGTAATATATAGCCTAGACTCCATGTCTACACTACCAATTACTACCCTAGTCACAATTAATAACTAGAGCACCCGATACGGTGGGAGATCCTATGCTAAAGTATAACAACTATACTAACCAATTAAATGCAATGCATAAAAGTAAATAGAGAAGATAAAATATATTAAAGCATAAGTCTTATAAAGAATAAATACAAAGACATACCAAAACTCGATGACTCTTCCGAAGACTCCTCCCGAACCCGGCGTAGCGCCGCTCTCCCCTAACTCTCAACTAGAACTACATTGGAAAGTCTAGCCCTAATTCTCTAGAGATGAGAGGTTATCCATTCGAGGGACGCCTCTACATCTCCATAATAATGTGGTGCCTTTAGGGAGGGGGTCTTCCTCTTTATTTATAGTCTAGAAAAGCCTCCACCTCTTCTAGACAGGCGATGTGGGACTAATTCGACTTCGGCAATGGTGGAGATGCAAACCCTAAAGGCGGTAGGAGGCCCTCCGTCGAAGCGGGCCTCG
This sequence comes from Chrysopogon serrulatus, assembly GCA_015844335.1. Taxonomy (NCBI): domain Eukaryota; kingdom Viridiplantae; phylum Streptophyta; class Magnoliopsida; order Poales; family Poaceae; genus Chrysopogon; species Chrysopogon serrulatus. Next base: position 209,672 of record JADLZL010004819.1, on the reverse strand, counting down.
AATGGGCTCTGTGGAGCGCCGGCCGGCCGCGGGGTGGGGCCGGGCGGCCCCACCACTGTACCAGTGGGCCCCACCTTTGGTACGTCATCTTCTGGTGCCTTCTAGAGTCTTCTAGTGTTGGTTTCGGTGTAGAATTGATATCTTTTGACTCCGAACTCCGAATATAGCAAATGATATGTTCGTTTCGATCATCTCGACGAGCCCGTCGCAATGGTGTAGTCCAATTCATCATTTGAAATACTTTTATTCTATGCAAAATTGGATATACCTGCAAAACGATCAAGAACAACACAACTCGTGGAACTCGTTAGAATCAAACCCTACAACTATGCTTTATGGTTGATATCATGTTATATTGAGCAATAGTTGGTGGTATAAAATAGGCATTAAGGACCGTCAACAGTGTCCTGGGCGGCGGCATCCAAATCAAACTTCCGATGTGGCGTTGTTGTTGCTTCTCGCTTGGTTGGTTCCACTGCTGTTGCTATAGTTGTTGTTACTGTTATTCTTAAAATTGGAAGCATTTTGGGCTGCATTGTAGCTTGGCGCCCTGTATTGCATAGGTGCTAGCGATCTTAAGGATGTGGAGTTGTTGGTGCGGAACTGTTGGTTCCTTTCGGTTTGACGTGTTTGGTAGGCCATGATTTTGCCCTTCCTTTCCCTTTCTGTACGGTTGTGTTCTTCCTCCATCAGGATGACCTTATTCATTAAGGTGTTGAAATCTAGGTATATATTCCCGACTGCCTTTTCCCTATACTGGGCTTGCAGTCCCTTGATGAAGCGTTTCTGTTTCTTCTTGTCAGTGTTGACGTCTTCGGGTGCATAGCGTGCTAGCTGCATGAATTTGCGGATATATTGTGGGACAGTCATGGGGCCTTGGCGTATATTGCGGAACTCCTCTTCTTTTATTTCTTTGATGCCGTCGGGGATGTGGTAGTCACGGAAATACTCCAGAAATTCTTGCCATGTTATTGCGCCTGGGTCTTCTACGGCTTCCTGAAGGTTTTCCCACCATTCTCCGGCTGGCCCTGTGAGTTGGTGAGTGGCTAAGGTTACCTTCTCCTCGTCAGTGGCTCGTACGGCAGTAAGCTTCTTGGTAATGGTGCGTAACCAATCATCTGCGGCTAGGGGGTCATCCTCGGCGCTATCAAAAGTTGGTGGGTGTAGCCTCATAAAGGCCGTCATTTTGCTATGTTCGTACCCATTGTCCTGTCGCCTTGCGAGGTTCTCTAATAGCCTTGTCTGTTTATCCATAACTTCTGCTAATGTTGGTGGTGGGGGAGGGAGTTCTTCTTCCTCTTGGTCTCCATCTGCGGGTTGCTCAACTTCATCCTCGTCTTCCTCTTCCACCGTTGTTCGACTTCTTCATTTTCTTCTTCCTCTAGTACTGGTGTGTTTGCCCTTCGGGGTTGCCTTGGCCTATTGCCTTGCCCTCGATTTCCCCTGTTTTGCCTGCCTCTAGGCGGTACTTCTTGTTCCTCGTCCTCAACATTTGGTCCTCTTGCGGCACGTTCGCGGCGTTCGTGGATCCTACTGGACCTCCTTTCCATCTGTTGCTTATGGAGCAGCAAGGATGAGAAGTCTGTCTTATAGGATTAAGTAAGGAAGGAACTTAAAATAACAAACAAGGTAAGGAACAAAGGTAAGAAACACACCACATCACATTATATTACATCACACAAACAGTTCACACATACAATGCTCAGGGCATCATACACATCAATTGCTTAGGATGTTACAACGATTCGATCGAAATTAGAGACTAAGCGCATTACTACGGTTGCCTGGGATACATGACCCATTCTAAGCGATTTTATGCTATGACTAAGGACAACTACTTGGCTTATCATTACTACATCTTCATGACTGCATCTAGTGGAGATCCCGAGGTACGGTCTTGCCCTTCTCACGGGTCACCTGCTCCTCTCGCAGCTTTATGAGCTCATGTGCAAAGCTCTCGGCGGTCCCGCCCGACTTCCCTATGATCCTTAAAGTTCTCTGCCACTGACTCCTCGATCTCAATAGTCTCATCGTCGGTGCGTGACTCCATCGGGTAATATCCATCCAAGCGGTAGTGTGGGTGCTGCGGGTCATATGGTAGCTCCTCCTCAGACACGTTGGGACGTCCTAGGTACGCCCTCCTGTTGCGCCTCGCTCGTCGGGGGCGCCTCCTCTTGGGTGGTCGCTGTAGTGCCTCCTGTAGTTCCTTCTGGCAGCTGTCTAGCTCACGCTTTCGGATGGTCTTCTCCTGGTTGGACTTGTATAACTCCATGGTGGTTGTGTCAAGTTCTCCTCTAGTTGCTATCAGCTTGGCAAGTAGATCTGACGCCTCCTTCTGCAGGTCTTCATAAAGGTTGTCCAATGCATGCAGATACCTAATGGTGGATACTCCTGTGTACTCGGGCACCCATGGGTTGACTCTCTCCAAGTCCCAAACCTTAAGACACCAGGTCGGTGTGGTCTGGTTCAGCACGGGAAAGTATCGGGCTGGCGTGTGCTCAATGTCCTCCTCAAACAGCTGACAGTACTCCATAAGTGCCTTGCGTGCCACCTTCTGAGCTGCATCATGGGGCTCTCTTCCATAAGCGATGATCCACTTCTCGGGGAAGGCTGAGCATTGCGGTGTCTGGAGATGTTTATATACGCCTCGTACTTGGGTATGCCCTCCTCGTCGTACTCTCTGGTGTAGTACATCGGGGGAGTGGTGTAGCCCAAGCGCTGAAGCGTCTCCCAAAGTAGCTGCGGGAATCCTCCCACCGTCAAGCAGTCTGAACGCTCCCACTCGTCGTCGTCCATGGCTGCAACAAGTTTTCACAAAAAGGTTAGAAACATATTTTGCAACCTAGGTCTATGACAACAATGGTGCACATAATGTAGCATAAAAGTCAGGTAATTATCACGCTTAGCATGGGGTTCCTATGCGCGTTCCAAACCTAGGGCTTCGTCCTACGGTCAAGTTTGACTCTGATACCACTCTATCGGCCCCTCATTTTAAGAGTCCAGAAATACCCGTATTTGCACCAGGATCACGCACAAATATGTCTATAATACACAGAAATGGTACACAGATTTAAGAGAAAAGTACCGAGCTTTATTGATATTGAATAAAAAGGGTTCTACATCGTTAGGGCATAGCCCTTGGATTACATATAAAATGACTAAGGCCGCAAAGAGTTTGGCTTTATTACATGGTAGATTCTAGGGTGATATTATTCTAGCGTAGCGCAGCAACTAATCCACATGCATCTTGAGCGTAGCCGAAGCCCTAACTCCTACGATCCAATCCAACGCGTCGGGATCCTCACGTAGCTCCTAGACATCAGGGTCCACCTCCTCTTCGTAATCGTGATCATCTTCAGGGTCGTAGTCTGCATGGCAAAGAGGGGTGAGTACTTACGTACTCAGCAAGTCCCAACGTCTTGGTGGAAAAGAGTGATGATAAAAATTAGGGTTGGTCCTAGTAGGGTATTATCCTCCTCACTAGTCCCGGGTTAGTCTATTTTATATTCACAAAGTTATACGTTATCTCATTAGTCATACAATATTCTAATCATAGCGTCCTATCCCGGCTCCTGCCCATTCCAAGGACGTGGCTATTCGAATAGATTCTAGTAAACTCTGCAGAGGGTGTACACTTTTCCCCACACGGTAGTTCTGATTCCTTCCACGGCCCATGGTTAGAAAAAAAGAACTACCGAGATCTCGTACCGATAGTATGCATTCCTTAGGGATCCATACATTTCCACTACGGCGCTCAGGGGTTGGGAAAGAGTTGGACGAGGAAGATCACTCAGCATCCTATGCCTAACCCGGACACGGGAGCTCACTCGCAACCCATGCCCTCACACACCTTGTGGAAGATCACTCAGCATCCACACTTAAAATATATAGATATATAAATGTATATAGCTCGCGAAAGTGCACCCAATAATTTTACGTGGAAGATCACTTAGCATCCACATCCAACCAAGCCATGGAAGATCACTTAGCATCCTACACCGTCTCCTGCTCTACCGTTTGCCTACGCCGGCCCCCTAAATGGAAATGTACTTCAACCTAACGGGGTATGGGATCAAGCCTACCCATATAGACGTGTGGTTGTATGAAATATCACACAGGGATGTTTAAGAGACTATGAACCGGTCCTTAGGGGTGACTAAAATAGGTATCTCCGACAGGATATTCTACCACAGACATATTCGCTAAGTAATCTACACTTAGATTACCCCTACCCGTTTCAAGTCATAGCATGTATAACTACCTTATCATATTGTCTTGATATCACATTATCACATTATCGCGCTATCACATTATCTCATCATAAATGTTCACATGTTCTTTAAGAAAAGTCATTATGTTAGTAAGATGGGAAGGGTGGTAGAAGAGTGGAAATTAGGACTTGCCTGTTTTGTCAACTCCGTCGATGTCCACGATGTAGTCCGGGTCCTCGGCGTCCTGATGCTCGTCCTCCTCTGGCGGGGAGTTTCTATCGGGTAAGACTATCTCTAAAAGGTAAAGAAAACACATACATGCAACTATAGAACTAGGTAGTGGCACTAGATGCAATGGGTAGAGTATGATTTAAGAAGAATTTAGGAAGTGGTTTGACCTAAATCGGAGTTAAAATGCAAAAGTTATACATTTTCAAAGTTTATTCCAATTTATTCCAAAACCCTAATTACTAAATGGAATTTTGGTTGCAATTTATAATGCATGGATTAGTGTGCAAACTACATGATTAAATTCTATATGTCAGGTAGTTTATTTACAAATTTTTCTGGAATTTTTCTAACACTTGAAAATGGAGAATTACTACTTTGTGTACACTTCCCGGGTGCACCTAGCAATTTTCTTCAGTGTACCCCGAAGCGTGCGTGCGTGTACTGTGCATGTGTGTGTGACAGGTGGGGCCGGGCAGCGTGACGGCGTTGGACGGCGCCGGCTCTGCGGGCCCACGTGCTAGAGAGGGAGAGAGGGGGAAACAGTGGTGACGGCGTGAGACGGCGGGCGTGTAATGCCGTTGGCCTTGGGTCCCACGTGCCGGTGATGTAAAAGGGGAAGAGAGAGGGACGGCGGGGAGCGGCGCGGGTCGCGTGGGCGCCGTTGGCCCCTCGAGCCCCAAGCGTGCCGCCGAGAGAAAAAAGAGGGAAGGGTGGCTGAATGGGGAAGGGAGGGCCACCTCACGGGAGCTCTCGCCGCCGGCGGCGTGACGCCCCTGAGGGGGAATAATGGGTGCACTGTGTGCGGGTGACCGAGCCGCAGCTCTCGGTGCGCTCGTCGGCGATGGTAGACGCCCGCAGTGGTGATGGCGGCCCGCCGGAGGTTCCACGGCGACGCTGCGTGGTGTAGGGTGTGTGTGTGTGGCCTAACCGGCCCGCATTGTGCGTGCATGCGTGTAGGGTGGCTAGGGAAGGGAGTTAGAGGTGCTAGGTTGCCTAGCCGAGCCGTGACGGCCGGTGATCGGCGGTAATGGCGCTCGGCGGAAGGCGGCGCACCGCGGTAGAGCAACACAGAGAGAGAGAAGGAAATGGAGGGAGGAAAAGGTGGAGGAGGGGCTCTGGAAGCTCACCTCGAACCCAATCGGCCAATGGTGCAGCAACAAGTTTGAATTACGGGGGCGGCTCTAATGGCGCCGGTTGCTCCCGAGTCGGGGCAATCGAGCTCTAGCTCGAGAGAGAGGAGGAGAGGAGAAATGGAGAGGGGGAGAGAGTGTTCCTGCCCCTGGCGGAGCTCGGAGTGGTGAGGGCGAGGGTGGAGGGGCGCCGGTCGGGCCTATTTATAGGCTGGCCATGGCGGTTCGGCGGGGGAGATATTTCTCCGCCGTCGATGCTACCCCGAGCGCGCGCGCGAGTTTGAATTCGTGAAGGCGGTTCGCCACAGTGCGGCGGTGCGCATGCGCTAGCCATGGATGTGCTCATCCGAGCTTCATCGGGTAGCGGCGGTGACAGTGTGTCAGCGAGAAGGCGCGAGAGAGAGAGAGAGAGAGAAGAGGGAAAGGGAGGAAGAGAGAGAGAGAGGCACGGCGTGCTCAGGATGTCGACATCCTTATCCACTGCGCGGGCGGGATGATGGCGGTAACGGTGAGCCCGAGGCGGCGCCGCCGACGCGGTATTCGCTGGCTGCCCTCCGCTGGCGGGAGGTAGAAGACGGTGATGACAGCGGGCCCGCCTGCATCGGGCGCTGAGGGAATGAGCGGGCGCTGCGCTAAGCGGCCTGGTGGCCGTTGTTGCCGGGCCGGCCTACGCGGAAAAGAAAAGAGAGGGGAGGGGGGAAAGGAGGAGAGAAGGGGAGGGATGGGCCGTCATTGGGCTCGATGAGGGGAGATGGAGCCCGAGCTCCTCTTCCTTTTTCTTTTTCCTTTTCCCATTTCTTTTTCTCATTTTTTAATGCATGTGCTTATGAATTTGAATGGATTTGAATTCAAATATGCATGGGGTGGGTTGTATACTATGCCACACTAGTCCTATATTGCTGAACACGTCAAGCTAAAGAGTTTTTTTTAAAAAGTTCAAATTTTTAGTGATTTTTGAAAAAAGTTCAAAATTTTGGGGTGTTACAACCGAACCAAGTGGTTGCTTGTGGCACTACATAAAGGGGAAGTTGTTATTGGCTTGCAACATCATCTTTACTACTGTATATACATGATATGGCTTCATAACTTACGTACCGGCTAGTTATGAAATATTCTTAGTTTATCACCCTTTCTGGACAAGTCGTACACCCCACCCTTGAACTTGTACCACCTATAAATCCTATGATCTTGAAAAGAATTAGCTAGTTTTTTAAACTTTCATCGATAAAAGTATGTATACTAAGTATGTCAGCTTACCGTTCCAAGATGGTCGTGACCTTTGCATATCTTTCAGGTGTATAATCTGCAGAGTCAAAGACCAAAGCATCTTTCCGTCCCTAAGATAAATATAAAAGCATATCCAATTAATCGCTACACGAACAGACCAGAATTGTCATGTGTTTCAATTAAAATTGTTAACGTGATTTATGTATATAAACTCACACTTACCCGAAGTTGTACGGGGCAACTACCACTTTCCTGTGTTGGAACTGAAGAAATACATGTCCTATGTAGGCGGCGTAGATAGCCTCGTATCTCTTCTCTAGTTCTACTTTCTTATTTGCTGCTTCTTCTTCTGTTAACCCCTTTAAGTTCTTGCTGTCATGACCAATCCGGAAGGTGTGCTCGTTCTCACAGATTTTCTTTGGGCTAAGGTACCCAGTTCGCTTGCTCTTATTTTTGTTTGGTCCAGGACCGTAAGTGGCCTCGTCTAGATCATATTGCATTCTGCATGGCACAAGTGCATGTTAAAAATTCAATCTTAATAATACAGCTAAATAATACTAAAGGATGTACATGTTAGGACGAGCAAGACTTACAATGCAAATATTGTTACGAGCTGAACATCGAGCCGCTTGAGGTTCATCATCAACCATATGTCTTCGAAGGTTACAAAAGCGGTATCTCGTTCACTTCTGAAAGCCGATGGTGGTATCCTTACTTGGATCGTGTCGATGCCGACGTGGAAGCTGCTCTCATATACCGGTCATGAAGTCTTTTTATACCCATTTGGTAGTTTCTTGAGTTTGTCCCAACTAAGGAGAGGCCTGCCCCCGCATGCGTATTTATCGGGGGGCGTTTTCATAATCCTCCCATGTGGGCTTCCTGATCTGTAATACACTGATCTCTGGGCCTTTTGATGACCTCTCCTGCTCAGTTAAGTCAACGATACATGACTTGCGGGTCTTCGCAATCCCTTCTAAAAATTGGGCGGTGCCAGCAGTTTTCTTCTTGGGCTCGAAGGGGGAGATCAATTTCGGAACTGGAAATTTCTTCTTCTTTGGAGGTTCTTGGATCTTTTTTGGTGGCGACGGTGGTGTCCAAGGCGATTGCTCGAGGTCTTGAGGTGGTGGGGAAGCACGAGCAGGATCACTAAATGGTATAGTCGGTGGCGGCGATCCTGCAGGTTTAGGTGAAGACTGTGGGGTTTGAATAGGATCGCCTACCGATGACTGTATATTAGGAGGAGATTGGGGACATGGTGATATCGGTGCTGGGTCTAGAACAACATCGACATGTTGTGACACCTGAGTTCCTGGGAAGACTTCAGAGGATAGTGGTGGTAGCTGCATCAACTCCATGTCTCATCGAGGCCATAGGATAAAATTCTTAATGGCCTGTCCGAGTGTCTCAACTCCGTCGGCACCAGAAATTTCTAGCACATCGTCCTCGTATCCAGGGACGACCGTACATACTTCTACCCTGCAGTACTCTTCTGGTATGATGGTATGGTGGTAGTCATGTCTGGGGATTGCAAAGCCCATGGCTACTTCCTTTATACGAAGATGCTTCATACCATATCGTATGATCAATTTGCAAGGTGTCGGTGCTTCGATATCATCCACTGGGTAGCGGTCTTTGTTTCCCGTAGACCCCACACTGATTGGAAATGGAGGCGATTGAGTGGACATGGCAGCAATCATCTCCTGAGGACTAGCCGAGGGATGCGTGGGGACGAGCTGCATCTGCGGACCTTGTGTGCTCATCTGTTGGACAGACATTGCACTAGCTAACTTCTGCATTATTTGAGGATCAGGATTTGATAGAAAATCAGACATCATGTTTTTGAATTGTTCCTTAGCCTATTGCTCAAAATAATCTTTCATTTCTTCCTTGTATCGATCTCTTTTTTTTGTATATGCCCAACCACTCCTCACCAAATCCCTCTTTCCATCCCCTCTTTGATGATATTCCTCGTACACGACCAGGATGCTCAGGGTTGCCTAGACTTAGACTCAGAATGTCCCTCTCCCTTTGTGGCTTTAATCTGCCTTCTTTGATCTCAGCGGCCAATTCCACCATCTTCTCTACTGTCGGTGTGATTTCGTCAGGACAGTTTAAATCGGTAGGAGTTTGTTTGGTTCCTCTAACTTTCAGCCAATTCGCCGTCCTCTTGCCAACTTCCTCTAAGAGCACAGTCTTGCCTTCTTTCTTTAGCTCTTCCTCCTCTGCCCGCCATTTCAGAATCTGCAGCTTGTAACCACCTGTGCCAAGGTGGTGGTGGTACTTGTTCCTCTTTGTTAGTTCTGAAGCAGCTTCGCTCTTGGCTTGGAAATTTGGATCTTTCTTCTGCTCCCTGAATACCGCCCACTGACCAGCGGTGATCTTATACTTACTCGTTGGGTCCAACCCCTTCTTCAAATATTTGACATTCATTTCCGATCTATAGTTTCGGAATGACGTTGCAACCTGTTTGAAAAATACTCTTTCATAATTTTTTCAGTCCCCGTAGGGATAACAAACCTTTCTCCGAACGTATTCCATAACTCTTTCCGTGTATCGGCGCTCACATCCGCCCATTTGGGGATTGTGATGTCAAGTTTATCCACGACCAAGAAACCAATCGCATTCCTTAACTTGGCCGCCACCGCCTCTGACACTAAAGGCTCTCCTTTCGGGCTTATGTCGGTAATAACATATGTCTGCTCTGGCCACTTGTTCGTGCCCCTTTCACCTTGTTTTCGGTCAGCGCGTTTCCTTTTCCTTGATTTCGAGGTGGTTGTCTCGGTTGTTTCTAGGGCTTCTCCTTCTGGCACTTCTTTTTCTTCTGCCAGAATGTCCGCATTTGAGACAAAATCTTCTGCAAGATACATCCAACGAATCATTGAGCGGAGCATATTATATGGGATGAATGAAAGTATTTGTTTTTCATGTAGTAACTGTACCTCATCGAGAGCTGGATCATAATCTGGGTCAACGCTACGTTGAGGCTGTCTATCTATACTAGGGAATAGATCACTTCGGTTTCCGTCATCTTCTTCTTCCAACATGTCACCATGAAAATCTTCTTCTTCTTCTTTTCTACCAGAGGATTTATAGTTCTAAATGCAAGGGCAATAAGTATGTGAGTTCATTTGGATAATACTATGAAACTAACCGTAATGTGTGATACTAATTGTTGGTCCTGGGTGTGTAACCTTATTGGGCGACTACGCATAATGGTCACCGCCTGCTCTCCGGATTCTGGAGACCTCATCTTCCCGCTAACTAAGTTATTAATAAAAACTAAGTCATTAATAATTACTAAGTCATTAATAATTGCTAAATCATTAATAAGTACTAAGTCATTATATATAAAACCAATTTGCAAAAAAAAGCCACTACTGGCCCATTAGAGGGCCCAACAGTGGCTCACATGCCACATACAATATATATTACATTTACATAATCTTTGCTAGTAAATAATAAAAAAAAAATATTACACATTTCCTAATTTAAAAAATATTACACATAATAATTAATTGTTATATATAAGCTAACAAGGAAACTTAATTCATAACTGATTACATGCTAATTACTCGGAATATATAAGCTAACAAGAGTAATGATTTACTTATAAAAATTTCCTTTATATATAAGCTAACAAGAGTAATTACTCAAAATATATATTACATTTATAAAGTCATTTACATTATTACATATTTCCTTTGTTTTATATAACATACACAATTGCTATTCATAATTTAAAAATTTTGAAAAAAGACTACTTGTGGCACTATTTTTTATTTCTTATTTTTTTGTATTTGTGGCACTAAACATTACATAATTTCTGGCACATAATAATAATTAAGAATAAATATTAAAAAACAAAAAAGGCCACCGCTGGACCCATTGGAGGGCCCAAGCGGTGGCTCAAAGATCGCTGGTGCCCTAGCTAGGCACGCGCGCCGCCATCTTATTTGCCACGCCCGCCGCCCAGCGTTGCCACGCCGCCCCGCGCTCCCGTCCCCCACCGCCGCTACGGCATGCCCGCGGCGCCGCCGCTGCATCGCGCGCCAGCCCCTCAGCCCCACCGCCGTGGCGTGCACGCCGGCACCGCGCCGCCCCTCCGCCCCAACAGCCGCCGGGCTGCCTGGGCGCCGCCCCCAGCCCCTCTGCCGCGCTGAAAACCGTTGCGGCCGGACGCACATGCATCGCACGCCGGGGAAGAAGGCGGCTCACCGGTGTATTGGAGGTGCTCGTCTGCTCGATGGCGGCCGGACGCCGTTGGAGAAGAAGGCGGAGGCGGAGGAGCTCGATGGAGAAGACGGTGCTCGGTGGTGGAGCTCGGTTGCGGTGGAGAAGCTCGGTGGCGGCGGAGGGGCTCGGTGATGGCGGCGGAGCTGATCGACGGTGAATTTTGGCAGCATGCCGGCGTCGTCTTGAATGAATTCGCGCCCACCGTGTGTTGAAATTTTCCAAGTCCCGCGCTGTGTATATATGGAGAAGCATTTTCACAGGCGGAGGTCATTGCAAACCGCTTGTGAAAACAGTTTCCACTGGCGGTTCACTAAGAGCACCACCAGTGGAAATCGTTTCCACAGACGGAGGTCTTAGCCAACCGCCAGTAGAAAAGGTATTTCCACAGGCGGTTCACCAAGACCACCGCCTGTGGAATTTGATTTAGAGTTTTATTGTTTCTTTTATTCATTCAGGAAACATATACTATAGTGTTTAGGGTTTTATATTTAGGATAGGATTGAGGGTAAATGAACTTTGATACAATAATTAGTATAATTAATAATTAGTATATTTCTTTGGAAAAATATATACGTCCTTATTTCTTCTATATATAAAAAAATAATTTAGAGCTATGTAATTAGAAAGAAAAGGATTTAGGGTATACTATATAGACCTTTACATTTTTTTAACTTCTTCTTTATGTAATTGTAATTGAGATGATTTTTTACCCAAAATTGTAATTGTAATTGTATACTATAAAGTGATTTCTTTTAGGATATAGAATATTTCTTTAGGATATTTCTTTTATATTATATCATAGGGATTTCTTTTAGGATACATATATAGTATTTACGATATTTCTTTTATACTATAGACTTCAACAATAGAAAAAAAATAACTTAAAGAAGTAAAAAAAAGGACTTAAATAAGTTGAAGAGCAATACCAAGAGAGACCAATTTATGAGTATAAATTATAACTGATAAATTGTTACACATGACATTGACTAGTATTTAACTTATATAAAATCTAGCTAGCCAGCTACTGTTCTTCCTTCTCCATCGTGGCGCACCCATGGCAATGAATTCTTAGGGATATTACACTCAATATTCCTTATCTTCGACGGATGATCATCTGTAAAGAGAGACATGTGCCCAAACTGGTTGAAATCATCTAGGTCAATTACACCACCAACTTCTAATGCTTGCTGCTTTCCAGGGAGAACTATATGCTTCGTCTTGTTCGTACTTTTGTTCTCTTCTTTAGAAAGGATCTGTTCGGCATAGAAGACACATGCAAAGACGTGTAGCAAGGATCCACGGGTTATCCTTGTAACCTACTTTACTTAGATCAAGAACTCTCAAGCCATAGTTGTCCACTTGTGACATGTTTGTCATCAACCCATTGGCATCAAAACACCATCATCTTAAATAAATCATAGTCTAGTTCCCATATATCCTCAACAAAGCCAAAGTATGTAGCAGTTTCATCTAAATCATCTATGGCCTTGCAAATAACACCACTGTTTTGCGCCATGCTCTTTTTCTCCCTAGAAGCCACTAATATCATATATGTGCCATGATGTGACCTAACGAGATGGTCCAGCTGCCAACCTCTTGATAGTTTGTTGCTCAATTGTTTCCCCATCTGGTATATTCTGCTCTATTAGCCATGTGGTGAATCGATGCTTGTGTTCTTTATTTATCCAATCCTCTGTTTGCTCAGGGTTATGATCGCTTAGCTCTTGCATGTGTTGTTTGATCAGAGGCTCCATTATCGAGAGCTGATGTAGAATGCTATGATGCGCCTCGAGGATAATATTGTAGTCTGGCGAGATGAATGATTTTCGGCCTATCCTCCCATACCCATATAGTCTGCCCTCATGTCGGGACGGAGGCAAACCTATTGCAATCTGGTCTTTTAGGCAATTGTTACAGAATGGACCTCTAGACTCAATGGCCTCTTCGGTAGTGTATCCCTCTATCATGGATGCCTCAGGACGAGCACGAGTGGATACATACCCATTCCGTATTGATATGAAACGCTCATATGTCCACATCTCATACAAATACATGGGACCCAATGCCTAAATTTGTGGCACCAAATGCACGACAAGGTGTACCATAATATCGAAGAATGATGGCGGGAAACACATCTCAAGCTGTGACACTATCTCCACTGCGAATTCCTGAAGAGAGTCCAACTGCTCGCGGTCAATTACCTTCTGTGATATCTCATTAAAAAAGAAGCACAACCGTGTGATTGAGAACACCGGACTTATAGCCCTGATGGCAATAGGGAGAAAAGTTGTCAGCATCACATGGCAATCATGTGAGTTATAGTTGGTGAGTGTAAGGTCCTTCATTAACACAATGCTCTTAATGTTGGAGCAGAATCCAGCTGAAACTTTTAATTTCTTTAACCACACACACATCGCATGTTTCTCATCCGTGCTCAGGTTGTAGCTTGCTGCCGGGAGGTGGTACTTTCCATTATCTAGCAAAACCGGGTGAAGTTCAGGTCTTATCTTTAAATTGACCAGGTCCTGACGTGAACTCAGTCCTTCCTTCGTCTTGCCCTTTATGTCTAGCAAGGTACCAATTATACTTTCAAACACATTCTTCTGAATGTACATACCATCGATCGCGTGCCGTACGTCAAATTCTTTCCAATATGGCAAATACTTGAAGAAAATTGACATCTTCTTGAATGTAGCCCCAGCAGTTGGCTTCACATCTTTTCTTGCTTTTCTATCTTTTGTCTTCTTGCTAAATATAAACTTGATATTCTTAACTATCTCGTACACTCTGTGACCTTTACTATTACCTGATGGAGCAGTGGACCTTACTTCATCATGATTGTCAAAGTACCTATCCATCTTTCGTAAGCAGTACCTATGTCCTTTCGATAAGAAATGCCTGTGTCTAATATACACTATCTTGTTGGATGCACTGAGGGACACGTAAACGGTTTCATCCAGGCATACTACACAACCAACCTTGCCCTTGAACTGTCCTGACAATACAAAGAGAGCAGGGTAATCGTTGATCATAACAAAAAAAATTGCTCTCAGTGTGAATGACTCATTCCGGTAAGCGTCCTGCATGTCAACACCTGTATCCCATAATATTCTTATTTTCTCCATTAATGGCTCTAAGAATACATCCATGTCAACACTAGGTTGTGTAGGTCCAGAAATAAGAATGGTTAGCAAAAGGTATTTTCGCTTCTGCAGCAAGTGTGGAGGGAGATTGTGGATGGTGAGGATCACCAGCCATGTGTTGTGCTTGCTGCTCCTTTCGGCAAAGGGATTCATTCTATCGGTACACAGTGTGAACCTGATATTTCTTGTCTCCTTAGCAAATTCTAGGTGGTCCTCATTGAATTTTTGCCATTGCTTGCCATCGGTAGGATGTCGAAGCTTTCCATCTACTTTGTGCTTATCAGAAGCATGCTAATTCATAAGCTCTGCATCCTCAGGGTTTGCGAACAAACACCTCAACCGATTACTACCGAAAGGTACCACATGACCATAGCAGAAACCCTTCTCTGTGCGTAGTAGTCTTCTTCGTTTTCTTTGCTGCAGGGTTTTGAACTCTGTTGGGTCTTATGTTTTCTCTTCTTTTCTTTAGAAATAGAAGCTGCATTCTCTTCTTCTAGATAGTCTTTTTTGGTCTTGTACCGACTTGCACCATAATTTGAACAGTTATCCAAGTCTTTGTAATCACCTCGATATAGGATACAGTGATTTCTGTACGCGTGGATCTTCTGGACACTCATAGTAAGCGGACTGATTAGCTTCTTTGCATAGTACATGTTAGCAGGCACTTTGTTCTCCTTTAAAAGCATATCTCTGAGAGTACTCAATAATGCATCAAAGCTGGCATCGGACCATCCATATCTAGCTTTCAACATCAACAGCTTAAGCACAGACCGTAATATCGTAAACTCTTTGATACAACCTTAGTGTCATCGTACAATGGCTTTGCTGCTGCCTTCTCTAAGGCCTCATACCTTTCATGAAGAACATTGATGAATCCGTATGATGATGCAATAGTGCAGCCATGAATTCCGCGTCTTCATCCACCATTTGAGTTCTGTTGTCCTTGGTTCCTCCAATATTTACATCATCATGAACATCAGGCACAACATGTTCACTCTGCTGGGGACAATGGTGATGTGTCTCGTGTATGAACTGGCATACATCGTCAACAAGCATATCTGGGCCATTGGCGCCGAGGTTCGCAAGGTTTCTAATCGTATACGGCGCAGAGCTACCCTCTCCATGCTTTGTCTAAATTAAGTAATCTTTCATAAATCCTCAGCAGACCAAATGAGTTAAGATTGGTTTTATGTCTTCAAAAACAACAAGATTTTTGCAGTCTATACAAGGACAACATATGTGCTTCTTCTGTATTCTCAAAGCATGGTTTTTGGCAGCATCAATAAACCTATGAACATCAGTGCGTATGATGGATCTACTCTTTCTAAATTATACATCCGAGAATGCTCATCCATCATTACCTGTTAAAAAGTTTAATAGATTTATATATTGTAATCACTAAAAAAGGAGACATAAATATTTTATAATATTAATTAACTAACTTTTAGATGATCGACACACTCGTTCAAAGGAGTATAGATGAAAATGACCCCTTGCTTGTATATTTCTCAAATAGTACACGTCCGGGCTAAATTACATATAGATAAAAGAACTAGTTAAATAAATATGCCTCTCAATAATAACTAAAACAAGACTAATTAATAAAATCATAATTAAAGAATCACCAATACTTAAATAAACAAAACATAACAAAATAAATAAAGCATCAATTTATTAGATGAAATCCCAAAAACTAAAGCAAGACTAATTAATAAAACCCTAATTAAAGCCTCATCACTACTTAATTTAACAAAACATAACTAAATAATTAAAAAAAATAAAAACCTAGCTACTCTTCTCTCTCTTGAGGTGAAACCCTAGATCTCAAAAGTGGCTAGGATTGAGGAAAAAAAAAAGTGGAAATGAGGCAAAAACACATAAACTAACCTTTTTTAGCTACCTCCTCCGAAGAAATCAGGATCGAAAACCTCCCCCATGTATTGGGTCAAATCTGGACCACCAAAGCTCCTCCCATGACAGACTGCTCGGGCTAAGGAGAAGGTCACCACAGGCGGTTGATGTAAGGGAACCGCCTGTGAAAATGGTGTCATTTTTCACAGGCGCTTTTCTTAAACAACCGCCTGTGAAAATGTACAATATCACTGGTGGTTCCTTAAGAGAACCGCCAGTGTAAATGTGAGGAACCGCCAGTGATATTTGTTTTCCACTGGCGGTTCTAAAGTTGGGGCCCGCTTGTCGATTTTCAGTGGCGTGTGTCAACTAAAACCGCCTGTACAAATAAAACCCCACTGTCAACATAAATGCTCTGTGTACTAGTGTAGTACGACGTTACCATGTATGTGCCTGCTGCTAATTAATACGCACACACTATATGCACTATAAACTGATGATGAGTTGTGAAGACTCCACCTCGTGGTCTTTTGACAAAACTTGAAAGATGATGATCCTCCACTAATGAGTAGTGATCCTTGTAACATCGTTGCAGTGTTGAACTTTTGTGAACTATGAGGAGTTGAGGACTGAGGACGCTTTTGGGATAGAAAAAATTTTGTGAAAAAAAAAGGATTCTAGAAAGCACGAAGCTTCCTGGAAATTCATCTACTAGCCAATGGAATATAACCTGTTTCGGCAAAACATATATGGTGGGATGGGCCAAGGCAACTCATAGCGCATCCTATCTTACCAAATGTGTGCAACGTCACTGACCAAAATGCATGCATGATGACAACCTGACGGTGGCGCCCGGCCTGTCCACCATCTCCAGCATCACCCTGCTCAACGCGTTCACGGTCATCACGGACCTCGCCGCGCGCGCTCCAGGATCATATCTTCGTCGTCCCAAGCACGGTGGGCCACCGACCTCAGCATTGGTGTAATCGGCCCGCCAATGGTGTTCAAAGTCAGCGGTGGTCGTACAAGACATGCATGGCCTCCCTCTCCCTGCAGCAAATCTGACGAAAACATCAGCAGGGCATGGGCTGAACAGTTGACGCTCCCGAGGCCCCGGCGACGCGACATCCGGGATCCCGCAGAGACGGCCAATCGCGGCGCCCGAGCAAGGACGCTGGGAAGCATGCGACCGGCGACCGGAGCATGGGGCCAGAGCCGTGCCCACCGCCGGCGGAGGCTTGGCGTCGTGGTCATGGCGTGAATGGAAACCAAGGCAGCCAGCTCCCAGGACGTCGATTTTGACCTGCCTAGGCGAGCACCCAGGCCAAGCCGTTGTATGCTGCTAGGCCCGCTGTCTCTCTCCATATCGCCGGTTCGACGCCAGATGACGCAAATAAAGCTAGCACGAAGAACGGAAAGCACACACTTGAACACAGATGTGACCTCGCCGTAGACGACGACAGTCACGACATGCACGATGGTGTCCTGCTACCTGCGTGCAGGAGCTCTAGAGCACGGCGTGCTGGTGACAGCCTAAGCGTTGAGCAGCGTGACGTTGGAGATGGCGCCGTCCGGTCCGTCAGCAGCAGCTGGTCGGAGACAGATCCGTGGCCGGCAGCGTCGGCAACCTCTAACGCCAGCGTTCAGAGCCGCAGACAGGGAGGACCTCCCCAGCCCCACTGTCGTGCATGGCCTCGCCGGCCGCGACCGCCAGCAGCTCCCTCCTCCTCCCGCCGCCGCCGAAGACTTTCTTCGTCTGCCACAACATGGCCAAGTGCGGCGCCTGCTGGTCGCTGGAGGACCGTCGTCGGCGAACGGGTTCGTGCGTGGGGTGGTGACGCACAGGGTGAAGGACGACCTCACCGTCACGCCCATGTCCACCATCTCCACCCAGCATCACGCTGCTGAGGGCCTCGGCGGTCACGGTCTCACGGACCTCGCCGCGCTCCAGGAGAGAACCGTGTACGGTGTACCTCGGCAACCGCGGGGTCATACATCGATCGATCGACCGATCAATTGTTTTGAGTACGATTAATTCTTCCTACCTCCGCCTCTTTGATTTGTTCAGGTGCCGCGTGTGCCCGGCCCGATCGTGAGACGCTGACTGATTTCAGTTTTTCTTTTTCCTGGCAGGCTCTGGAGATTCTCAAGGCCTCACTGCAGTCCAAGACTGTGCTAACCGATGTTTTCCTCCTCGGCAACAAGGGTTGGTTCTTCTCCGGCAATGCCGCTTGATGCTCTGTATGTGCTTACATGTGCGGCTCATCACTTGATCGTCATGCGATAATATATAAAGGATACAATAGCTTAATGAGGCTTAATTTATGCTGTTATCCTGTAATGCATTTGCTGGCATTATTCGCCATTCTGACTCAAGTTTTGTCAATCGCGCGTACCCTGTTTTTCCTCTAGTATGTATATTGTTTTTTCTTTATATTTAGGTCTGTGCTAGCCTGTTTTTCCTCTAATATATGTATATTGTTTTTCCTTTATGTTTAGGTTCTGTTTGGATGCTAATTTATTTTGAGGAGTTTTTGAGTAATACCGTAGTTTTTTAAAATATCTACTAGGTATCTGAAAGAAGGAAGGTATTTGAACGTAATTTAATTTTGGTATTTAACCAAACCGTAGTTTCTTTAGAGTCTAGAAAACTCTGCCTGCATCCATGTCTCATTTTCCTTTCACGCCCTTTTTTCTCTCCAAATGCGTACTTTTGTTTCCATGTTTCCTTTTTTTAGATCCAGAAAACAGATAGCCCAGACTCGGCTTCCATGGCAAGTGAAAACATGCGTAAAACCGTAGACTAATCACTAAAAACTTGCACCCTTCCCCATTAGGATTTAGGACCCCGATTAATCGTCTGTTGCCTCATTCTCACTACTAAGGAATCAGGGCCGCAACATTAAGGCAAAATAGATTATACACGCACACAATGCATTGGCTCTGGCATACGGGCCCAAATCAACGACACTGCAATTGTGGGAAACAGATAATTTTGCACCTAGCTCAAGGAAATTGCAACTGAATTCAGGAAAATTCAGGAAACAGAGCATTTAGAACATCGAGTAGTTTTCAGACATGACTCATAAAGCGAGCAGCAACAAAAGAACCATGCTCGACGAAACACTTTATATGAGAACTGGCGACTAGCAGATCAGCAGACGGGACTAGTTGAATCATCATAAGATCCCAACCTAATATAAGTTGCTTAATTGACTCCACATCTGCAGCACAAGGAACAATGTCCATCAAGCACGGACCTTGCCGAGGAAAACATCAGTGAGGACGGTCTTGGATTGCAGCAGTGCCTGGAGGATTTTCACACCCTGCAACAAAATCATCATACTTGACAAAATCAAATACCTAACTTGGAGATGAGCTAGTGATAAAATGTGCATAGGAAGCTTCTTTTTCTTTAAGAAAAAAACATAATTTGCTTAGGATGGATGATGGATATAATTAATGCTGATAATCTACGAAGCACTATGCTAGTTCACCTTGACATAGCCGATCCGCACGGTCCTCTCCTCGATGGCGCCGAGGTCTGTGATGCCCATTCTGCCGAGCCGCGTGACGGTGGAGACGGCCGCGGGAGAGTTCGGCGGCGCGATGCTGAGGTTGTCCAGCACCGTGTAGTAAGGCGTCGCCGCCTCCTGATCCTGCACGGATCCTCCACCACCGCCTGCGCCACCGGAGCTGCTCTGCGCCTTGTGTGTGGGATTGGAGAGGGAGAGGTCGGCGGACCAGACGGGCGAGACGTAGTAGAGCATCTCCGTCATCGGATTGTCGCAGTTGGGGCAGGCCGTACCCCTCACGTCCGCCATGTACAAGTTGCAGCCGCCGCGGACTTTGCTGGCAGTGTACTGGTGCACGCACCTGAAGAAGAACCTTGACGGCGCCTCCGACGACGACGACGACGACGACGGTGCCGGCGGCGGCTTGAAGAGAAGGGAACCGTCGGCGGCACGAGAGGAGACGAAGGTGGGAGTGGGACAGGTGGACCAGGCCGGCGGATCGACGGACGCCGACGAGACATGCCGGCGCGGCGACGTCATCGGGTCGCCGCAGTTGGGGCAGCGCGTACCTCTGACGTCCGTCATGTACAAGCAGCAGTTCTGGATACGGATGCCGGGATTGCCGTAGCCAGCATAGTTGCGCTTGCACCTGAAGAAGACCCTTGACGGCTCGAACGACGACGCCGGCATGAGGAAAAGGCTCGCCGCTGGGTAGGAGGAGAAGCTGGGGTCCTTGGCCGCGACGTTCTTGTCCAAGGCGCAGGCGAACCACCTGTCGGCACTGAGCGTGCCGGCGCTGCCGGCCACGAACGGCGCCCCGACAAGCGCGACCGCGGTGGAGAGGGGAAGGTCGAGGAGGGAGAAGAGGAAGTCGACCACGTCCTTGCCTGCCTCCGCGAAAAGCACGCGCTGGGACTTGGTGTCGATGAAGAGCTTCATGCTGAGGGCGGTGGTGGTCTGCGCCGCCATCTACGGGAGCTCTTTCGATCGATCCTTCGTCTCAACTTCGGTGCCTTGGTGGTGAGGTGAGATGTGAGATGGATGGGGAGAAGAAGGGGAGGGCAGGTGCTTTTGGTGGTTTGGAGAGGTCCGTCCAATTCCAATGAAACACCCTGTGCTTTTGTTTGGTGTTTGGACGGACTTGTTGATCTCCGTTTCACCTTGCCGCACAGCACAGCACGGCCGGGCCATGGGCACAGGTCAGAGCCGCAGAGGAGCAGGTGTACTCGGAGCCATGGTTTTTTCTACCGTTCGGTTACCGGCCGGTTTGGCCGGTAACCGAACTTACCGCCCAGCCACTAAGGCCGGTGCGGTGCCGGGCGGTTTAAACCGCTCAAATTTAAAATTTAAAATTTAAAAAAAATTCTAAAAAATTTATAAAAATAATTCATGATTTATAGAATCGAATGGTGTCAAATTTTTTTAAATTTGAGTTCGTTTAGTATTTATTTGGACATATGGAAGTTTGAAAAAAAAAAAAAAAAAAAAGAAAAGGCCGCGCCCATTAAGGCCCATTAAATCATGAAGGTCGAAAAATATACTAAACGCACTCAAATTTGAAAAATTTTGACATCATTGGATTCTATAAATCATGAAGTATTTTTAAGAATTTTTCTAGCATTTTTT
This sequence comes from Chrysopogon serrulatus, assembly GCA_015844335.1. Taxonomy (NCBI): domain Eukaryota; kingdom Viridiplantae; phylum Streptophyta; class Magnoliopsida; order Poales; family Poaceae; genus Chrysopogon; species Chrysopogon serrulatus. The sequence goes on along the minus strand of JADLZL010004819.1, from coordinate 188,505 downwards.
TTAAAATATTTTTCATTTTTCATTTGAAAAATTTTGACATCATTGGTTACCGACCGGTAACCGGTTCTTACCGGCCGGTAAACCGGTCTAACCGACCGGTAAACCGGTCGCTACCGAATGACTTGCGGAAATTTGAAATTTCAAATTCAAATTTGAAACCGACCGGTTTTTGGGCGGTAGGAGCGGTTACCGACCGTTTTACCGTGCATGACGGCGGCGGTTCGGGAGGTAAAAATGGTAAGTAAAACCCTGCTCGGAGCTCGGACCTCTGACCAGTCAAACTAAAAAAAAAACGAGTTTGTACTCCTCCGTTTAAAAGTGAAATCCTAGTTTAAGTTTATAAACTGTACTCCCTACGTCCCTTTTTTTTTTTTTTTGTCGCCGTGGGATGTATGCCACAAGTTTGACTTGATTTATAAAAAATACGTACAATATTTATATCTCCAAATAATTTTGTTAAAAAACTAGATCCAAAGATCTTTCCGATGATATTAATTATGATACTAATCGATGATATTTATTATTTATTAAAATTACCGGTATTTGTGTCTCGGGAAGCGATGCGACAAATAAAAAGGGACGGAGCGAGTAATGTTAAAATGTACTATGTCTTTAAACAGATTTATTACAAAATATTATAAGTACGGTGGTTAATTTAATAACACAAACACTATTTATGATTAAACTTAATTTGACTGGTGCATGGACGAATAAAAATTATAGAGAGAGTATAGAAGACTAAACAATGATCCTTTTCGGTTCAGTTAATTAGCCGTTTTACTTTTTCAGCCAACTGTATTTTTTTAAAAAATTTAGTTATTTAAATAGTGTTTCGGTTTATCAGCCGACTTATAAGTCCTACTGAATACGTCGAATGATCTTCCACCTTATTTAAAATTTTGACAAAATGCAGTTATATTCCACACGTGTAGTCACGAGCGGATCCGTATAGAACATACTGGGTGCGGCCGCAACTAGACCAAAATACAAAATACGTTACAGTATGTATGTTTCTACCGTATTTGCACCCCACCCACCCCTGAAACGTCTGCACCCACAGCAAGCTGAGCCAAGACAGAGAGAGCCCAAAACAGCCCAATCCTCAACAGGCAGCCCAACATCAGCCGCATCTCCTTACCCGCACGGAATCATCAATCGGCCGTCACTTTCACTGACGCCAAACTCTCGACGCATCGCCTCCCTTTCGCTCCCGTTCCACAGCCTTCTCTCCCCTTGGCAACACTGACACGCCAACTTCGGTGGAGGGTGGCCCGCTGGCCATCGACCGCGGCCGGCCATGGCACTATTGTGCGTTGCTCAAGCAGCTAGTCTTAGGGGCAAGAGGTCACCATGAGCACATCATATTTCCATCAATATGAGCATCCTAATTGGTTTCAATTTTGTGGTTCCTGTCTTCTTGGCAATTCTGTCCAGATTCTAGGGTTAGCCATTTTAATTCCTCGTCTCATATCTGATAATTGATACTTTTATGAAAGCAACGAAGCAAATAAATTGTTTCAGTTGCTTGTTTGTTCAGCCGCTTTCAATCCAATATAGATCCATTTCATGATTTTTAATGAGGAGAAATTGATGAAACTACAAAAGGATGTAGATTTAATTTGTATAAGAGGTAATGCATCTATTAGTTTGAGCAAGGCCACAAAATTGCTGAAGCACAATATCCCTAAGAGGACTAGGAAGAAAAACAGCATGCATGAATTACCGCAACTTTGCATCTGCTTTGTATATTCGGATCTAATAAAGTATTCAGATCGCCATGCAAAAGAGGGGGAAAAAAGGCTTTCAACAAACTCACATCGTGCATTGTTAGAAAAAAAAAATGTGTGCGGTTGTTTGTGGCAAGTTGGCGACACACCCTGGGGAAAAATGCGCATGTGATCGGTGGCTAGGTGCATTATGAACCGTATGGCCGCATCCCCCTTCACATTTCTCTAGCTCCACCCCTGTGTGTAGTGATTTTCTTAACACATTTTTACTCCGACATGGTTTTAGCTCAAGATGGGGGTGGATCGGTTCGACCCGTCGGTTCATCAAACCGAGCCATAATTTCTATCCAAATGGGCTCCTCTTCGGATCCAAATAGCAGCTCAGGTTCTATGGATCAAAAGCCACCTAACCAAAGGATACAACGGTTCGATCCACCTCCTTTCCCCTTCGCGCCAGCAGCGGACGAGACGACGCTGTCGTGAAGGAAACGATCCCGGTGGTGCCGCTCCTGATCCGCGGGTGTCGCGCGAGCACACGACGGCGGCCGGATACGACGTCCCGGCGGGCATGTGTGTCAGCAACCATAATTCACAAGGACCTGAAGACCAAGGCGTGAAGACTGCAATTGGGCCTCGGCGCGGAGCAAGGGAGCGAAGGCCCAATGCTGGGTCCATGGGCCTCGGTGGGCGTCTCTGTCGACAAATGGTGATCCAAGACATAAGTAGCGAGAGAGGAGAGAGGGAGAAATTATCATTGAAGAAGAAACTTGTAATACTTCTCTTCTAAGCTTCCTTCTGTAATTTCTCTTGAACTCTTCCGAACTGAGCAATTCCAGTTCGAGGAATCTATCATCCTACCTCCCAATTGCTGTTCTTCCTCTTTCTATAATCGCATTCCCTGGCCTGATTTTTGCAAATTGCTCCATGACCGTTTCGGGCGTGAGCAGCGTGATACTCTGTTGCGCCAAATGTTTCACATACGCCAAACTACATCAGTTACTGAGTATGTGGAACGCTTTTCTACTCTCTTTGATCAGCTTAAAGCCTATGAACCCAACCCAGACCTCTACTATTACACTACTCGTTTTGTTGATGGCTTGAAAGATGATCTTCGGGGGGTTGTTGCATTACGCGTCCTACTTCCCTCGATCTTGCGTGTGCCTTGGCTTTGTTGCGGGGAGGAGGTCACCGACCGGCGCGTCGGCGGATTATACCAAAGTCAGTTCCAAATCACAGTACAAGCCGTTCCTCAACAATCAGCGCCCTGTGACTGCTGACAGGAATTCCTCTGATAAGGTGGCTCAAGTACAGTCTGACAAGCTAGCCAATCTGAGGGAGAATCGGCGAGCCCGCGGCTTGTGTGACAAATGCGCTGAAAAGTGGTTCAGAGGACACAAATGTGCCACCACCATACCATTACAAGCCATACAAGAGGTTTGGGATTTGCTCTGTATTGATGATTCTTTTCGACGACAAGATTGCGCAGAACCTTGAGCAACCGTTGTTGGCACTTTCGCATGATGCTAGGATGGGTTCTTGTGGCCATCGCACTATTCAGTTTCATGGCAATTTCCATGGGCAGTCGATTGTTGTGCTCGTGGATTCAGGAAGTTCAGCTTCATTTTTAGCCCAGTCTCTTGCTGACCAGTTTCCACAACTCTCAAGAACACCAATGGCTGCATCAGTCAAAGTAGCAAATGGCAATATCTTACAAAGGCAGTTCTGTTCTTACGGATTGTCACTTTTCATTGCATGAGGTTCGGTTTCAGCATGACCTCGGGATTCTTCACCGGACTCTTATGATCTTATCCTTGGGATGGATTGGCTAGAATTGTGCAAATCCGATGGAAGTTCATTGGAAGGCTAAGTGGTTGTCTATACCTTACAATGGGAACACTATTGTGCTACAAGGAATTTCTGCAGGTTCTGAATCTGAGGAAGTTTTTCAGCTGTGGGCAGTTAACACTCAGTTGAATTCAGATTCAGTGGCACCTCTCTCAGCTGACATACAAGGCATCTTAGATTCCTTTCCAGCAGTGTTTACTGTTCCAAACTCACTTCCTCCCAAGAGAGCATGTGACCATTCTATACCATTGGTCAGTGGAGCTACTCCAGTGAATGTCAGGGCTTATAGATATCCACCAAGTTTGAAAGATGAGATTGAGAAGCAAGTATCTACCATGCTTTCTCAGGGCCTCATTCAACATAGCACTTCTTCTTTCTCCTCCTCGCCCGGTGTTGCTTGTCCGAAAGAAAGATGGTACATGGCGCTTTTGCGTGGACTATCGATATCTCAATGCTCTAACAGTAAAATTTGTCTACCCCATTCCAATTTTTGATCAGCTGGTGGATGAACTGGGTCAGGCTTCCTGGTTTTCTATTCTGGATCTATATTCAGGGTACCATCAGATTCGTTTGCAAGTCGGGGAGGAGTACAAAACTGCCTTCTCCACTCATGCGGGACATTATGAGTTTACAGTGGTTCCTTTTGGGTTAACTGGAGCTCCAGGCACTTTTCAGGGTGCCATGAATAGCACACTTGCCCCATTGCTGCGACGCTGTGTTATAGTGTTCTTTGATGACATTTTGGTGTATAGTACCACTTATGAGGACCACACGAACACTTGCAACAAGTCTTGGGCGCTTGTTAGCCAAGGATCAATGGGTAGTCAAGCTCAAGAAGTGTCAGTTTGCAAAAAGGGAAATACATTACTTGGGCCATATTTTGAGTGGACAAGGAGTACGAACCGACCCAGTCAAGGTTGAGGCAGTTCTCCAGTGGCCTACTCCGTCCAATGCTCGTGAGCTGCGCGGATTTTTAGGTCTGGCAGGGTTCTACCGAAAGTTTGTGCGCCACTTTGCAGTCATTGCTAAGCCCTTGACTAATCTGCTGAAGAAACACACTTTGTTTGTTTGGACAGCAGAGCATCAGACCGCATTTCAGGCTTTGCAACAGGCCCTATGTTCTCGCCTCCGGTGTTGGGAATTCCAGTTTCTCCAAACCGTTTGCTATTGAAACCGATGCTTGCCGGGCAGTGTTGGAGCAGCCTGCTACATTTAGTCTGGTCATCCTCTCGCTTATGTCAACAAACCATTGGGGGTCAAGACTCAAGGTCTCTCTACTTATGAAAAGGAGTATTTGGCAATATTGGTGGCGAGTAGAACATTGGAGGTCATATTTGCAGCTCGGCCCGAGTTCATCATTTACATTCGACCCGAAAAGCCTTGATTCACTTGAATGATCAACGCTTACATACCGTGGTGGCAACGGGTTTTCTCCAAACTTTTGGGCTTACAGTACCGAATTGTGTACAAGAAGGGGTCCGAAAATAGTGCTGCTGATTCCCTATCTCGACGTTTCCACCCAGAAGAGTCAAGCTATGCAATTTCTGTGGTCACTCCTCAATGGTGTGACGAGATCATTGCTGGATATCAGTCAGACCAGCAGGCTGTTGCCTTGCTTGCTAAGTTAGCATCAGATGCAGCAGCAGTTCCTCACTTCTCAGTCCACAATGGGGTCATCAAGTACAAGAATAGGCTCTGGGTTGGCAATAATGTGGATTTACAACTCAAGCTCATCACATTACTGCATTGTTCTCCAGTGGGTGGTCACTCTGGGATTCCTGCCACCTTAAAACGTATTCAAGCAATGTTTGCGTGGCCTGGACTCAAAAAGCAAGTTTCAGAATTTGTGAAAAGCTGCCCTACTTGCCAACAAGCAAAACCAGAGCGTGTCAAATATCCAGGTCTGTTGCAACCCTTAGCCACTCCTTCTTCATCTTGGCAGACCATATCTCTCGATTTTGTGGAAGGCTTGCCAGTGTCTCATGGGTACAATTGCATTCTAGTTGTGGTGGATCTGTTTTCCAAATATAGCCACTTTATTGCCTTGAAACACCCTTTCACTGCACTGTCTATTGCTAAGGTGTTCATGCTACATATTTACAAACTACATGGGCTTCCATCCGCCTTGGTGTCTGATCGGGATAAAATTTTCACAAGTCAGTTATGGCGCGAGTTATTCCGATTGGCTGGAGTTGATTTGAGACTCAGTTCTGCTTACCATCCTCAATCTGACGGTCAAACGGAGAGAGTCAATCAGTGTATGGAGCAGTTTCTTCGCTGTTTTGCCAATGCAGCCCCTACCAAGTGGTATGATTATCTTCACCTTGCAGAATTTTGGTACAACACTTCATGGCACTCTGCACTGGATCAATCTCCTTTTCAAGTTCTCTATGGGCATTCACCAAGACAACTCGGTATTGATTCATCTTCGGCTTGCTCTGTGGATAGTCTGGATGAATGGATGCAGCAAAGAACACAAATGCAGATGTTGATTCAGCATCACTTATTTCGGGCTAAGAATCGGATGAAACAACAGGCTGACAAAAACCGTTCTGAGCGCTCTTTTGATGTAGGCACCTGGGTCTATGTCAAGCTTCAGCCTTATGTTCAGTCGTCCGTGGCTCCGCGAGCTAATCAGAAACTGGCATACCGTTTCTTCGGACCATATCAGATTGTAGCTAAAATTGGGTCCGTCGCATATCGTCTTCAACTGCCACAGACTTCCACTGTTCACCCAGTATTCCATGTCTCCCAGTTGAAATTTGCGGTACCAGTTACTCATACGGCTCAGCCATTACCAGATTACCTTGATGGATTACAGGTTCCTGAACGGATGCTGCAGAAACGGGTGGCCAAATTGGGCACTGAAGTTCATCTCCAAGGTCTCATACAGTGGTCTGGCATGCCAGCAGCTTTGGCAACTTGGGAAGATATTGAAGCTTTGCGTCAGCGTTTCCCCCGAGCCCCAGCTTGGGGGCAAGCTGGTCCTTATCAAGGGGGGGATGTCAGCAACCATAATTCACAAGGACCTGAAGACCAAGGCGTGAAGACTGCAATTGGGCCTCGGCGCGGAGCAAGGGAGCGAAGGCCCAAAGACGCTGGTCCATGGGCCTCGGTGGGCGTCTCTGTCGACATACCGGTGATCCAAAGACATAAGTAGCGAGAGAGGAGAGAGGGAGAAATTATCATTGAAGAAGAAACTTGTAATACTTCTCTTATAAGCTTCCTTCTGTAATTTCTCTTGAACTCTTCCGAACTGAGCAATTCCAGTTCGAGGAATCTATCATCCTACCTCCCAATTGCTGTTCTTCCTCTTTCTATAATCTGTTGCTAACAATGTGCATGCTCGTTAATGCCTAGGCCATCGGCCGGGAAACCCTTGCTGTGTGGGGCAACTAACGATGCAAGGAGTTCCGGCCGGCCGGAGCGGTTCTCGACGTGAGCGAGCAAAGCAAGGTGGTCGTCAAGGGCTAGACCTGAAGCTGCGCGGCCGTTCGGTGCTGGTCGCCGCCGGATGTGCCCGCCCACACTCTTTGGCTCATACTGGTTCAGCTCGAACTAGCGGCGACTGTGGCCCGTAATATCCATCGGTGCTCCAAAGTTCAGTAGCTAATTGAAGTGGAGTAACCGGTGCACCTATAGTAACGAGATGGATCAGTGGTTCGGACGCGGTTCGCTCCAAGGTCCAACCATCCCCATCTTGAGTTTTAGCTTCCTTTCTCCCAAAGGAAGTAGTACTAGCACCAAATCCCTTGAAACGCATGATGATTCGGCGAGAGCCGGCGGGGGAGGGGGGGGGGGGGGTGTTGACGCTGCAGCACTAAGCCAACCTTACCAGGATATGATGGTTTGTGGACGAAGGAGCTAGTGAGCGATGTCGTTCCATGTCGCGTGCCATTGCTCAGCAGTTTTCATGTACTATAGGCGTGTTTGTATACCTGGATGGTTAAGCCCAAGCCCCACACTCAGGCAGTGCAAGCCCTGGCTTAACTGGTACAAATCACCTTATTTGTTTCTTCTTTCCAAGTCCTAACTCGATCAGGCTGATGTGAGATTGTGTTTATTTACTCCGCGGTGCTGGAGGACACGTACGTCAACCACCACCCACCACCACCTCTGGATGCTCTGAAGTTCGTGCATCACATGCTCATAAACAATTAAGTCAAACAAATAAGCAGCTTGCAACCTCCTTATCTTGGCCCTGGCTGCAGTCCTGACAACCAAGCACGCCCCAATAATGCAACCATCGTTCCGCGTTGCCCACAAGGACACGTACGCACGCTAGCTCCATCCCACGGTCACCGCCTCCCCGCCCCGCCACCTCCAAGAGCTTCCTCCTCCCACTGCTGCAGCCGCCGTCTGGTGGGCGGTCATCGACGACCTTCTTCATAGTGTTGCCGCCACAACGCTGGCAAGGGTTACTTCGGCCGCTGCTCCCTCTACGTGACGCCGTGACGGGCGCGATTTGCCCCAACTGGCGAGTGGGTGATCAATCTGCTGTTCAAATGTGCTTTTCGTTTTCGTGCCACTCTTATCGATTATTCGTCGATTAATTTCTCTGCTTTGCTTTGCGCCGTCCGTCCGGCGTCGATCTGGCGATGTGGAGATAGATAGACAGCAGCAGGGCCTGGTCGCTGGATCGGAGCTAGCAGTGTGGAGCGGGCCTAGCTAGCGGCATACGTAGAACGGTGCAAAGCAGTGAGGCGGCAGATGACTAATCGGGATCACGTCCATCTATATATCATATGCATGACGATCATCTTACGCCGTTGCTGCATCGAGAAAAGGGGCCCGATTCAAACTTTCAAATACGTTGATGAATTTGGTCGGCACGCCTGAAACTTCGTGCATACTCCTGACTCAACAAATGCCATCGTTTCTTTTGTTACAAATGGGGCGAGATGACCCTAGAATCTAGCTAGGTACACAGTAAACATAAAAAAAAATACAATATAAGTATACATACTAAAATTGTAGAGGGAAAACAGGGTAGCACAAAAACTCTTCTCTTTCCTAGGCAACAAAATATGCGTGATTGACGAAACTAAAGGCGAATGGCGAATGCCAGCAAATTAATCGATCATAGAATAACAGCATAAATTAAGCTATTGTATCGGTTATTATCGCATGATGATCAAGTGATCAGCCGCACACATGTAAACACAGAGCATCAAGCATTGCCGGAGAAGGACCAACCCTTGTTGCCGAGGAAAACATCGGTGAGCACAGTCTTGGACTGCATTGAGGCCTTGAGAATCTCCAGACCCTGCCAGGAAAAAGAAAAACTGAAATCAATCAGCGTCTCACGATGGGGCCGGCGAGCACACGGCACCTGAACGAATCAAACAGGCAGAGCTAGCAAGAATTGAACTCAAAACAATGGATCAATCGATCGATCGATCTATCACCTCGCGGTTGCCGAGGAACACGGTCCTCTCCTGGAGCGCGGCGAGGTCCGTGACGGCGAAGGCCGTGAGCAGCGTGATGCTGGAGATGGTGGACATTGGCGCGACGGTGAGGTCGTCCTTCACCATGTACGTCACCGCCTCACGCACGAACCCCTTCGCCGATGTTCCTCCTCCTCCTCCTCCCACGACGGCGTCACGCAGGATCCACTGGAGGGGGCCGAGGCTGGAGCCGGCCGACCCGGCCGCCGCCGCCGACGGCGAGATGTACTGGGCAGAATCTGTCATCGGCTGGGAGCAGTTGGGGCAGGCCGCGCCTCTCACGTCCGTCACGACGCGGTGGATGCGCCCAGGCCAGCGTTTGCTGCACGTGTCCATGTTGTGGCAGAGGAACACGGTCTTCGGCGGCGGCGGCGGGAGGTGGAGGAGGGAGCTGCTGGCGGTCACGGCCGGCGAGCGCACGACCGTGGGGTGAACACTAGTAGAAAAATCATTTTTGACGACACTACGGTTTTTTTTTACAGGCGGCTCCAATTTTCTTGACACCTGTACAAAGAAATCAGTGGGCCCGAAAAAGAAACCGTCAAATGCAACAAATCGATTTGTACAGGCGGATCTCTAAGACATCCGCCTGTACAAATCGACATATTTGTACTTTCGTACAAATCGATTGTACAGGCGGATGTCTTAGACAACCATCTGTACAAATCGACATATTTGTACAGGCGGATCTCTAAGACATCCGCCTGTACAAATAATTTTAAATTTATTATTTTGAATTTTTGAAACGACCTGGGATGGAATTTTGACCAAAATGAAAGTTGTAGATCTCAAAAAGTTATGAATGTTTGTAGTTTATAAATTTTTCTTGAAATCATATAGGCTCCCAAAATTGCATTTGAATTCCTCAAATTTGAAATCCAAATTTTACAAATGACCTCGGATGGAGAAACACTCTAAATAAAAGTTGTAGATCTCGAAAAGTTATGAAACTTTGTAGTTGAACATTTTTTCATTTGAATTCGTTTAGACCCTCAAATATTCAATTTTCCGTCGGATTTGTATAATATGTGGGGAACAAAAATGGTATCTAGACACAAGTGACGTGTGGGTGGAGTGGTAGAGGGGGGTACGCGCGAACCCGAGGTCGCGGGTTCGAACCCCCACGGCCGCGTAGCGCGCGATTTTACGCGAAAAAATGCGCGACTTGCGAGACGGGCGGGCGGGTGCCTCTCCTGGTTCCAAAAATATTTTTTGCCTTTTTAAAAATTTTTTTTTTTATTTTTTTCGTGTTTTTTACGGACAATGATTTTCACATGCGGTTGACGTGTAAATATACATTTACACGGACGCCGCCTTTGAAAAATCGAATTTTCACAGCGAATTTTTCACGGGCGGCTCACATCCCGCCGCCGCATCAGTGGGCGATTAGTATCGACCCCTAGTACAGGCGGTGGGCTTGGCCGCTGTGTAAAATGGGTCTACCACCGTCTGTACAGAGGATTTCTGTAGCAGTGGAAGGAGGTCGTCCCTGTCTGCTCCTGGCAGGAGGTACGAGTTGTGCAGGCCCTGGACGCTGGCGTAGAGGCTGCCGACGCTGCCGGCCACGGATCTGTCTCCGACCAGCGCGACGGCGGTGGCGAGGGGAAGGGCGAGGAGGGAGAAGAGGAAGTCGACCGCGTCCTTGCCGGCCTCCGCGAACACCACGCGCTGCGACTTGGTGTCGATGAGGAGCTTCATTTGGAGCACGGCGCCGGCGGCCGCCATCCTTGGGGTTTGGGAGGTGTGGCGCGTGCTCTCTCTGCTTGATCGCCTCACGCCCTCGGCCCTCCGGAGATCGATACGCTAGCTGTGGCCGCCATTTTATTAGGTCGTAATTAGAAAAAATATATTTAGTTCGATTAGAAAAATGGAAGCAATATCTCCATTTAGATCTAACTTATCTATCGTATTGGATATGATATGCATGTGAAAGTAGTTAAATCGAAAGGATCGCATGAATTATATGACGTGTTAAAATAAAAAATTATTTTTATTGTCACGACACACATTTTCTTATATATATACTTTTTTTATAAGATTTCGTGAGATGGATCCCACGTATAGTGACACACGCACACATAGCAGTGGATGTAACAATTTTTCACATGACAGATCATTAATTAGGTGTGTAATTGACTTGATACATGATTTCACATGTACTCTCTCCAACCCAACTTGTAAGTAATTTTAAAAATCTCGGAGAGTTAAAACACTAAAGTTTGACCAAAATTATAGGGAGAATTGTAAAGATTTATGACATGTATATTTTATAGAAATACGATTAATGAAGAATGTAATGATATTTATTTGGCATTATAAATAATATTATTTTATTAAATACATTTAGTCAAACTTGAAATATTTTAACTATTCAAGATTTTTTGGATGACTTGCGATTTAGGATGAAGGGAGTGACATTTTTTCGAACGTAAACATATTTAGATTCCAACGTGACTGGTCGAGCGGCTGGAGCCATGAACTAATGCAAAGGATGCAATTACGTAGGATTATTCATTCTAAAAATGGAGAAGTTCATATATATGTAAAGTCATAAAAGGCATATACATCTGTACTGTACCGTAGCAAATCCCTACGTCGTGGCTTTTGCCTTTTGGGAACAGAGAGGGAGAGCGCGAGGCCAAACCAACTAGCTTTCACTTACACTAGGACATCAGGCGCCCTTCGGGCGCCCTACCATGACTTATCTTTTACAGCCATGAATTCAAATTGTGTATAAGAGATTAATTTCTGATGAACACTATTGTAATGCCTGCTTTGCAAAATAGTGCCGCATGTTCATTGTCTCAAAGGACAAATCTGATGTCAAGACAATAATTGTGCGCTAGGAATGACTCATTTCACTTCAAAAAAATCCTGACACACTGCATGCCCCTAGCGAACATAAAAAGCTAGTCTACACAGTTAGCCACTTATCCAAAAAAAAAAAAAAAAGATCCAGAAAGATTTGTACGTGGAACACCCCCGCTCAATTTGGTTCCTCATAATTTAGTGCATCAAAAATGATAGAACACTGCATCAAACCAGAGTTTCTCCTCCAATTCTAACATGGGATATTCAAACCTAGCTGGTTAGCTCAAAAACTAATAAATGCATTTTACAAAGCACAATCATCTTAGTAATCCATTAGCAGTCCAAATACTCCACTTTTGTGGTTGGCTTCGATGGAGCACCATGGAGCAGTGCCGCAGTTCCGCTCTGCCCTTGGCCCCTAGCTAGATGCACTTGTTGTATAGTGAGGATGTGTGCCCCTGTCATGATTGGAGAACATTTAGCATGCATCATATATATCTTCTACAGTTATGCTTAGAAACATGTAGTAACAATCTAATCACCCCAAACATCTCCTTTGGACTTCAGAAAAACAAATAATCTTTATTACGTGGCACATAGTAGGCTTCAGTTCCAACCCAAATTATTACGACGGCCTCAAGGAGCATATGAGAACATATAGTGGAAATTACATCATTTGACAAGAACTCTCAAGAATTCTAATCGTACATCACTTGTTTGTTCAAAGTATGGAGCTTCACAAAATCATTATTTAGTGAACATGGCAATACGTTTATCAGGTTATTACCATGATCTCTTATCAAGAAGGAGCAGCATCCAATCAACATAAAACAGGAGAACATGACATCATTTATATGTGACAATTAGTTTCCAAGCTGGCAGATCGAGCATCTAAAGTGATAGCAACAGAGCTCTGGCTCCTTGTCCTCAATTTCAGTAATCATCCAAGTATTCTGCCTATGATCATCAGCACCCTACATTAAGCACCTCTATGAAAAAAGAGGACCATCAAGGTTTTATTCAGAATATTACATAGAAATAATTGTCAAAATAGATAGATTATTATTATGTTCAGTCAACCAGTCTAAGATATAATAGCTTGAATACACAAAGAACGGTCTACTCTAATCGCAAAACAATTTACCCAAACGATGGATAGATAAGCATTAATAGAGTTCAGAGCATCCTGTGCACTACTATTCAAATGGCTAGCGGTACATCCTACCCGTAGCACATAGCAACTACATTAGCAGCTAACTGAACTGAACTAATTACAGTGGGTACGTGAGCCAGCTCTCTGAGTTTTTTTCTGCATACATAGAAAGGTGTGCCAACTGGCGGTTAGAAAGGCAAATTATTTCTCGTGCCCTATTCTAGTCTCGATGTTGTGCAGCATGGCACACCTATCATGTGTTGGAACTCAATCCTCTCACCTCGCATGATTGCATCATATTAATTCTCTTTCGCACGAGAACACGAACATCCTGTAAACCAGACATATGCATTTGCTGTCTGTTAGAGCTTACCATCTTTACTCCAAATTTCCAATCATCCAATAAATAATGGCAATGGCAATACAGTTCAGTGAGGGTGCTTAATTAACTCACATGGCACATCGCCCACGAGCGTCCAGCTGCCCGCCCTCGCCATCCTTGTACACCACAGCATGCTCCCAGTCGTCATACCTATCCATCAGCCCTCCTTGAGACAAAAAAAGAAAACACCATTCTTCTTCAGTTTCCATTCTCCCCGTGGCTTATACATGCAAGCGTCGTCCATCTATGTGAGTATCTGATCGATCTCATGCAGCATAGCAGCAAGCTTACCGATTCGGCAGCAGCAGAACATCAGGGTAATAGCGTCCCGTCCATGCTCGCCTTCATATCTACGACAAGCCACCAGATGAAACTACCAATAAGGGATCGCGGGGAACAGAGGTGACAAAGGAAGACGGATGGCGCGAGAGAGAAAGAGACCGGATCTTTTCACCGCCACTATACCACCAATATCCGATGGGATCCTCTTGTACCTCAAGATCTGGGGAAGATCCTCAACCATGGCTGCAGAGAAGACCTAGGATGGGGTGGGGGTGCTGCTCTCCTTCACGGATCGAGGGTCCATGGCTGCAGAGAAGAAGGCCTAGGACAGGGTGGGGATGCCCTCTCCTTCACAGATCGATGGGAGAGACGGGACCCTGGGTCGCTTAGCAACTCCATCCCACAGATCCATAGGAGGCTGGTCCTCCCTGGGCTGCTATCGTGCTCGTGGTTGCTGGCGGCGGCGCGACGCCCGGCAACTGGGAGAAGACAGGAAGGAGGGGAAGGGGAATGACGAATGAGTGGGGAGGCTGTGCTCCTCGGGTCGACGGGGGATCCGGCGGGGGGTTTATGCAAAAAGAGCCAATTCTCGATTTTTCTCTTCTTCATGTGAGAATAAATTTACAATAAGGACTTATATAAAAAACATATAGACGTGGGTACTGTTTATGGACGATGAAAAGGACGACAGGTTATTTTCTTCAAGGATGAAGGGCTTATTTGTAAAACAGACAAAGATACGTGTCGCCTTGCGGAGAGGCCACCAATGCTCCGAATTCTCGAGCAAACTCAAATGGGTTTAAACCAACCCTGATGTTTGTTTGGACAGATCGACTTGTCACCTCTAGCAATTTTTGTTTCGCCTTGCTGGCCAGCGAACAGCATAGCTGCAGTGGGACTCCTGTGCAGTGATCCCTGCCTGGTGCCTGCGACTGTCACGACGTCTCGACCGCAAGCCGCGGCGACAGTTCCACTGCTACAACTGCCCCCCGATCGCACAAGGCACAGGCAAAAGGCAAAAGCCTAATGGTAGCCTTTTATGCGCAGTTTAATTTGGTTGTACTAGCTAATGGACATGCTATTGGGTAGTACAACCTAAACTTGTATCTGAATCACTACTCATCTAGTGGAATAATGAGACATACTCCCTACCTAAAAAATAATTAACTGTACATCTCAAATTTTTTATGAGAAAAACTTTTTAAAATCTCTGTTCAACTGACTGAACTGATTTCCTTTTTTCTCCAAAAAATTGTTTTCCTTTTTGTTGGGGAGTCCAGGAACCTAGGCGAGACAGCCGACGGTGGCCTCTGCGCTTGTAAGCCTCTGCATGAGGAAGCCTCAATGGATGGAGGCCTCTGCACGGGCGAAGGTCCGGACGCTTGTTGAAACAGCCAACGACGTCCTCTGCACACCGAAGCCTCTGCACGCGGAAGCCTCTGCATGGGCGAAGGCCCGGGCGCTAGGCGGAACGGTCGACGGCGGCCTCTGTGTGCGGGAATCGGCACGTGAGGGCCTCTGCGTGGAGCCGTGGACAAAGGCCCCAAGGCACAGGCGCGTCCAGAGAAGCAGCGCCGGCCTTGGACTGGGCTAGAAGGATGGTCAACAGGCCACAACCCAAACTCGACGACAACCCATTAGAAGAGGCGGGCAGGAAGGAACAAATCTCTAGTGCCCCAATGGCTAAAGAACTTGAGTCAGGATATACCTCGTTGTTTTATCAATACCCTAGGGATATTCTTGTACATATCCAATGATGTAACCGTGCCCTATGAAAAGAAAACTCAATACTCAGTAGGGGATGAATTTTTGGTGACTTGAAACCCTATGTGTCGTCTCGGTAATCGTGTCTTAGCTTGTCGAAGACCTCTGCCTCTGGTCGAGGTCTTCAACCTTCGATTCGCAAGCCGCAGTGAGCTCCACCCACACTTCTTATCTTGTCGGGACCCTTGTCCCAACACTTTTTCTAGTGATTGAATTAATTTTCTGTGTTTATCTGTTTCAGACTATAATCCACTACCGATGCTCTTTTCTGTTTCCGACACTTTTGGTTATTGCTTTTACTCCCTTCATCTAATTTTTTTTTTCATGTTTTCGGTATTTTCAGTGCATGGTAACCCTTGTCAGTTGCAACCCTGGGCTAGATTACCACTTGTTATGTAATTTGTTAAATCATACGTCCTTCTAATGAAATACATGCCTCGTAGTAGGCCTGACAAAAAAATCTCTAAAACAGTACACCTCCTTCTAATGATCTGTTTGGCCTTATTGGTTGGTCATGCTCGATTCGACTGGTTATATAAGCCGGCTGATAAGACAAGCCGGCTAATTTGTTGTGAGAGAAAAATACTGTTCGGACAGCTGATAAGCCCGACTGATAAGACAAGCGAACATGGCCGACAAACTCCGATTTTTGTATATACTGTGCACAGGTTCAGTCCATGCCGGTCTTCAACCGTCAGTGTGCGTCACCAACACATTATTAGAGGCTAATTATGCAGACCATTAACATAACCACGCATTACACCATGTATAACAGCTTAGTTTTGTACCGTATTACTGACTTCCAGATAGCAAACAAAGCAAGGGAATTAAACAGGATTTGTAAAAAGTTCAGATGAAATGGCTAGAGGGGGTTCAGAATATTGGCCGATTTTCGCCAAAAATCGGCGATTTTTGGTTCTATTGGTGACCTCCGGTATAGTTACATACCGGTAATTTCGATTCAATTTATTCAAATTTTTTTAAATATTTACAAAAATTTATAAATTTTGACCGAAATTTCAACCGATTTTCGCAGATTTTTATGATTTTCGTTTCTATCGGTCACCTCCGATATTTGTAACTTTACCGGTAGGCTAAACCACAGGCGACACACAGATTTCGACAAAGAGACCATGACTGCTACTACCATACCAGAAAGGCAAGGAGCGCCAACATCGATCTACCAACTGATCTTAGTACGGTCCCAATGAGTTGAACCGATCATATGGCAGAAAGTTGAAGTATAATCATCCTAAATTCTTAACTAACAAACCACTTAATCCAAGTTGTTTAAGTCGACCACACAGGCAGGCCTCTTCTTGTTGCCGAGGAAGACATCTATCAGTGAGGACCGTCTTGGACTGCAGGGAGGCATTCAGAATCTCCAAAGCCTGTAGCAAAACATAACCATTATATCCATGTTTCAATGTTCAACGTTGATGCACAGAGATACAATAGGACATGTATTTTTTTTAGACAGAGAACTGAAGTAAAATCGAGAAAATATTAGTACTATTCAATTGGCCTTACCTCATTGTAGCCGACCTGCACCGTCTTCTCCTGGAGCTCGCCCATGTCCGTCAGTGCCAAGGTGTTGTTGAGCAGGGTGATGCTGGAGATGGCGGACGTGGGCGTCACCGTCAGGTTGTCCATCACCGTGTACGACACCATGCCCTGCACGAATCCTTTCCCGGAGCTCGCTGCAGGCTGGACAGAGCCGTCGGCCTCCGCCGACGAAAGGTACCTCACTCCCGTACACATCGTGTTCCCACAGAGCGGGGTCGGGCACTTCTTACCATACATGTCTGTCACTGTCACGCGGGAAGGGCAGACGCTACTGCAGCCGCTGCTGCATCTGTACAAGGACTTTACCGGCCTAGGCGGCGGCGGCGGCGGCTCCGGCAGGCAGAGAAGAGGGCTGCTGCTGCTGACGGCCGGCGAGAGGAGCGCGCTCTTGGCCACGCCCGGCAAGACGTAGGTGTCGTCGAGGTCCTCGACGCTGGCGTAGAGGTTGCCGACGCTGCCGACTGTCGAGTCCTTCTTACCGACCAGCTTCACGGCCGTGGACAAAGGCAGGGCGAGTAGGGAGAAGAGGAAGTCGACGACGTCCTTGCCCGCCTCGGCGAACAGCACGCGCTGCGCCTTGGCATCGATGAGGAGCTTCATGCTAAGCACGGTGGTGGTGGTGGCGGCGACGACGGTCGCCATTTTCGAGCTTCACTAGTTTTTCTTGACATCAAATAGGTTGACATGATATGAGATATAGAAAAAAGGAGATGATGAAAGTTTTATAGGACAAATTAGTTTTATAAGAATGAAACTCATTTCCACTATTTTCAACACATACAGTCTTGAAAACTAGGATAACCTATCTTGAGACTACGACCTTAGTTTCGGACTAAAAAATGTCATAAATTAGTTAGGACTAGCAAATATGCCCGTGCGTTGCAACGGGAGAAATAAAAATTATCAAACATTTATGGAAAATGATAATAAAAATTGGATATTATGTTTGTTTCACTATTTATATTTATATAAAACTTAAAAGCTATAATTTATTTTTTGATGAGTATGTTAGACAACAACATGACAATGTATTACTAAGCATGAATAAAAATACAATCTTTGATAGTTTTTCTTCTAATAAAAATATTTTGTAACAAAACTTGTTAGTAGAATTTTTTTCTTAAAGAAAAATCAATAGTTCAAAGGTCCATAATATTTAGTTCTTAAAAAAAAAAAGTCAATAAAAATCACCTAAATGGATGAACAGGAAATCTCTCTTGATTTTTCACATGGTAATCCTCACCATTGATTGCATAAATTTTGTGTTTGCATTATGATTGGTTGAACCATCAGCTAATTCAGGTTCTAGTAAAAATATTTTTACCAAAGTTTCGATAACAACCATTCAGGTTCTAGTAAGAAATCAGCAATACTATCTCAATGCCATCAAACATGTAAGAAGAGACTCCCAAGATAAATGTTCGAAATTTTTTGCATCTAAGAATCATAGTAATTAAGGGTTGTGGGGGTACATAGGTATGTACGTACCTGGCTGATGTGTGCACACTGGACATCGATGGTGAGCGGCACGACAAGGAAGATGATGACAAGCTTGGTGCCAAGGTTGGCCAGGATAGGGCACCTTGAGCTCCAAGCAACCCATCCAGCTTCTTGCCGGTCGGCCTCCGCGGCAGCGATTGAAGGCGAAACTGTTGTTTCTCTGAAATCAATGCGCGAATCATGGAATACGGCTGCATCGATGGCAATGGCAACGGCGGCAGGAGAAACTACCAGTGCGAGGAGCGGTGACTTTTGATTCTGGAGTCGCACTTGCCATGGACGGCGGCGCGCTGCGTCAGACACGGAGGAGGGAAACACGAGCGGACTTGGCGTGCGGCGTCCGACGCGAGGGGATGGAAGGATCGGAGCAGCTACCTTGGATTCCGAGTGGCAGTTGCCATGGACGGCAGCAGCGGACATGGAGGGAGGGAAGCACGAGTAGGCGTACGACGGCTGGATACGGTGACACAGCGTGCGTGCAGATAGGAGGAAGTCATGGCTGAATACGTCCGTGGGCTGAATACGGCATCGAGTAGAATTAAGCCCAACGTGAGCCTGAGCAATTTTGGCAGAAAGGGATAGATTAGGGATACATATGGAAACGAAAAA
Source organism: Chrysopogon serrulatus (assembly GCA_015844335.1). NCBI lineage: Eukaryota > Viridiplantae > Streptophyta > Magnoliopsida > Poales > Poaceae > Chrysopogon > Chrysopogon serrulatus. Next base: position 169,419 of record JADLZL010004819.1, on the reverse strand, counting down.
CTAAACGGTAACCGAGTCGATCTCTTAGTTGGACGAAAAATTTTATCGCAAGAAATTTTGCCTTTTAAATATTAGGTATAGGTATAGATTATCCAGTTAGCTAACAACTACTTAAAAGTTTGATTAAAAAATTAGTCCAAATTATGTGTAGATGCGCTAGTAGTGCAAATTTTAACTAATTTTGTTGTGAGCTACTTATTCTTTGGTTCCAAATTATATACAAGAGATTTTTATATTTCTAGATTTATAGTTTTTACTATGTATCTAGACATAACATATACTATCGGGTACGTAGCAAAATCTATGAATGTAGAAAAAGCCCATACGTCTTAGAATTTGAAAAGCACGTAGCAAAAGCTATGAATTTATAAAAGCGACGAGAGTAATAATAAGCCCTCGTATCAAACATGCATGCTCTAACTGAGGTTAGAGTGGAAGAGGGGCTTGCTTTGCACTAAGAATCTAGTACGTACATGATCATATTATGATGTACGGGTCCTGGAAATATGCATGAGACCGTGCGAGAATGAATGCAATTATCCGTTTATTTCTCAAATCATCATGCATGAATCATGATGGCGGTGTTTGGTGTAGCGTACCCGAGGCTTGACTTGGCCTGGCCTTTCTTTTTGGTGGTGGCGGTGTAGTCTAGCGTGTTCTCACCGCGTCAACGTCCGGCCGGCCGGCGAGACGGAAGGCACGCGCCTGCTGCCTGCTGCCTGGTGGCCGAGACAGTCGCCGCCGCCGTCTCGATCGGTGAGGAAGAAAAAGCGCAGCGCCGGTAACCTATATAGCCCTGAACGTGGGGAAGGGCCAGTTCGAGGCAGCATACCTGGGCCCTGAGCAGGCCACAGCCTGTCCTCCAGGTCCCCTATCTTGAATCAGTTCCAGTTGCGGCCCACCACCACACGTTGGAATCGACTGTACGTGGGATGAAAATGGACAGAAACAATTTCAAAATTTCACCTTGCCCCATCCCATTTTCTATTTTTGTCCTGTCCGTTTCCATATTTGTAGATTAGGCTTTCGTATTTATAGAAATGGGAGAGATATTCCACCTGTTTTCGCGGGATCCTATTTTTCATTCAGAATTGATTCGTATTTATTCCGTTTTTTGTTCTGTTTTTAACCTATGTGACATATATCTAAAATTTCCTATGTTCATAAATCTACTAACCAATTATGCATGTTATTAACATGCTAATACATGACGTGCTAGTGAATATTGGATATATTCCAAAAGCAAAAAGGAATTGCCGCAGCTTTGGAAATAACTCTGTTCAACCGACTGGTAAGTGGTTTATTGGTATGCTGAAAACTACTGATTTTTTATGAGAAAAACATTATTGTAACGGCTGATAAGTTGAAGCGAATAAAGCCTGGCAACTATGTACACACAGGTTCAGTCCATGCTCGGCTTCAACCCGTCATCGTGCATTAGCACATTGCAAATTAAGCAAACAATTAACATAACCACATATTGGAAATATATAGTAGCTTACTTTTGTAATGCATGTATTACTAACACATAGATAGCAAACAAAGACAAGGAAAATAAAAAGGATTATATTTTTAGAAAGTTCAGATGAAATGGCTAGGCGCCACACAGATGCATGGTTCTTCCAGCAGCATATTCCGACAAGAAACCCATGATGAGCTACTAGCCTACTACCATACCAGTAAGGCAAGGAGCGCCAACAGCTACCAACTGATCTTAGTACTGTCCCAACGACTTGAACCCATCATCATATGGAATAAACTTGAAGTATAATCATCCTAATTAACAAACCACTTAATCAACGTTGTTTACGTCGACCACACAAGGCTTCTTCTTGTTGCCGAGGAAGACATCAGTGAGGACCGTCTTGGACTGCAGAGAGGCCTTCAGAATCGCCAAACCCTGCAGCAAAACCATCCAAGTTTCAATGTTCAACGTTGATGCACAGAGGTAAAACTGAAGGACAGTTTTTTTTTTTAAAGATACAATACATCTGATGTATAATAAGAAAGATCCAGCATCACCTCATTGTAGCCAACCTGCACCGTCTTCTCCTGTAGCGCGCCAATGTCCGTCACTGCCAAGGTGTTGAGCAGGGTGATGCTGGAGATGGCGGACATGGGCTTCACCGTGAGGTTGTCCATCACCGTGTACGTCACGATGCCCTGCACGAATCCTTTCCCGGCGCTCGTCGCCGGCTCGCCAGAGAGGTACTGCGCTGCCGTTGTCATCGACTTTGCACAATACGGGCACGCCTTACCGTACACGTCTGTCACGGAGGTACGGCAGTTGCTACTGTAGGTGCTCATGCATATGTAGAAGGTCTTTGGATGCCCCGACGATGGCTTCGGCAGGCAGAGAAGAGAGATGTTGCTGCTGGCGGCCGGCGAGGCGGCCGCGGGGCAGAGGATCGCGCTCTTGGACATGCCCTGCAAGACGTAGGTGTTGTCGAGCTCCTCGACGCTGGCGTAGAGGTTACCAACGCCGCCGACTATGGAGTCCTTACCCACCAGCTTCACGGCCGTGGACACCGGCAGGGCGAGTAGGGAGAAGAGGAAGTCGACGACGTCCTTGCCTGCCTCTGCGAACAGCACGCGCTGCGCCTTGGTATCGATGAGGAGCTTCATGCTAAGCACGGTGGGGGTGGTGGCAGCCGCCATTCTTGTTGAGCTCACTAGTTTTCAGTGTGCAAATTTCGTGCAGCCTTGAGCCGCTGGGAGGTGAGGGGAATAAAGCACTGTAAGTTTGTAACTATGCCCATCGGTCGCATCAATTATATTTATATAAACACAGGATTTGCTAGCTCCAAAGTATGCTCTCTCCGTTCCAAATTGACTGTCATCGTTGATTTTCGTGTCACAAGTTTGACTCGATTTGTAGAAAATACGTGCAATATTTGTATTTTTAAATAATTTTTTTAAAAAAACTAGATTCAAAGATCTTTCCAATGATACTAAATATGATACTAATTGATGATATTTAATATTTATAAAAATTGCCGGCAGTTGTTTCTCGGGAAGCGAAAGCGACAGCCATTTTGGAACGGGGGGAGTAGTTACTAGCTAGCAGCTAATTATTGACACTACTCATGTCCAGATATCATTTCATACTTTGGACTGCCATTGCTATAGAATGATTGATCCTTGCCGTTTCATATATCAGTAAGACGAACGAACAATACATCTTTTTGGAGGTCGAAAAATGAACATTTAGGTAACCCTCTAGGTCACCTACAATTTTTCACATAACTCTTCTTCACACACAATTTATGGCTGTTGGACCCAAGAGCTCACCCCACATGCAGCCTCCTCCAGATATGTAGTACTATGGAGGTCTCTATAGAGCCAGAAAAAATATATTATGCACTGGCCAATTCAACGCAAACCGTAACGACCACCCCCACCCTACCTCGAGAGCAATGTAGATAAGGGCATGTCTCTTGCCGCTGAAGTGGGAAGTGGCAGGCGTTCACCAGCAAAGTTCAAGTCAAGATACGAACACCGCTGCTCCAGCTGAGCACGCGAGCAAGTACTACAAAGCAGGCAGCGGGGGTGGATGCACAGCCGCCCAATCCACTCTACCATTGCAGAGGGCTGGCAGGGTCTGTCACGAATTCTAGAATCCAAGTATGGCTTTTCTTGATCAGGCGAAGCTGATGAAAACCTGCATGCGACGATGATCATCTCCTGACAGCACATCCACAATGCTAAGGAGCTTTACCACAAATAGTCGCATAGTGTGGTGTCATGATTATGCACGGTGCGCTCGACAAAGTGTCTGGCCAAGCGTGTGTGCTTTGGCATTTCGTTGTAAACACTACCTTAATATACGATGAAGCATATTTCTCTTATGTTTTGGACAAAAAAATGAGATCACCAACCATAGTGTACGGGGTTGCAATGAACTCCCTAAACCCATCCCTAGTTTTATTTGTCCCTAACGACCTCCTTATTAGTTACCATCTCAAATGTTGTCAACTACTAAAATAAAAGTAGTTAAAGGTACCGCTTGAAGGCGTGTGAGGTAATTTACTTGTTTTGGATAACTTGTAGTAATTTACTTTTTTTTCGGATGTAAGGCTAGAGGCAACGGCAGGCGAGCAGGATCAAAAATAATGCTTGGGTCACAAACATGTGTTTAGGGTACCCTTATATTCACCTCAATCCGCATATGTTATGGTGGATTGGAGAAAAAACTTAGTAAACTAATTTACATCTCAATCAAATCCAACCTCTACATAGATTAAGGTAAATACGAGGGTATCCAAAGTTCGAAACAAGACCTAAGATGTTGTTTGGTTGCATAAAAAACGCTAATATTAATGTTTGGTTGCATAAAAAACGCTAATATTAATGGAACATCTACGTTGTTGGAATAGGAAGGACGAATCCATGGTTACTTATTTTGTTTGGACGGGCAGGAGCTCAATGGGTTGCCGATCAAATTGGACACCTACCTACTGAAGCACGGGATTGATTACCCCGCTAGCTATTCCCGTCGGTGGTGAAGCAAACAGAAAGTATTGCTATCAGATTACAGTGTAATCAGATCACATCAAGAAATGCTCAAACCAAACGGCCGGTCGGCATCTAATCGAGGATAGAGCATGGGATTGGGCTGCGAGGGCAGTTATTCGTTCGTTCATCATTTCCCAACTCCTCATGCATGCGTGATGCGTGGTGTACCGTACCTGATGTGGCGCTTGGTCTGCCCTTCCTGCTGGTGGTGGCGTACGTCTGCTGGTGGACACGGAAGGCACGCGCCTGCCGGCCGAGACAGTCGCCGCCTCCGCCGCCGCCGCCGTACGTGACAGAGGAAGAAAGCAGCGCCGGTTACGACGACCTAGCCCTGATAATTCAACGAGGATACGTATATGCGGTGAACGTGCGGCGAAGGGCCAGTCCAATGCAAGGACACAAGAAGCAGCAGAGACCTGGGGGCCCTGAGCGGGCCACAGCCTAGCTCTCCTCCAGGTCTGGCCCATCCTGAATAAGTTGCTGCATGCCCAGCCCACCACCACACGTTGGAATCTAATCTCTGTGTGTGTATATTTAGAGCAAGGCAAGCAAATCCTCCGTCCATTCCTCGTCTTCCTTCCGTGACACTCGCCCAGGGCGGCGACGGTGTTCCCTCCGATCCATTTTCCGGAGACACCGTCGGCCGGACGCTGAAGCCGGCCGTGAGGAACCAAAGCAAGTCAAACCAAGCATCAGTCAGGTACGCGTAGCTAGCAGTCCATCCAGTAACATAAGATTTTCATATATCATGATGATGCTGAATTGCCGATGTGCGCGTTTCAACAGAAATAATAATCTCAGTATATATCTCGCTCTTTGCCTGCTTTATACGGAATATTATTATTAGTCTATTAATACTCACTCCATTTCAGGTTATAAGTCATTTTGACTTTTTTCTTTGGTACATCAAATTTAGTATGCATCTAGACATAGTTAGATCTTGATGCATAGTAAAATGAATATAAAAAAGTTAATTTGACTTATAATTTAGAACAAAAGTAGTAGTTTTGTGTATCCGCGCACTTTTCAATATATATATATATATATATATATATATATATATATATATATATATATATATATATATATATATATATATATAGGAAGAGGTTTTTTTTTACTCCCGGGAGTAGTTACTCCCATCTTTAAAACAACATATTGCGTATATGTTTATACTTGTTTATCACTTTGAGTATGTTTATATACTCATACTAAGATACTTCAAATCTTTTTATGCGAAAAAATTTCAAAGGAACCCATACTTTTTAATATATTACGAAAATACCAATTGATCGTAGTATATAAAATAAGTATAACCACATACTCTATGTATGCATGCATACTTGACATATATACTACCATAGATGGTCTAGTATGATCATATACTTTATGTACATATACTTTTACAAAAATACCACTGACTGTAGTATATAAAATAAGTATAACCACATACTCTATGTATACATGCATACTTGACATAATACTACCATAGATGGTCTAGTATGATCATATACTTCATGTACATACACTTTGTTCGGTCATATACGCTCTAAATCTAGAGATATACATATGGGAGTAACTACTCCCTAGGAGTAGGATGGAATTTCCTATATATATATATATATATATATATATATATATATATATATATATATATATATATATATATATATATTGATACCACTGTACTAAATAGATACCGATATAACAAATATGCTGGGTTATTGTGGGACTCGATCGGACTGGAAAATCAAATTTCTTCAAATTCGAGTTACTATTCACTGTACTATTTAAAATCTTCGGCGACTATTCAAATTCACGATACTATTCAAAATATTGGCACTATTCAAAATATAAATATGAATAGTGCATGAGCACTTCACGCGAAGTGGCTCAGGCACTTGAATTCTTTTGCTACTATTCGGCTACTATTTGGAGCACTTGAACTTGCAAATTATGGTGAGTGGATGCAGTATACGTGCGTGATTAGCGAAAGTGTATGACGTGCGCGTGATTAAGTGAGTATGCGGAAAATATTCTTTCTCAGGATCTTAAACAGGCTGGCGAGACCAAGGTTTCTGCCAGTCGTGAGGCTTATGCTTGTGTGCGTCCTACTCGGTACTCACCGTATGCATCACTGGCTTCGCTAAAGAACCAGGCTAACTGCTCCTCTCCCAAGCTATCCCCAGCAACACTCATACAGGGCTCAGGCTCTATCGTCTCCCCAGGCAGTTCCACCCGAAGGGAACACTTCTCCGCGCCAACAGGGTTCTCTACAGACGTCGCTTCCTGGGCTAGAACGAGAACAACAACACACGCAGAGGTTTCTCCTATAGGGTCCCTAGCATAGAGACGTCGTCCCATATGAACGAGCTTAAGGAAGGCAGGGATTAAAACAGAAAAGCTTAATTCATTTTCACAGAGCAAGCTTACATACGGCTTTCCCTTTCGGGAAACCCCAAGCACTTAGTACAAACCTTAGGGTATTACCTTACAAGCGTAGGAAGATACGGGATTTCCTTTATTCAGCTATCTTACAAAGTGGAGGTGGATATATTACAAGGGTAGTGGATAGCGATTACTATTACTAGTGGTGGATGATCTTCAGATCGTGCTATGCATGGCTTATGGTGGAAGTGGGATGAGTCTACTGGTGCTCTTCGTCTGCAGATCGATCTTCGAAGTGCGGATGGATGTGCCCCTATCGAATGCAGGCACCGTGCTCCTCCTTTTATAGCACCGAAGGGGTCTTCTCGAATGCCTTCGTGCTTGGACAGGTGGAGTCTAGGATATCCTTCAAGCTTATCCTCCAGAGAGATGAGGACCGACGTGTCCTTCAATTATTTTCTTTTACTGTTTGCCTGGACAGCTGTTGTCCTGGCTACAGTTTTGCACTGTCCTTTGGTAACTCTGGAATCTGGGGTATGGTCTTCCACGCCCGAATAATTGATGTTGCAAACATCAATTAAGTTTCTGACATGTAAATTATTTTCCCCGGGCCGAATTGTTGATAACACTTTATCAACACAGGGAATATTTTTATTAATCGATATCTTCTTCAAGGTCTAGCTCATCCGGTTGACATATTTCATAGCATGTCAGCAATTCTCGATATTCTTTTCTTAATTGAGATTCTTCACCATAGCTAGGCTTAATTAGCCTTCCAACTTCTCTTTGTATTATACTATGTCTAATATTTTTTCCATAATATTCTCGTAAAAAACACTCTTGTTATTTTATTTTGGTACATCATATAGTATTGAGAGTCGAATATTGTGTTGCCTTCTAATTCTTTTGCTTCACTAAATATTCTCCAGTTGTCATGGTTTGTGTCTTTGGCGAATAATTCTTCATAGTTCTCAATTCTCATACATTAGGGAATTTATATTGACCTTTTGTGATATATATATCATGACATGCTGGTCTTATTGGTTGAGTAAATTTTGGAGGATTGGAACAATATTTTATTTTATAACTCCCTTGGATAGTGGCTAATTTCTTACATGCTTCTTTAATAGCCTTTCCAAGATCAGATTGAAGAATTTCTTTCAAAGACCCATATATATCATGAATTAACCCATGATCTATCATGGTCTGTAGAGATATATCATCTCTAGTATTTCTTTATATATTTTTAAAATATTTTAGGTTTATGTTGGCCATGAGTATTATAAATTGTTGATGGGGCCTGACAATAAGCTTATCATCAATCTGAATTAAGGAAAAAATATTGGTATTGATAGTTATTTCTGGATGTAATTCTTTTCCTTGGTATATCTTCATAAAGTAATTTTGTATATCCTGAAAGGTGTTATAATGTCTTTTAGCATATTTGTTCCAGATTAGATCTATGATATCTTGAGTGAAGAATGATAAGATATGATCAGTCTTAAAACTTAATCTGGATATGAGAAATTCTTGCGAATATTATTTGAATATTTATTCACCTCTTTATCTTTTTCTATCTTGACTTCTTCCTTTGGTTTATTATTATTTTTCTCATATATTGTGTTATTTTGTAGCTCATATCTCTTATTATTCTTCTGTTCTGAACATAATATGCATGCTTGTCTAGAGCATGAATTATAGGTAGCTCTTTCTACTGGGTCCTGATAATATATGCAGAATACACATCTTATATTAAAGTTATTCTTCTCCTTAGAGCTTGTTCATTTCTTCATTCCTGCAAAACAGTTGATCGTGAGCTTATCGGGAAGAATATCCATCATTTCTATCTTTAAACCGGATAATTCATCAATTAAACTTAACTCTTCTTCACTAGATTTATTTTCTTCATCATATTCTATTTCATCGGTTTCTATGATTGAATATATTGATTCATCATCCATTATATCATCATCACATACTAGAATATTTTTATTTACACTATCTATAATTAAAACCTTTTCTTGCTCTTCTTGTTTGCTAGAGTACCTCTTTTTATCTTTATTAGGACAAGTTTTGCTTAAATGATCTGGCGAATTACAGATGAAGCATCTACATGTACTATCATAATTTTTTCTAGGATTATATCTCTTTACGTTTCTTTTATGCAGAAAAAGGTGCTCTATTATCTGATCTTCTTAGAAAATTCTTTTCTTTGTCCTTACATTTCCTCTTTTATAATTCTTATAATTTTTAGGATATTTCCTTTGCCTATATCTCTCTTCTCCATATGTTAATGGTATTTGGACTATTTTATTACAGAAATTATAGTCCGACTGCTTCATTGATCTTTGAGCTTGTATATTGGTACATATTTTCTTTAATTGTTTAAAGACAAAAGTTATAGCCTGAGAAATATTATATTCTCTTTCTTGAGTTTCCTTTTTATACTCTTTAAATATCATTGAGCCTAAAGGGTCTGGTAGCTTATTAAAATATCTCTCAACAATACCTTGGTTGTATCCTTGCTTAGCAGTTGAAGCATTGTATAAGTAATGCTGGAAAAAATTCCTTTATATATTTCCAACTTGTTAAAGAAAGTTTTTCTATTTCTCTTAATCTTTTATTTTGTAATACTTGTGTACCTTAATTCAGGGTCTTCACCTATTATAATGCTTGATATGATATTTGCAAAGTTGTATGGGTTATTACCGGCTCTTTTTTTAATTCTTCATAATACATAGGAAAACCTTGTACCCATTGTTCCCAAAGAATTTTGGCAGATTCTCCTAAAAATATTTCTAAATATGAAATCATATCTTCTACTTTATTTCCAATATTATGCTGATTTTGCATATATTTTTTGAACTATCAGTCCTTTCCATATACTAATTATATTTGGCCAATCTATAGGATCATGTGCTGCTAGGTTTAAGATAGCACCATCACTTTTATAATTCTGGAATTGCACGGACTTTTCAAAATCTCTTCTTTTTTTGAACCCCGTGACACCTGTTATCACCCAAAATTTATTAGTAATTACCACTCCCCGAGACATGAATATATGATAAGAATAGGGTTATCACCGACAATTTCCACGAGTTTTGGTGATTTGTGCATTTTTCGTGGAATTTTCCGTAAAAGCCTAAAAGAGGGATTTAAGTGCTAATTTACCACGAAACTTGATCGCGACGCAAGCACATCACCGTAGGGTTCGGGAATACTCCAAAGACGCCCCGGCGGGATCTGCAGCCACCACCAGTGGGGCCGGTCGGCCCCACCCCTGGCGCCGCCCCCTAGGGTTAGGGGTTGGCTGCCCCTTCTCGGAACCTTCCTCCACCGCCTCTGAGGAGTCATCCTGGCCGCTTGCTACGTCGGTTTGATCCAACGGCACGTATCAATCCCACCGGGCTATAAAAGGAGGGCCATACCCCCCTGGAGAGGGCCAGATCAAGAGATGAAGAATCAGAGCTTTAGATAGAAATCCACTAGATCTAGGCTAGCAATCAAGATAGAGATTAGAGAGATAGAGTAGAAGAGTAGAGATTCGGAGGAGCCCCGGCCTGTCGGAGCATCCTCAGGAGCTGTATTCGTCTGGATTCGGCTCCCTCGCCCGGAGCTGCGTTCTGAGGTACTTTTGTATTTACCATTCTGATTCAAGTAAGCATTTGTTTATATTCGTTCTTTGGTTTGCAACTCATATTATATTGAGTACTTTGATTTGGGTAGCTCCTAGGTCAGAGTAGTTTTCGTAGCGTAGACGTGGTGTCTGGGTTATGATTGCTTGTGGATGTCCCCTGATCAGCCGGATAGTGGTAGCTCGCGTAGGTGACTTTATAGCTACGTTGAATCCTCTGTAGTCCACTTCCCGTTGATAGGACTGATAGGCCTATAGGTGTCTGGTAGGTAGATTACTCTGTTTCTTCTCCTATTCAGGTCACTGGTCCGATAAGACGATATTATACAAAGTTTACCGGTAGTTAGAACTAGAGTACATTAGTTATTTCCTCATTCTCAATAGTTTTCTAGATTGTTTGTACCCTCCTTAGATTAAGAGTATTAGGCTAGGTCATAATTCACCTAATGTTCCTTTGGGTTCGATATTAAAACCGGGTTAATCTTGGTGAAGTGCTTTGATTAGTATATATCTGGCGCTTTTGCGGATAATCTGATTATAATCATTATTTAGGGTGCAGTTAATTTATACCAACAATCCCATATATTTATATTGCCCTGGTATATAACTATATGTAGGCTCATCTTTTTCTGGTGGCCATTTTCCTGGAGCTCTATGTGGTCTCTCTCTTTCTTCTCTTTCAACTTTTATTTCTTCACCTCTTCTTCTTTTTGATGTATCTGGTTCTACTTCCATTGCTTCTATAGCATTATCTTTTCTATGTAGTATTTTATTCATAATATCTGAGTTCTTGCTGCAATCCTTATTTATTTCTTCATCTTCTTCTTCATAGCTTTCTAATAAAAGCCTGTTATTAATTTTCCATTGCTCCTCTTCACTTATATTATTATCAATATTACCATTCTGTGTGACTTCTTTATTATCTATATTATTTTTTATTTTGCTATTATCAAATTCTCTTTTTATTTCCTTGTTTTCTATTTGTTTTAATATAACTTCATTTTTCTTTAGTGGAACACTAAACTTGTTATTATTTGATTTCCTATCATTCTTGATCTTATTAAGTCTATATATTTCATATCTGAAATATATTTCCTTTTCTCTTATTGAAGGCCATTCAAATATCATAGAGGTGTTATATTCATTTGAAATATTTTTTAGTTTCTGCTCATAATGCTTTATTTCTTGATTTATATCTAATTTTTTCATAAATTCGCAAACACTATGTCTTCTATTTTTTTATTGGGTTTGCTTCGAGCTAGATGTTTCTAAGTCATCAAAGCTTCGTTCTTTATAATTAGTAAATCTAATACTTGGTTGATCCAGTTTTACTTTCATAACTTATATAATCATTAGGTTGTTTTAGTATCTTAGGTTCTATCAATTTACTAATATTCCATTCTTCACCTGCTCTTTCTTCAGAACTTATTTTAAGAGGGCTCATAAATTTTATACCTTTGGATTGCATATTTTCTATTATACTATTTACATTTATTTTATAATTAGTTCCACTTCTATTGGTTAGTCTTCCTATAAATTCTATACTTACTATCAAATTTGTTCCTTTAAAGTCTTCATAGACTTTAGTTTGGAAACCAAAAGCCATTTTATCTATAAACTCTTTGACTGGCATTATTATGTGCAGGGCTATATATGATATTAGCATATTTTCATTCATATCCCCTTCTAAAAATCCTAATGCTTTGCTTTATTTATTGAATCCCATCTTTTATCCAGCAAAGTTATTAAAACCTTTGTTCCTAATTTCTTTCTTGTCATGCCTTTGATTCCTATAATATACATTCCTTGATGTATATATTTATATCCGAATATTTCAGAGCATTCTCTATTTGTTTACTAACAATCTTTAACTGAACAGTTTCTGTTAGAACACATAATTCTACTTCTCTTGATATTCTATATAAACCATTACTATTTTCAAACCAGCCCAATTGATATAATTGCTGCGGTCTTATTTTTCTTAAAGTATCTTTCTGATATTTTTCAAGGTCTCTTTCTACGTCTACTAAATCTTCTAATGTTTCAATATCATCACATCTTCTTTTTATTCTATTTATGAGGCTTAAAGGTCTTGTATCCTTATTCACTACTTGGAGGGATTTGTCTCTTCTAGAGAGACTTTCAGGTACTTCCATCTATCTGAATTTAAATGTCTATTAACCTCTATCTTTTTCAGTTGATGATAACACTAACTCTTTGCTATATTCAGGATTATTATCAACTCTCTTATGCAGTGATATATCTTTCTTAATATAGTCACTATTTTGACTGATGCTTACTAGACAGGCTTTACTTTCTTCCAAAATATGTAGAGCTGAATCTAATTTAGTATTTGTAACTAAATATTGCTCTTCTAAATGCTTATATTCTTTTTGTAACCTTTCAAATTTTAATTCAAGTTCGTCTTGTCTTCTACCCCAAGATATATAGAAATTATGTATTAGGTCGACTATTAAATTTATTTGACCGTGAGAAGTATGCCAAGTATGATCTTCAGAACTATTTATTCTGCACCTGATATTCAGATATTCTTTGGTAACAACAGTCTTTCCTGTATTAATTTCTAAATTTAAATAATGTAACTTTTCAATTTTCACCAAATTTTAGTAAAACTCTTAAATTTAAATTTAAATATAGCCCAACCAGGCTCGGATACCACTGTACTAAATAGACACCGATATAACAAATATGCTGGGTTATACTATGCAAGACACTTTTCTTTGCTGTATGCGTGAAGTATGAAAGCGACGTGTATATATATATATATATATATATATATATATGTGTGTGTGTGTGTGTGTGTGTGTGTGTGTGTCTCGAACATGGGAGCTTGGAAAATACAGCATACCTTCTTTTTTGTGTAGAAAAAAATATATGGTCCACTCAGCATAGATGCAATGCAAATCTTGAAACCATTAGGCCACATTTCAGGACCTGTTTAGAGTGAATGTATGTATATGCACCTTAGTCCATATGTGTTGGTGGATTGGATTGAAGCTATCCCAACTTACTCCAATGCACACGGATTAAAATGAATACATGTGCATTCAAATAAACTCTATTTTTTTTAAGAATTGTTCCTTTTTCTATGGCAGAATACATACCCATGGAGAACAAATTTGTTGTGCGCCTCCATTCCGCGTGACACTAGCGTGGCAACGGTGACGTTGTGGGCAAAGCTAAAATAATATTTTGTATAAGTGAAACAAAGCTAATGCAGCAATGGCCTAGCTACTCTCTTCATTCAAGATATAGGCTCATATAATTAACATTCTGAAAAGGGTCAAAATATCAACTTTGAACATACATTAGTCAAAATATATGTATTTCTAGCGTGCAATTAAAAGATGTGTATCAACTAGTGCCAGGGCGCGCGCCCGCGCGCCGTTGGGTAGCAGTACATGTGTATTGTGTGGGTCATGCTATATTAACATGTAGTTATAGCTATGTTATAATATTACAGGAATTAGACCTGAAATTGACATAAATATACGGGGAAGTTAGTCTCATGGAGTTGCTTGTGGGTATTTACTCACGATCGAGATGTTGATGTCTGAATCGGTGGTTTGTCAATTCGATGACTCTGCTGATGCTGGATAGCATGTCAATATTTTTGGTGCAGTTAAATATTTGTTGGTAGTCATAGATAAGTTCACCGTTAAAAATATATGTTGAATGTTTCGATGCAGAACCAATTGAGTTAACAAATCAAATAAACAGTGCGTAGTTCGTAATATTACATGCTCAAATATAGATTAATAATAGATTAATAGTTGCATACACAACAAATAATTTGTGAACCAAACTCAAATTTTAACATACGATAAAACTCAATGTAAGAAAACTGGATATACACAACCAATTTGCTGTACCAAACAGTTATGTTGCAATCCAAGCCTTGATGCTAACATGCAGGTATTTGACATGGGAGAAAAAACATTGCGTTATCTGTACTTTCATTTGGTCCCTATGGTATCATTTGGGAAACAATGAATCATCCGATCCGGTCCTTTGATGGACTCCTTTCGGGAAGTATGCATATGGAACGTATCCTCTGTCCTGCCAAAGGTCAAAATGTAGTTAAGGCTATTTGAGGCCATGTGCCAAATGATCTGCTACAAAAACTGTCTGCATGAGTACAAATCAACCACATATTGGAATAAGATATCATAGTGGAGGAAAACAATCTCATTTCAAAGATGACTGAAACCAGAAGTAATCAGGTAACCCGTAAATCTAAATTCAGTTGATGTGTTTCTCTGAAACCGTAAAGAACTGAGCATTCCCAAGAATAGAGGATTTTTATTGTACTCACAAAGGTGCCATAAATAATTAAGTATTTCTAGAAACAACCCTCAGCAAGCATTTTTGTATTGGTTTAAGAACCGTTTTTTTCTTTTTTTTTTCTTATTCTTAATTAGTAAGAACCACAAGATGAATTGGAACTGAAAGCTAAGAAGACAAATCACAAATTGTTTGTCAAATTGTTTAGTGAACTGAACTCACATATTTGGTCTTCCAATTGGAATCTGGACAGTAGTAATTCAAAACTGCAGGCACAGCCTATTCCTGTATACATTTATAAGAAGAATACATTGACGGTAAGTCTAGATATATCAAAAAAGGGAGAGTACACAAGAAAGTTGGCATGCACCTTTGCATCATTCAAAACAAGATCTATATGTGCTCTCGGACAATCAAGCGGGTGGTATTCCCATATACTTGTCTTATTGAGACATGGAGACAAAGTGTAGTTTGCTTTGCTTGCTGCTGCCGCATTGGAAGGAGCTGCAGAAGAATAATTTGGTAATTGCCTTACAGGAACAGGTAGCTAGGCAGGCATGACCTAATGCTAGTAAGAAGAATCTAGTGGCAATAATAAATAAATGTACTCACAACGTGCACGGATATGAAAATAATATGGCAGGTTAACTAAGAATGAAAATCGCTTAGAAATGTGAAAGAAAGAAAGAGAATAAAAATACAGTCTGTATATATTCCTATGCAGTCAAAATTATATAATTAACAGGGAGATCCAATGAAAATCGCTTAGAAATGTGAAAGAAAGAAAGAGAATAAAAATAGAGTCTGTATATTCCTATGCAGTCAAAATTATATAATTAACAGGGGAGATCCAATATGCAGTCAAAATTATATGGTTAACAGGGAGGTCGAAAAAGGCTACAGTAGATGGGTAAGAACTGTGATGGTCACAAATTAATGGAAGAAAGAAATATCAAATACTCGATTTTTGTATCATTAGAATGAAGTGTTAGAATAGCATCACTCAAATTTAGATGGGAACAAACGAAAACGATTAACATCTGAAAAAGGAGACAAAATGCTGGTTTGCAGGATCTTGTAGGGCGTGACCTGGGAGCCTCCTTTCAGCATCAAACATACAAATCATGCCCAGATCACCTGGTAAGGAAATTTGGAAATCAGATTGCACAACAACTACAACTAAAGTTTGGCATCAAATTAATGATGGACACAATTGCTGTAAGCAAGTACTACTGGCCATGATAGGTACAGGTGATGGGTCAACAACATTAACAAATATAATGTTGGGTCATACTTTACAAACTGTATCCATCCGTTTAAAGAGGGGGTTTTATAATTATCAGTCATGGCACTTTCAATGTAACACAGACATGTTGTGTTACCAGTGGTGCAGGTTGGCAGTTGGCACCGGCCTATATGATAAGCATGGGCATATGAAAGTTTATGTATATTAATACAAGGTTTGAGCTCAGAAAACCTCTGTTCTTATTGGCTATCGAAGTTAAATATCTGTTTTCACAGAAAAATGTAAGCCAATGATATAAAATAGGAAAACAACACTGCCTATGAAGTAACATATAAAAGTTAGACAATGAAAAATCAATGGGATTGTTTCATAGCCAATGTAATTTTAATTAACTAATCTGAGAATAACTCATTGGCATTATGCATGGCAAACCTTTATTAGGGCCATGTGAGTTATAGAAAAGGTGCAGCAAACAATGTATTTTTTCCTCTGGAAAGGATAACACCATGTAAATCAATGAAGCAGTATCCATAAGTACTGAAACTGTAAGGATAAGAAAAGGAAAAGTGATAAGAGGGGATGTCTAACATTCATGCTGAAGGGTAAACAAACCAAAAAATTAGGGAAGTCATCGGCGGCATTCATGAAATCCCCATGTTTCATAGCTAAATGTGGGCAACACATTGAGGTGAATCAAACAAAGATGATGCTCTGAGAATGTAACAGAGCTGATGTTAAGAAAAGCAATCAAATGCAGTGCGCGTGAATACAGTCCACTAACCACCACGTTAGTTCAGTAAACCAAAGTTTAGCAGTGCTTCGTATTATATTTTCGTGGATACTTGGCTTATATAGCATCAGTGTATAAATATAGTCATTCCCAGTGACATTTCTCTCTGCAAACCAACATGCTCTTTTAAAGGTTTATAAAATCTCTGTTGTAGCAACAAAAACCCCAAATCTTAATAACAGTACACCAGATGTATATTCAACGAAATAATGATAAAACTCCAAAGTAGTCTACCTATGCATAATATTAGTGCACTTGAACATGGCTGCAGCAATCCAAATGTACTTATCAATTTGTGCTCTATTGACAAAGGGAAATGAGTGACCAGCAGCTTGCAAATGTGGTCGGATAAGATGGCAGGCATTAGCAATGCGAAGTGCCGAAGCTCACTATCTGCTGCTAGCCTCTGATGCAAATCAATCAACATGCAAATCACCACCCCTCCTATGGAGTCGAGAGATTTGAGAACCTTTGCAGCACCGGTAGTGAGGCAGCAGCTGGCAATTGGTGTCGTCCTTCCAGAGATGAACACAGGTATTATAGGACAAACCCTACAACATGAATCCAAGTCAACATAGCGAGAAATCAGTGAGGCAAAAGCAAAATCAGAAAATACCAGGAAGCGAGAGCATCTGAGACTGCCTTGTGCCAACGGTGGCACCGGTACAGCGAACATGCTCGGACAAAGCAGGAGAAAGGGAGAGCGGGGCGCTATTTCGGGAGAGGAGAGAGAGGGGCGCCGCCTCGCGCGAGTGAGGAGGTAGCCGCCGCCGCGCGCTGGGCGTGGCTCGACCCCCGAACGCCGGTGCGCTGGTCGACGGGCGGGGCCGCGCTGCAGGCCGGTGCCGCTGCCGCCAGATCCGCAGCTGGTCCGTCACGGGCGACCCGATGGGGAAGAGGAGGAGGAGGGCGGCCGTAGCTGCAGCTGTGCCCCGCTTGCGCCCGACGGCCGGCCGCCATCGCCCTGTTCGCGTCGAGAGGAAGAGGGAGGGAGGGAAAGCGACGAGGGAGAGGGAGAGCCGCCGCGCCGAGGCTCCCCGCCCGCGCGCCGTGGTGCCTCCGCGTCGGGAGAGAAGGAGAGGAAGAGGAAGGAGAGGGTGGGGCGGCGAGCGCTGCGGAGGGATCGAGGGAGAGGGCGTTTTTTTTTTTTTTTTTTTTTTAACCAGAGAAGACGAGAGGATTCCAGAGAGGCCCAGCGCGTGCAGAGCGAACGCGTGGAAATATTTCTTTTTTCCATTCGATGCGTACGATGATGACTTGGCAGGGCTGGCTGTCAAGGGACTTGTTCCAATTTGTAGGAGTAAATGGATTCCTAATTCACAGATATTTCAAATCCATATTAATTTCAGCAGGATATTTATGTATTCCAAAAATATTCAAAGTATATCTTGAAAGGCTTTCTCAAATCCCAAGATGCATTATAAGAGAAATATTACTATATCAAGAGTAAACAATATCTATAAAAAATCATCATACGAAGGAGTCATTATAACTATGTTTAATAATCGGGACAATGAATAATAGGGAATAAAATTACAATGTCGATTAAACTTCAGTTTACTCAATCTCAAAATTTAGGTTCCGAAATGAATTATATGTATAACGAATTGCTTTAGCTGCAGTTTTAATACTGAGTCCCTATTTACAAAATTACATCAATTCATTAAAAAAAACTCTCACCTACGTGTAGGATATTTAAATACCTTATTAATAGTGTGAATTGGAGTTAAGTTAGTCCACAATGTCGTTTTACTTTTAAAAATGTTACATTTGGAAACAAATATACTTATTTTGCAATACATGTAATGTATATTTAGTATTTTTGTGTCTTTCCTAATTTTACAAAACCACTCCAAAATTGAGCGGGGTTGAAAATGTGATGGGTTTTATAGTCACAAGAGTTGAAGGATGAAGAATCGTATCACAATTGCGAGTTGAAAACCAGAGCCAATAGTCCATGGTTGAGAGCTGTAAAATGATATTTTATTTCCTTCTTCTTTTTGTAATATAGGGATTCATATGTTCAAATTTCACAATCTTTGGCCAACATTAGCCCAATACTGTGTAATATAAGTTTCATAATATAATCATGGTTTTGTTCTTGAGCTCAGTGGAATGCAAGGGATGTTAGCAGTGCGCTGTAGTTTTGAAGTGCCCCCTGGTAAAAAATAGAGGGTCTAGAAGAATTGCTTGTCCTTGAGATGAGTCACATATCATATATACATCTTGAATCTGTACGTGACGACTTGACCTTCCGATTGTGTTAAATTGTCTGAACTTTTCTGGCAACCATATATTTTCTGTTCTGTTGAAGGAATTGAGTAGTGATCTCCGAGGATGGCGACCACCACCATCACCATGCTTAAGATGAAGCTCCTTATCGACACCAAGAAAAATCGCGTGTTGTACGCTGAGGCAAACAAGAACGTCGTGGACTTCCTCTTCTCTCTGCTCGCCCTCCCGGCCGCCACCATCTTCAATAAGCTAGGAGCGAAGAACATGTGCGGGAGTGTCGGCAACCTTTATACTAGTGTATTGGGTCTCGATTACGACTACATCCTTCCCAGCGTTGACAAGAGATCGCTCCTCTGGTCCAAGGTGGTGCCGTCGGCCGCGAGCACCAGCCGCAGCTCCCTTTTACTGCTGGCGCCATCGGATCGGCAGCAGTTCTTCAGATGCAACAGAAACCTTGACCACCGCTGCAACAACTACGTGACGGATAGAAGCAGTACCAACTGTCCGAACTGCCAAAGTAAGATGAGTACGGAGCTTCAGTATGTTGACGGCTACGGGCAGAATGTGCAGAAGGCCTCTTCTTCTTCCAAAGGATTCGTGAAGGCGGCGGTGACATACATGGTGAAGGACGACCTGACGGTGACGCCCATGTCCAACATCTCCAGCATCACGCTGTTCAGCACCCTCGGAGTGACAGACTTCGGAGCGCTCCGGGAGAGGACCGTCTATTTTGGCTACAACGAGGTCACCGATGGATCGATGCATCTACATTTATTATGCACATCATTGTTCTCTGGCTCTTTTTGTTGAAGTACTCTTTCACTGAAACATTCTAATGGTCTTGCAGGGTCTGCAGATTCTTAAGGCGTCGCTGCAGTCCAAGACGGTGCTCACTGACGTTTTCCTCGGCAAGAAGGCGTAACCGCGTTGGCTTTGAAGATTAAGATCAAATGTGAACCGTCTATGTCTGCCTGAGTTGCATTGCATGCACGATTTGGTTTGGTAATAGTAACTTGGTATTTGATTTTTGCGATCAACCGTTAGACTCTTGTTTTGGTTTGCAGTATGCGTGCTGGTAATCTTGCATGGATAAGGTTGATTTTCTTGCCTAAAAACTTGCTGGTTGGTGTAATGAATCTAGTCTTCTGGGTTGTGTAATATGCAGATTTTTTCCCCCACTTTTGATTTGCTGACTGATGATGAACCTTTTTTTTTTTTTTGAGAAAAGAAAAGATGATGAACCTTTGTTGGTGAGTGGTGATGCCCACTAGCTAATGAGCAGAACAAATGACCGATGGCTTGCTGCTTGTACGCTGGAGGTCGGACCAGAAATCTGACATGTCCGTGGTAGCCGGCAGTCTCCCCGGCGTACTCGTCCATCACCCACCCCGTGCCCGTGGTCAGGGAACGCTTCCTGTATTCTCGCCGCCGCCGCCGGTGCCAGGAAAGCGCCGCCGGCGGCCATCAGGGCAGTCAGGCAGACTAGACTTTTTTTTTGAGCAACTAGACCTGTTGTTGGTAGTGGGCTTTAGTTTGGCCCGTGGCTGCTGCGTTACCAGCTGGGTATTTTGATGGGCTGGGCCGTGACACGTGGCTGATAACAAAGCCGGTTCGCGCACCGTCCGGCGAGCTCTCCTTCTGAGCCAGTCAGTGTCTGTCGCTCGCATCTTCTTCCGCCAGCCGTCACTCTTCCTGGCCGCTTCGTCGGGGCGTTGGTCTTCTTCCTCGGCTCTGGTCCGCTTCCCCTTGCTTCGGTGGTAAGCTTTCTCGATTCTCCTGATGCACCGCTAGTTCGAGTAGGCTGCACTGCAGTTGGACTCTGGGTGCCCTGTCAGAACCCAACCCCGCCCCCCCCACCCCCCCCCCCGGGGCTATTGTTTACGATTTTCCCGTACATAAGGTTTGGGGTTGGTGGCGAACCTATCTTCTTCGCGATTTTGCAGTCTGTATCCGTAGCATTTGGGAGTAATCTGTGCCGGCGCTGTGCTGTCGTGTTTGATCCTCTTTGCGGTGTCTAGATTGTGTGTGTGCGGGGTGGGGTGGGCTCCGTGCTCTTTTGGGGTTTCATTTCCGGGCGCTTGCGGCAGGCCGGGCTTCTGGATTGCGGGCTTACAGCGCATTCGTTGGGGCTTCGTGACCCTATCTTTGTTCTCGTGTCCCTTGAGGACGATAGGTGCTCAGTTTAGCTTCGATTGTGATGTACCGTGATCACGCACGTTTATTGCCACCTGATGATAGCTATGTTTTTTTTTGTCATGCGATGTGCCTATATAAAGTTCTGTGGTTGGTTGGATTCCATAGATAGCGACTGCTTGTCTGCACTTAGTTTTTTGTTAGGTTCTAGATTCGGTCGGTGTTGGACTGTTGGCAGGCTGTCGATCGTCTGCGCTTATCGGGTCATTTGGAACTATTTGAACCACTGGATTAATGTGTTATATATAGTTGTTATTGTCTTGGACCATGGTTTTGCTTATGTAATATTATGTGGCATGCACCATGTAGGCATGTACCTTTCACACCATTTTTAGATTGTGATTGCAGAAGTATTGCGTGCTTAGTGGTGGAGCTGCCTCTTTTTCTGATTTAACTGTCGCCGGCTTCTTTGGGGGTGTTAGTATTTGTTTAATTAAGCCTCTTGCTTTTTACCATGGCCTCCCATTTGTTTACTAAAGTTGTTCCCTGCATGCCTGCAACTGCACGAAGCTCACATATTCCATGAATGCATTGTTGGTTAAGGTATGAATGAATAAAGCAAACTGATGCAGTATATTGGCACATGTCAAGTTAACTGAGTAAACAAAGCTCATGGATTTTCTATTTTTTTCCCACGCTTATTCACCTGGATGCTTTATTCAGATAAATATAAAACAGAGGAAAAGGTTGAAAGACATATGTGCTTTCTCTACTCAACTTGCACTCCTAAAGTTTAGTGCTAAATCCATCCTTAGTTAATTAAACCAATTCTGATCTTCTTTATTCAGGTTCTGTTGTGCAATGTAATCTCTTGGTGCACACTGTATCCAACTCAGTTAGGAAATAATGCATATTTAGAGTTATGAGCTGCAAAATATACAATATTTCAGTTCATAATGTACACGATTGCACTGCATACTACTATGTTATTATTTGGTTTCATTGTATCAGAGTTCAGTCACATGTTGTCATATACAAAAACTTTTCTTGACTTAATATAGTGATTGCATTTCTCTGTCATGTAGTGCTCTTATGGTTTGGGTTAATCTGATGATTTCTGTTCACAGTAGATTATTGTTGTAGCTAAACTTTTGGATATTGGTCTGTGTCGTTTCAGTCCATGACCATGTCTCCTATGCTGGCCAGAAGAGCTTAAGAGTACTCAAAAAGTCCCTTTGACTCCGTATAAGTGGGACAAATAATAATGGGGTCATAAAAATTACAATTCAAAACTAACTTCAGTTTACTCCATGTCAACTTGATTTTGGTTCTGAAATTATTATATGTCACTAGTAAACCCTTTGCCTACAATTTTCAAAATTGGAGAACCAAGTCTCTATTTAATATAAATTATTACTTCAATTTGGGAAATCTCTCACACTTAGGTCCATGAGTATTTAAATACCTCATTAAGCAGTTTGTTTCAGTGTGAACTGGAATTTAGTTGAAAAATGAATTGTATGACAACTGGTAGTTGAAAACCAAAGCCAATATATTAGTTGAGAGTTGTAAAATGGTCTTTATTTTTTTCCTTCTTTTTGTAATATAGGGATGCATATGTTTAAACTCACAATCTTTGAACAGTGGTAGCCCAATAGTGATGATATACGTTTGATATCATTGAAATAATATTTGAAATACTTTCTCATGACGTAATCACGATTTTATTCTTAAGCTCAATGAAATGCAAGGGATGTTAGCGGTATAATGTAAAGTCCAGATTGGTTAAAATAGAGGAGCTAGAAGATTCGTTTGTCCTTGACATGCATGATTCAGATCATATATACATCTTGAATATGTACATGATGGCTTGGCCATTTTGATTGTGTTAAATTGTCTGAAATTTTTTGACAACCATTTTCCATTGCAGATATTGAGTAGTGACCTTTGAGAATGGCAACCAACACCACCACGCTTAGCCTGAAGCTCCTTATCGCCACCAAGGCAAAGTGTGTGTTGTTCGCTGAGGCAGATAAGGACGTTGTGGACTTCCTCTTCTCTCTTCTCGCCCTCCCAGTGGCCACAATCGTCAAGATGCTTGGAAAGGAGTCCATGTGCGGAAGCGTTGGCAACCTCTACGCCAGCGTGGAGAATCTCGATGACAACTATGTCCTGCCCAGTGTGAAGAAGAAAGCACTACTACAACCCGAGGTTGTGTCATCGGCTGCGAGTACTGTCCGCAGCTCCCTTCTACTGCCGGCAACCTCGTCCTGGCAGACAAAGAACTTCTTCAAATGCAGCTTCAACTACAATACCCGTTGCTATGACTACGTGACGGACAGTAGTGGTGCGAGCTGTCCAAACTGTGGCAAGAAGATGAGTCGGGCACTCAAGTATGTTCCTCCTGCGGCTGACAGCGTCTCCGGGCAGGATGTGCAGAAGGCTCCCTCCTCCTCAGGAGGAGCTAAAGGATTCGTGCAGGGGATAGTGACATACACGGTGAGGGACAACCTCACGGTGACTCCCATGTCCGCCATCTCCAGCATGACGCTGCTTAACACCCTCAGAGTGACAGACTTCAGCGCGCTAGAAGAGAAGACGGTGCGGCTTGGCTACAGCGAGGTGACCAATCCATCTACATCATCGTTCTCTCTTAGTATCTGGGTCTTTTGCTCAAGTACTCCTCATTTACCTGGTGCATGTTGGTTTGTTGGCACTTGGAACGTGAAACATGTATTGCAATGGTGCTGCAGGGTCTGCAGATTCTCAAGGCATCGCTGCACTCCAAGACTGTCCTGACGGACGTTTTCGTCAGCAAGAAACGAACCCGCGTTATTTGAAGTTTAAGCTCAACCGTCCATGCTCAATTTGGGTGGCAAAGTAAACTGGTTGTGCTGGCAATCTTGCATGGATAAGGTTGATTTGCAGTATTGGTTGGTGATGACAACTCTTGTAGATTGTTTAATATGCAAGTACATGGACTGCTGCTGCCTCATGGACTGCTGCTGCCAATACGGCTGTACGCTGGACCCGAAATCTGACCCATCGTGGTTACGGGCTTACGGCCTTGTCCAATACAATGCCAGGCCAACTGAATGGAACACAAATTGCTCAGGCAGAAACTAGATACTAGATATCGAGAGGGGCCTAGAGAGGCAGCACCGTGCACAGAAGAACCTCACCAGTGAATGCTCCGCCGCGGACGCCAGCGCGCCCTCGAGGGAGGCGGCCGGGAGGCGGCCGGCCCAAGTGACACGCTCGGCTCCAGGAAGCCGCCGTCCACGACCACGACGCACGACCATACCTGGGACCACCCGGATGGCCCAGCAGGTAGAGCGAGGGCCGTGTGCAGGTGGCCGAGGCAGCAGCGCTGGATGGAGTCGCACGCGTTCGCGGCGACCGGCGAGGGCCCTGAGCCCCTGATGCTCCCCGATGCACGCTCATTAGCGTCGTGTGGCCGTGTGGGTGTGACACGGAGTGCTCGCAGTACTGGGCTGGGCTCCTCCTGCATGCGGTCCTGCACCCCATGTATCGTTTGATCTGAAGCCTCAGAAAATTTTGATGGCACCTTTGTCAATCTACTATTACAGTGTATCATTTAAGCTCTTTCATCCCATTAATCTATGTTTGGATGTAGGGGTAAAAGTTTTGCATATATATCGCATAGGATAAAAAAAAAACCAAATTAGAGAACTCGCCAGAACAAAACTTTTGTTGGGCAAACAACCGTGGTCTTGAGAAGCCAGTTAATATATAATGATACTAGCTAGTGACGGTACACAAAGTTAACGTTGTTTACATGTTGGATGCTTAAATGCAATGCTCTACATTTACTTTTTTTTGCGAGAATGCTTTACATTTACTTTTGACGACGGTAATATGCCCGGCGGCACAGGGCAAGCTAGTGATTACTATATACTAGGACCGTAGGAGTAATACTAGTACTTGTCGCATGCGAACATGGGAGACAGCCACACGAAGCAGAGATACTACTGCTACAATGGCGTGGCTGGCGGGGACAGAGTGGCATGGGTAGTAGTAGGAGCTTCCCTAGCCCTAGCTTGTTCTTGTTTCTTGCCTCGTGTGTCGTGTCCCGCTGGTCTTCCTTCCTTGGTATCCAAGGCTTGACGACTTGATGTGCCCGCCTCCGCCGGCGCTAGCGGTTACTATGCGATGGACGCTCGCGGCGTGACCTGCCCGTGGGCCGCGGCTGCAGGGCGATGGACCGATCCATGGTGGCGGGCGCGGCTGTTGTTGCGCGCGCCGCGCCCTGCACACGGGCACGGGAGCAGTAGATCGGCAATGCAAGCGGCGGACTGCTCCGCATGCACCGCGTACAGCGGCGATCGGGCGTACCGTGCATTCTGTGGCATCGCATGCACCATGCATGGCGTCCACGATCATGACCACACATGCATCCCACCACCGGGATGGCCAGGCCTAGCAGCAGGTAGAGCGAGGGCGGTCGCGGAGAGGGCCCTGATCGAGCCCCTGATGGCCTGATGTGATGCTCCGGGTGTGGGTGTGGCACAGAGTGTATAGTTGCCATCCAAGCCTGGGCAGGGTGACGGTGGCTGTTGCGACCGTCTGCATGAACGGGGGTCGGCAAATGGGAAGCGGCGCGGGCGCGCGGCGGACGACTGCTCCGCACCGCACAGCGGCGTGGCATTCTGCATCGCCATTGCATGCACCACATATACAGTATGTTCTGTTCACGGATGACGGATGATGTGTGTCAACTCTCACATCTGCGACCACAGTCCACAGTGCCGCAATCACCACTCCAAGCTTTGACTATGCTGATACAGTACCTGCTGATGCTTGCAGGCGCGTGGCATGACAGAGCCTAGTCCTCACTCCTGCTAGACTAGCCAGCTGTGCACCTCTGTACTATTCCTGGCCTCATCTTCAGGCTCGACTTCATGTGTACTAGCAGCTACAGGTGGCGGGCCCGCCGCCGCTGCTACGCGTGACGGACGCTCGCAAGGGATGACCGTCGGCCGCGCCAGGGCGATGATTAGTACCAGTCACATGGATCGTGGTACAGTGCCACGTTCCACGTACCGGGATCGTGCGTTCCAGTACAGGGAATATGGATTATTTTCGTACCAACAGTGAAAAATTCTTTCTTAAGGAGCGTTTCAGGTTCCACGATCTCCGTTCCTCGTACCTCCATACCGGGAACTTTTGTGACTGTATGATACGCCTGCACGGGAGTCGGCAATGCAAGGGGAAGCGGCGCGGCGGACTGCACGCACGGCACCGCACAGGGATCGGTCGTACCATGCATTCTGCATCGCATGCACCATGCATGCATGCAGTAGGATCTTTTTTCCTTCCAGGAGGAGACACCCCACAGCAAATTTCTGTCGCTGCAGCAGGAACAGGAACCCCCCGGGGTGCCACTGCTGCACATTGATGCTAGTCCCCTGCTCACACGTTGTCAGTCAATTTAAAACTCTGCCGAGTCAATGCACATGAGCCTTGGCGTGCCGCTAGAGATCCGCACAGGCACCCGGGTGGACCCGATATGTGACGGTAAATTTTTGGGTCTGTCTCAGGCTCCGGGTGATTTATGGTAGCCTGTCACCCGAGTGAGCCAGCTAAAAACCACTCAAATCTCCAAAGAAGATACTGTAGAATCAAGTGATTTTTTTATAAAGAATCGAGTGATTTATTTGAAGCCATCAATCATTCACTTTGCACAAACCATAAGATCCAAATCCAGTGGACCAGATAAAAAACAATTTAACAGATTATATTTATAAAATACAAATTAAATAAATTCAAATGAGAAAACATATAAAACATACAAAATGCAAATAAAAATAAAATAAAATAAAATAAATAATAGTTCATTTCTATGTAAGGCAAATTGGAAGAAATTTAAATATAACAGAAACTAATACACATTTGAATCAAAATCAAATGAACCAAAAAAAATTATTGCAAACACATTAAACAAACAAAAACAACACAAAGCCAGATTATTTCTATGGAAGTTAAATTTAAAAAATTCAAAGGAAAACCAATCGAATATAAATTTTACACCTAACTAAAAACAGTAAAAATATGATCCAATATAATGTAATCTGCTTCATCTAAATAAATAAATATTCACAGTTAATAAGTGCATGCGAAGAGGGTGTGCTGCAGCACTGCACCTGCAAAGCTGAGCTGTAAGGTTGCAAGGCGCGCAACAGTCAGCAATTGCACAACATCACCCACGTCCATTCTCTCGATCAATCACAATCTGCTCCGTTGACACAGCTTGATGGACGGCCACAGAATCGAGCGACCCAAGGACTAGAAACACTCGAGTGAGATAAAGATTTACCGAAATTTTTTATTCACCTCAAACACTGCTTCGTGAAGCTAGGGATCCTGCCCTCCAGACACGCGAGATACATTCATAAAAAAATTTCATATGGCACGCTAATAACTTTTTCTTCGGCCAAGCATGGCCTGTGGCATGCCGCCGTGCCGACATCCCTTTGGTGCATGGTTCTCAAAATATCTCTACTAGCTTTTTCCTTTCTTATCTTATAAAATATAAAAAAGTATAAATCATATAAATCATGTGTGTACTAGTATATTTCTGAAAGTTCTTATGATTTTCATAATCTATTAAAAAATTAGATAGGAGGTAGTATAGTATAATAAGAAATTGCGTTGCGTGCCACTCTCGCATGTACACGCCTAAGCACAACTCAACATAAGATCAGAGCCATGTAGCCCTTGTGTTTTTTTGTTTGACCATTGATTACATTGTGGTGAGTCTTTCATTATTTTTACATGCACATCGTATTTTTTGTGTTCCAAGTAGGTGTTTACATTGTACATACCTAGAACATATTTCTGAATTATTATCTATCCTTCAAAAAGTAAAAAATCTCTAGCCACAGTTTAAACTAACAAGAACACTAACACCAGTTCTAGTACATGAAAATCATCGCTAGAAGAAATTTGATAGATGAAAGCTCATACTAAATATTGAATGTTGAACACTAGAAAAACTTCATACCACTAGAAGAAGCTGCAGATGCTTGTTGTGTTATATCTCTTTTTCTAAATTTTGTTTTTTAAGTAGCAGTGAGTGTTGCACAATCGCAGTGAGTGTTATCATAAGGATGGCGTTGGGCTGTGCAGTGATCTGTTAGGTGACTGGCAGCCAAACCTACACAAATGCTCAAGTAAACTCATCCGGGATTAATCTTTTGTCGCACGCCTTACAGAGGATTTGCCTTTGAAATTTCAAAGTCCAAGCTTGACCGAATCTTTTGCCGCACGCCTTCCCGGCACAGAGCAGAGTCTCCACTGCTCTGTCCGGGGCACAGCAGCTGCACTTGCACTGGTCAGGGCTATATATGCGTTCCTTCGTGGGGAAGCAAAAAATACTCCGAGCGAGAGCGAGAATGGCCGCCGCCGCGCATCACCATCAACACCTGAAGCTCGTGTTCGACCCCAACCAGCGGCGGGTGCTGTTCGCGGAGACCAACGGGGAGGCCATCGAGTTCATCCACTCCCTCCTCGTCTCGCCCCACGTCTCGCTGCCGTTCGACGGCGCGACCGGGCGCGCCTGCATCGCCAACGTCTACGACAGCGTCGAGAAGCTCCGCGCGTTCGCGGCCGCCGCCAACATCTCCCGCCCGCCGTCGTCCACCGTGCAGCGGCAGGAGGAGGATGAGGAGCGTTTCTTCGTCTGCAGCGGCGGGAGCGGCGCCAGCTGCGGCGACTACGTCACGGACAAGAGCGGCGCGCGGTGCCCGTCCTGCGGCGGGGAGATGGCGGTGGAGGTGCCGCGCGGCTTCCCCGGGGCCAGCTGCTCCGACGCCTACGCCGCCGGGACTGGGAACGACGTGGAGGGGGCTGCCCAGCTGACCTGCATGCTCATGGACGACCTCAACATCATGCCGGCCGGCGCCGGCCTCGGCCTCAGGATGGCCACCACCTTCATGATGGGCTTCGTTGCCCCCGGCAGGCTCCAGGAGACGGAGGTGTGCCTCGGCTACACGGAGGTGCGTACGGATAGCTACTGTCTCATATTCATCAGTATAGTTGTTGCCACACCCAGCGTTAATTAGATGATGAAAACAATCGGAGGGATTATTTGTTGTGCACATCTGGTTCCTGAATCCCAACACCCTCTTGTTCCTATGGCTTTTGGTTATGTTCCATTTTTCTAGTATATATACCTTTTCTTCTAGTCATCATCGTCCTTAGGCATCCTTTCAATCTTAAAAAGACAACATAAACATAGCCTAGAGTAGTTAAACAAGAGTTGATAATAGTGTTCTACCATATCGCCAAATCATTTTTGATAAGTGTTGCTTTCCAAAAGCTAAGTGTCGTCAAAAATCGTTGTGCACATTCAGTCTTTATTATTAATCTCTCTATATGATGCATGAGTATGCCAAGGTACCTAAAAGGAAATTTGGCATGCCCACACACTCAGCTGAGAGTATTGATCATTGGGAACTACTCCTGTGATTTGTTCAGTCTCCTTAGCTCTTGCTATTATTATCAGTAGCTATATCATCAGCAACTATATTAAATAGCAACAGATCGAGAAGGAGAATCTCCTGATCCAAGGCCAATTTTTGTTTAAAGGTACTAATGACCAATATCTCATTCACTTTGTCGATTGAAAAAGTGAGAAAAAAGATTCAATCATCTAGAACAACATATTCCATATTTCTAAGATGATTTTGACGTGCTTCATTGATTCGACACATTGTTTTTGTTCATTTTTTTGGCTGTAGGCTATGGAGATTCTCGAAACCTCCCTTCAGTCAAACACCGTCCTCACCGATGTTTTTCTCTGCAAGAAGAAGACCCGCCGCTTTGGAAAGTCGCCTCAGTAAGCTGGCGGCCTGGCACTAATAAGCCTAGCTTTGTTGGATTGCTGTAGATACGGTGCTTGCGAAATCATCTTTTGGGAATGCTTTAGCATGCATGTCTATTGTTGGATGCTTCAAGACCAGGAGTTAGGAGGTTTAGGGTTTGGGGTTTAATCCTTAGCAATTGTGGTATTACTCTTGACTACTACCTCAATAAATATTATTGCTCACGACTACTTATTAGCGATGCATTGGGCAATTAGTACTTACCTCTAACTCTGTTAGCGTATGATGAATCGTAGATGTCGTTCTCGACGGTACTTTTGTACTTTGCACAAAGTTTTACATTAGAATGGTTGTTTCATTCATATTCTCTCAGAATCCCTTTGTTATGAGGTTTTTTTTGGTCGACATCTCCAAAGGATGGTTTTGTCCATGAAACACTACATTCGTCGTTTGTCTCCAAAGACACTACGAAAAATGTTGATTTGGCCACAGCACACCGCATTATTGCAGGCAGTTTCGAAGCACCGACGGGCGTTCTCCAACAAAGGCTAACTAATTAGACCACATATCATAAGCACAACACAAAACCAGAATGTTTATAGGTTGTAGTTCTAGAGGTGTGCGTTGAATAGAGTTTAGATACTATAATTCAGGCTTAAAAAAAATAAATCGGTAAGGGCCCAACGAGCTATTCAGTCCGGCTATATACATGAGCAGCTAAACGAAGATGGTTAGGTTCGGTTCTGGTTCGGAGTGAGCCTTACAACTATAAAGATCTCAAATGGGCTACAGGCGCAACATCATACTAACCTACCTGAGCCATGCCTAATTAGGACTGGGAAAATTAGAGTATAGTGACAGTCTGCTCTCTACTCCATTGAGACGATGTGTCCTTAAGAATTTGGCACTGAACAATGCTGATGCTGAACTGATTTTTAACCCCGTATGCAGGAAGCATGATATACACAACGATTATACATTGCTCAGCAATCACACAGAAATGGCGCAATCAACCTGCATACTGCGAACCTTATTCCCAGTTTCCACAACAACTGTTCGAACTGATAATCCATGTCCGGTGATGGCATCAGCTACCTAGAGATGCATGAATGGATGATAATGGTTTCAGCCACAACCGTACCCAAAAGAGTCAGAACGAAAGATGTTGAAACATCACAAAAGCCCATCCTGATTAACCTAACCTACACTACATGCATGATCGATCTGATAATCCATGTCCGGTGATGGCATCATGTAACTACATGTAGGAAGAATGGAGTTCAGGTTCAGTTTCTATCCTGCATCAATGCCGATAGAACTATAGAAGAGCAGGCCGGCGCGCAACAACAGGCTTCAGCTATCGTTGCTCCATTGTTGGCCGAAGACACGCGAGCTGGGCTTCCTGGCTCTGTGCTCCCGCGCGACCAGACCATCAGCTGCTACCGCGCGCCGATGTCCTGAAGAGCCTGAAGAGGTTCCGACGACAGGAGCGCTGGCAGCCTCCTTGCTCTGTTGCTGTTGCCTTTGCCGAGGAGGAAGACGTCGGTGAGGACGGACTTGGACTGCTGCAACGCCTTGAGAATCGCCAAACCCTGCATCGATCATATGTGAAAACCAAGCCAGCAATGTATGATGCTAGTTTCACAGTTAATGCGTGCCCATGAAAGCCGATTGAGAAGGTAAATCTGGGGTGTTAGGAACATGTGAAGGATCAAGCGACCGACGGGCGACGGACCACATTGTAGCCGAGCTGCACCGTCTTCTCCTGGAGGTCGCCGAGGTCCTTCAACCCGAAGGTATTGAGCAGGGAGATGGTGCTGGAGATGTCGGACTTGGGGACGGCGGCGACGGTGAGGTCGTCCAGCACCGTGTACGTCGTCACGGTGCCCTGCACGAACGACGGCGCCGGTGACAGACGGAGGAGGGAGCTGTTGTTGGTGGTGGTCGCTGCCGGCGACGTCACGGTTGGGCTGAGGAGCGCGTCCTTGGCGGCGCCGGTCAGCACGTCGGTGGCGGAGTTGAGCTTCTCCACGCTGGCGTAGAGGTTGCCGATGCTGGCGACCATGGCCTCCTTACCGACCAGCTTGACCGCCGTGGCGACGGGCATGGCGAGGAGGGAGAAGAGGAAGTCCACGACCTCCTTGCTCGCCTCCGCGAACAGCACCCGCTGCGCCTTCCGGTCGATGAATAGCTTCAGGCTCAGCGCG
Source organism: Chrysopogon serrulatus (assembly GCA_015844335.1). Classification (NCBI taxonomy): domain Eukaryota; kingdom Viridiplantae; phylum Streptophyta; class Magnoliopsida; order Poales; family Poaceae; genus Chrysopogon; species Chrysopogon serrulatus. Next base: position 137,120 of record JADLZL010004819.1, on the reverse strand, counting down.
GCGGTGGCTGTGGCGGTCGCCATCTCGCTCGTCGTCGTAGTAGGGGAAACGCAAACGGGTGACAGTGTGGGTGAGGCAGCGAAAAATAGGGGGTACTTGAGATGAGCTGAGCTGGGCAGCCAGGTCAAGCGACTGTCTTCACTATCTACTGCCCACTCTGTGCACTCTGCTCGACTTTTTAGCAAGATTTCTTTGCCTGGCCAGCACCCAACAGGATGCCTTGAGGTGCCTGTGGTCTTCGGGGTGACCGGGGACGAGCGGAGACAAAGCGGTCACGGCGATCAAAATCAGGCGCGTCTCAGCTAAGTCAATGCTGGGGCGGTGGCTGTCAGGGCCGGTGTCGCGGTGGTGGCCGGGGACGAGCGGGAAGAAGATGCAGAGAGAAAAGGGAAGGAAACACGCTAAGATGCAAACAGTCAAATAAGGGCACCTTGCACCTCTCTAGAGCCTGTCCACTATAGGCTTCTCAACTCACCAATAAACCAAACACGCTATAATTATACAGAAAGATTAGACAAATATTTTTCTATAATTAATGATATCAGAAATAGGCTTTTAACCAAACAGAACTTCGTTAATTGCCTAGCCAAAAGCAGGGGCGGAGCTTAGTGTATGCCAACATGGACAATGCCCCCTCCTTCGATATGATGATTGTCCACTACTAATCATGTTCCTACAAGATTTGCCACCAGCCAAAAACATTATTAGCTAACATTATATTTTCTCTGTCCCATACTAAGACTTTATAAGATTCAAGAAAAATTGTCCCAAAATACTTAACTCTTACTTTCCCATACAACTTTATCTCCTCCTAATACACTTTTTTTCTTTCCTAACACATCTATATCTTTACAAGACTTCTATCTTTATTGCTGTCTATCTCTCTTTTAATTTGTGTGCATAACACTTATTCACTTCTTTTTTGATTCCCGTGTCCAAACCTAAGATCTTATAGGATTAAAAAAATATCCTAAAATACTTAACACTCTCACTTTCCAATGCAACTTTCTCTTCTCCCAATACACCTTTTTCTTTTTCCAATACATCTCTATCTTTATGAGGTCTCAATCTTTATTGCTCTCTTTCTCTCTCCATGATTTATGTGCACAGAACTTTTTCACTTCTCCTTAATTCCCGTGTCCAAACCTAAAACACCATGTATTTTTAAACAGGCACCTCTTCTAGATGTTGTTTTTGTTAGACAAATTGTCTGACTTTAACCAAACAATCCATCTATACCATGTGGATGCAATTTTATAAGTGCGCTCCCTGTTTTGTTCTAATTTTGTCCGGACACAACAAAGGTAGTATGAGTTAAAAAGAAACTGATAAAATCTAGGTATAAATAGCTTTTGTTTTTAAGAATCTACTAAAAGAAACTGACAAAAAAAGCTTGCAAAACTAGCATATTTGATCCCACCTAATTTTCAAAAGCCAAATTTTTAATAAAAACTAAAGGGATCCAAACAACAGTCCTTATGTTGTGTGATTCGCAAAAATAAAACTATATATTTGACTATCCACGGCATTAGGTTTTGACCGGTGCTGAACACCAGGCTGCGAGTCATGTTCATGTAGTAGTAGAGCGTGATGCTGAGTTCAACAAAAAAGCAGGCTGCGAGTCATGTTCATGTAGTAGTAGAGTCGTGCTGACTGCTGTACTCCGTAGGGAACTACTGTGATTTGTTCAGCCTCCTTACTACCTCTTGCTATTAATATTGATAGCAAATCAGCAACTATAATATTATAGGCCCATAATATTATTAGTAAAATATAGTCTTAATACCGAAGAAGGTAGATCCGACAACAATCGGAGATTACAGGCCAATAAGCCTCATGCACAGCGTTGCCAAAATAATGGGTAAGGTCCTGGCAAACAGGCTGGCACATCATTTGGACAACATTGTATCCCACTCACAAAGTGCATTCATCAAAGGAAGGTCCATTCAAGATAATTTCCAATACATCCAAGGAGCGATCAGACACTTCCATCGCAGTAAAACACCAATGCTGTTTTTGAAGTTGGATATAGCAAAAGCATTTGACAATGTCAGATGGGAGTACCTGTTAGAGATAATGGAGCGACTTGGGTTTGGACAAAGATGGCGGGATATCTTGTCATTGATATGGTCAACAACATCCTCACGCATCCTACTAAATGGAGAACCCGGACGACCAGTCAATCACCGAAGGGGACTGAGGCAGGGAGACCCACTATCGCCAATGCTGTTCATCCTAGCAATGGACCCAATTCAACGACTACTTGATAAAGCAACCCAAGAGGGGCTGTTACAGCCGATTGGGGACACACCAGTCAGATTTCGGACAAGCCTATATGCTGATGATGTTGCTGTATTTGTGAGGCCTAACCCTCAGGATATATTGAACCTGCAGAGTTTGCTGCAATCCTTCGGAGATGCGACTGGACTCTTCACAAATATGCAGAAATCAACACTTTATCCAATCCAATGCGATGACAGAGACACGCAATCTGTCCAGGAAGCCTTTGCTGGACAAATTGGGCAGTTCCCAACCAGATACTTAGGATTGCCGCTACGTCTTCACCGAACAAGGAGGGCGGATGAGCAGATTCTTATTGATAAAATTGCAGCAAAACTTCCAGGATGGAAGGGCAGGCTGCTCAACAAAGCTGGAAGATTGACCTTGGTTACTTCAGTACTATCTGCAATACCTACTTATCACATCTCTGTACTCCCTCTGTCCAAATGGGCTGTCAAGCGAATTGATCGAATACGCAGGAACTTTCTATGGAAAGGAGATGACACTGCAAGAGGAGGCAATTGCCAGGTCAATTGGAGGAGAGTATGCCGACCGAAGAAATTGGGTGGCCTGGGAATACATGATCTGCAAAATTTTTTGGCGGGCACTACGGCTCGGTGGATGTGGCACAGATGGACTGATGACACCAAACCATGGGCAGGGCTACACATCGAATCATCCAAAATTGAAAAGGACCTTTTCCGAGCATGCACACAGATAACACTTGGTAATGGCCAAAAAACAAATTTTTGGCATGATCGCTGGTTGAATGGAGCAGCACCTAAAGACATCGCACCTCTTTGCTACCCTCTAGCGTGGCGCAAGAATCAGACAGTCCAAGCTGCACTGAACCAAAAGAATTGGATGAAAGGGCTTAGACGGATGACAAACGCCACACAGATCACACAATTTGTTGAGTTATGGCAGCAACTCGGAGGGATTCAACTCAGTGACAACCAGATCAAATACGAGTGGCGCTTCTCGGCAGATGGTCGTTACTCCTCCAGATCAGCATACATGATGCAATTCAAAGGATCCATACAGGACTACTCATGGGACAAAATATGGAAGATAAAGGTCGAGAATAAATGTAAGTTCTTCCTCTGGTTATTACTGCAGAGGAAGCTGCTAACGGTGGATCGAATTATAAAGCGGGGAGGACAAGAAAATCCGGTTTGCCAACTATGCAGGACAAGGAACGAATCTATGACACACATGGTGGCCAATTGTTCTTACTCTGACAGAGTATGGCAACTAATAGCACAGGCAACAGGTCAGCAAAACTTGCATCAACAACAACCGGTCAATAATCTGAAATCGTGGTGGACAGATTTAGTGGGTGGAATGGCATCGCCTAATCTAGAATACAGAAATCAGGTTGCCACCTACACAGCATGGAACATTTGGAAAGAACGATGTCGACGAGTATACGACAACAAGGCGATGACAGAAACACAACTGGTTGCCTTAATAAGGCAGGATGTAGCGGCAATCAGGCAAGCAAGGGAATTGCTGGACAACTAACAGCCTTTGTTTCCTTTCTTTCTTGTATTTGTTTTCTTATTAGTTCTTCTCAGCACTGACAAAAGCTTGTAAATAATTACTTCACCTTCTATAATGAAAAGGCAGAGCACCTGCTGTTAAACCTCAAAAAAAGAAATAAAGAAAGAGAATCTCCTGGACGGAGGCCCTTTTTTTGTTTGGAGGTATTAATGACCAATATTATCATTATCTCTGCTGGTTCTTCTCTGCAGTCAGCTGCATCATGACTTCATTACCACTAGCGAAAGGGAATGCAATGACAATTTGGGCGTGAGCTGCGCTGCAGCTGGCTTCGAGAGTTGCTGCAGCTGCAGAAAGACCCCTCCATCTCCGGTACGTTCTCACATCTTGCCCGCTTGTGCCAGGCAACTCGTAGTCTGATGACGCTTTGCAGTACTCCATCATAGAGGTCCAGAGCAGACTAGATAGAGGCAGAGGTTGAAGGACATCAGGTTCAGGAACACAGTCCCGTCCGGTTTGGCGTGAATCCTTGGCCGGAGAGTACCCTCCGAAAATGGACTAGTTTCTACTAGCATCTAAAATCTATCTCACAATAAATGTACTTTTAAGGCATTGTTCGCTACCAAGCACTACTATATTTTTAGCTACTTTTACCATTTTCAAAATGCAATTAGCTATTTTTATTGTGACATTGGTTCCCCATCCTAGTAATGCTTCTGGGACAAGGACGTAAACAATAACCCTCGACTGCTTTACTCTGGTCAGTTGCAAATGCCGCGTGAAACTGTAAATTGTTTTTTTTTTTGAACTCTGAAACTGTGTGTAAATTGTCGCCCTAAATGAAAGCTATTCGTAGTCGTAGAAACCGTGCGACGTTCTCCGAGGCCGGCAAGGACGTGGTCGCTCCCTCTCTGCGCAGCCGCGGTGTTGCACATCCAGAACAGCTTCCATTCCACCCCCGGCGAAGGGCTCGACACCTGCAGCAAAGCGACGGTGCCCTAGCTTGCTGCGGCGACGAGATGACCAAACACGAAACTGCTGCCCAGCCGGCGGTCACGCGGACAGCCACCGGTGGAGCGAATGAAGGGTCTGTTTAGTTGGCATCTAAAATTTGCCATACCAAGAATGTTTAGTTGGCATCTAAAATTTACCATACCAAGAATTTGACAAGCTAAATCTTATATAAAAAAGTTGTCAAAAATTTAGCAAATTAAATATAGGTAGTTGGTAAATTTTGATAGCCAACCAATTATTAGCTAAAATCATGACGTGCCAAATATTTAGTATAGCAAATTTTGTTAACTAACCAATCAGTCCCAAAATGTGCACGACTGACCGCACGCCAAGGTTCATGCGGTGGAGCCGCCGCCCGCGCCCCACGGAAGCTCGCACCGCGTTGGCGTGGCTATCGATAACTTGGCCTGATCGATTGGACCGTACGTGGATGGGAAAGGACGTGTGCTCCATTTGCTCAAAAAAAAAAAAAAAAATCAGACCGAGAGCAAGCAAAAGGTTTTGCGGGATCCATCAACTGTGGCCTCCCAACAGTCATTTACCGTCTCAAAATAATTGTCCTTTCATTTCTCGATGTATAAAAAGGCAATTTTTAATACATAATAAATATTATCGATTAATATCATTAAAAGATCTTTAAATCTAGTTTTTTAATAAAATTATTCAGAGATATAAATATTATATATATTTTCTATAAATTAAGTCAAACTTGTGATAAAAAACCGAAAATAACGCTTATTTTGGGACGAAGTAGTATGGGAGAATTGAGAGCACAGCAATACGCTACGAAGGATAGATGTTTTGTGAAGAATGCCATTCTCATTACTCTCATAGCCTTCACTAGTACAAAAATCATTTTTCTTGGCACCTTATTTTTTTTTTCACAGACGATTCATAATTTCGCTATACTACATTGCACAACTTTGGCACGCTTTGGTTGAAGCTGAAAGAATCGCTCTCTCTCTCTCTCTCTCTCTCATATGAAACCACCTCATCTGTCTACTGACTGGAGATTGAGGACGACTCACATAGTAGTGGATAGTGCCCTACTCTAGGAGTACTACTGATCATAGGCTGACCCATGCGCCCTTTAGCTTTCCCCGATAATATGGATGACTAAAACACAAAGAAGAACAAGCAACATGACCATGCTTGCTACAGTCCCAGCTAGGTGTACCGTGTACACAGAGGGAAGTACTACTAGTGGGAGGAGTTGGTTGGATGCTAGGCATGCATGGCATCGAGTGGCAGCGGCCGGGGCGCCACTCGTCGTATGACGAACAAGAGAAGAACACTTGCAGGACGCCGACGGCGAGAAGAGCTAGAAACGTCTCGGTGAGGGCGACCCACTAGTAATCCCTTGCGCGCTCGCCGCGAACGTGGCCGGTCCAGACATCGATGATGGTGATAACGTCCCAGGCGCGGTACGCGGCGAAGGCGACCGCCGCCGCGCACGCGCACAAGCTGAGCCGCCTGAGCACCGCCGCGGGCGGGGCCCTATCCATGGTGATCGGCACGAGCAGCAGCGCCGCCCTGGCCCTCTTGAGCCGCTCCGACTAGAGGTGCAAATTGGTGAGTGTTAGGTGCACCTCTAAACCTCTTTAATTTAAGTATTTATACTATTTCTCTAAAATTTCTGAAAAGTAGTATAATTATTTAAACTAATAAGGTTTGGAGGTGCACCTAAAGGTTACCCCCTTTACACCTCTAGCTCCGACCTTGGCCAAGCACCTCGCTTCGCGTCCGTCGGGCGCGGTGGCGCCCTCCGCCTGCAGGCCCAGCACAAAAAGACCATGAGACGTACGACTCCGGCCGGCGGCTGGCCGGATGAAAAAGGACAGACTCGCGTGGAGCTCTACACTAGTTACCAGATAACCGGGCTTGAGGGGCAGTGTGGCCAGATTGCCAGCGCCGCCGCGATGGCGACGAGGAGACCGAGGGGGTGTTTGGATGGTGTAGAAAATATTTTGCCTGTGTCACATCGGAATGTCAGAGAGATGTCGGAAGGGGGTTTCGAATACCAATAAAAAAACAAATTACAGAACTCGTCAGGAAACTATAAGACAAATTTTTTAAGTATAATTAATCCAGCATTAGTAAATATTTACTGTAGCACAACATTGTCAAATCATGAACTAATTAGGCTTAAAAGATTCGTCTCGTAAAATTATCGTAATCTATGTAATTAATTATTTTTTTAGACTATATTTAATACTCCATACATTGACAAGATTCGATGTGACAGGGCAAAACTTTTGCCCTGTTCATCCTCTCGCCTAGCTGTGGCTAGCTGTGTCACTGTACGTGTGTGTACAGAAAATGCGTTTGATGCGGATGAGGTCCAATTCCAATGTGGATGCAGGTGTGTGACGCCGCTAGCTCCTTTTTTTTTTTTAGGGGAAACCGGAGCTTCATTACTGGATAACAGAATTACAATCTGAGTTCATGATATCTGCAAGACCAGGTGGTGGCATTTGCCACTCCACCATCTGAGAATTGCGAGATACCGACCGAGCACACTCATGAGCTGCAGTATTACATGATCTAGACACAAAATAGAAACTAAAATCTTGGAAACTCCGGCTCAGCTCCTCCATTTCATCTAACATCGGGGCAACCTCTGACCGTTTAGTATCGCGGCTGTTCCATAAGCCAATTAGCACCTGGCAATCAGTTTCCAGGATCACCTTCTGCGTTCCTCGCGCTTGGGCCAGTCTCGCACCGTCCGCAGCACGCCCGTGCCCGGCAGCAGTAGCACTGAGGCAATGCTCATACCATCTAGCTCCTCCTCCAATCGGCTCCCCTTCCGAGTCCCCGAGCACGAAACCGATGACGCAGAATGGTCCCTGCCACTGAACGCTGCATCTATATTGCATTTCGTCCACCCAGATGGCGGTGGAGTCCATCTCTCTCTTGTCTTTGGTACTGCATTTGCCGGCTTCGACTGGGTCGCGTGCCACAAATCAAAAGCTGTATCTGCTGCCCACTGGACCGAACACTTCAATGGTATTGTTTCCTTTCCATGTCTTCTATCATTTCTAGCCATCCAAAGCGCCCACATACCACACAGGATACTCGCTGCGCTCTTCGATGGGACAACCTTGGGATCTATCAGCTCATGAGCCCAATCCTGGGGGTGCAGAGGCGGTACCTTAATTCCAAACGAGCTCTTCATGATCTCCCAGAATGATCTAGACATGGTGCATTCCATCAGAACGTGCTTGACTGACTCCTTCTCATTTCCACAGAGTTCACAATTGGGGAGAGGCTCGATATGTCTTCGATGCAACTCCTCTTTCGCTGGCAAGAAGTTATGAACAACTCGCCACCAAAACACCCGAACCTTTGGGGGAACACACAATTTCCATATTCTGGACCATGAAGCATCTCCAGACGGTGACGCCCCATCCATGGCTGGGGGCTGGCCATGCTCCTCCGATATGCTGATCGGACTGAGTACAGACCATGTCGTTCATATTCCCATGCCCAAACGTCCTCACCATGTCCCCTGGCCGGCAAGCTCAGAATGGCATTGGCATCCACATCGTAGAACAGGTGTTTGATCAGTTCTGAATTCCATCCACCACTCGGTGTCATCAACTCCGATATTGTATTCACTTGGGTCGGCGCCGGTGGCGTGATCGGTCTTCCTCTGAAATGATTTGGAAGCCATCTGTCTCGCCACACATGTGTTGTCTCACCATTACCAATTCTTCTCACCAGCCCCATCGACAAAGCTTCCCTCCCCGCCAGGATGGCCCGCCACGTGTGGCTGGCATGTTTCTTCCGGGTGGCAGTCAAAAATTCAGAGTCATGGTAATATCTTCCCTTCAGTACACGAGCGCAGAGAGACTCCGAGTTCTGTAACAGTCGCCAGCCCTGCTTGCCTAGCATCGCCAGGTTAAACAAGCGTATATCCCGAAACCCCATACCTCCATTGCACTCCGGGCGTGGTCGAAGCTCCCCCGCTGCCGTGGATGCGCCCGGCTATCAGCTGCTCCTCCCCACCAATAGTTTGAAATCGGTCTTCATTCTTTTGCGGTATCCTTAGGAAGCAAGAAGCAGCTCATGGGGTATGTTGGAACGGCTTGTGCAACCGACTTGATCAAGATCTCCCGCCCGCACACCCGCCTCCCGGCCACTCCATGTCCCAATCGGTTTCTTGACTCTTGTTGGCAAGAACTCGAAGGAGCCCCCTCACCGACGTCCAATGGCGGTAGGGAGCCCAAGATATTTCTCCGCCAAGGCTTCGTGTCAATTTGAAGAACTTGCCCGACTTCTTGCTTGCTGTCATCATCACTGTTTTTGCTGAAGAATACCGCATATTTTTCTTTGTTAATCATTTGCCCCGAGCCCTTGCTGTAGGTTTCAAGGATGCTTTGCAACCGCTCGGCACCCCTTCTCGAGGCTTCGAGAACACAATGCGCGTCGACAAATAACAAATGAGAAACCCAGGGTGCATGGATCCCTACTCTTACTCCCCTTGATAGGTGCCCCGGTCCAACCGTCTTAAGGAGACTGGAGAGGCCTTCCGCACGCAGCAGGGAAAAGGTATGGGGAGATCGGATCCCCCCTCGGCGAATACCTCTCGACGGCATGAACGTCGGTGACAAACTTCCCCATTTACGCCAGCATCGTGAACGAGACAGAGGTAACACACCTCATGACAAAGATTCACGAACCCCTCTCGCAAACCCCCAGCTTCAAAGATAATTCCCCCGAGGTACTCCCACTCAACTCTGTCATAGGCCTTGGCCATGTCGAGTTTAATTGCCTGAGCTCCCCTCTTTCCCTTTCTTACGCTTCAAATAGTGGGTGCATTCAGTAGGCCACCGGGGCGTTGTCCGTGATGAGGCGACCCGAACAAATGCACTCTGTTCTTCCGAAATAATATCATCAAGGAGAGGCCTCGGTCGATTTGCAAGTACTTTGGAGCGAGTTTATAGATGACATTGCATAACGAGATCGGCCTAAAGCTCTTGAGCTCCCGTGGGTTTTAACCTTCGAATTAGGACAAGCGTTGTGCCGGTTGATCCCCCGCAATGGTCCTCTATTTAGGAAGTGAAGAACTGCATTTGTGACGCTAGCTCCAACGGTCTCCCAAAGGAGTTTGGTAGAAACCGGCAAGTAAAGCCATCCGGCCCCGGTGCTTTGCTTGCTCCCATCATCGCCCGAGCCTGCTCTACCTCTCGCGCACCGAAGGGCCTCTCTAGAGCCTCATTCATCTCGTTCGTGACCTTACATTGCACACTTGACGTAACCCCCGCCCGGGTCAAGGTCACCATCGCCAAAGTGAACAACCGCTTATAAAAGTCGAGGCCAACAACTCCAATTCCTCTTGCCCCGACACCATCTCGCCATCCGGGCCCCGAAGGGGACCAATCTGATTAGCCTTGGCCCGTTCTCTGGCGCGGGCATGGAAGAACTTTGTATTCCGATCGCCTTCTTTGAGCCATGTCGTGCGAGCCCTTTGCTTCGCCATGATCTCCTCTCTCGCCAGGAGCTCAGAAAGCCGCCGCATGATCTGTCTCTCTCTCAGCGATGGGCCAGCATAGAGTGACTGGCTTCTCACCTCTTCCAGTTCACGGCGCAGCGATGCCAGCTCTTTCTTGACTGAGCCGAACACTGACTGTTCCCATCCCTGGAAGGAGGCCGCCATCCTACCCAGCGAAGCCTGTAACTGAGACATGTCCTGGACTGCTCTAGCGTCTCCCCAGGTATCCTGCACCATACTCATGTACGTAGGATCTCTTTGCCACATGTTTTCATATCTAAAATTTCTTTTACCTCTTCTCCTGCCCCGCTTGGCGTGGTAGCACTCGATCAGCAAGCAACAATGATCCGATTCCGTTGTCTGAAGATGAGTCACCTTCACTTCCTTGAATCGATCTGCAAAGGTCGAGTTGATAAACGCTCTGTCTAGTCGCACCTTGACGTTGCGCTCCCCATGTTGTCTGTTGTCCCAGGTATAAGGAAGCCCCGAGAATCCCACATCCACGAAGCCGCATTCATCCACAGCTCGTCGGAAGCCCTCCATCTGGCGTTCCGGTCTCGGCACACCCCCAAACTGTTCGGTCGAGTCTAGAACTTCGTTGAAATCCCCAAGCACAACCGGGGGGCATTGCTCGTTGATTGAGATACTCCATGAGATCCCAACTTCTCCACCTCAACTCTCGTCTAGCTTCACCATAAAATCCGTAAACCTCCATCGTATCACCTCCGTCTCGGGTCAATTACCATCACATCAATATGAAGCTTGTCATAAGAATTCAGCTTCACACATAAATCATTCGTCCCACAACGGGCAAGACCCCCACCACGACCAAAACATCCAACACCAACGCCATTTGCAAAGCCCAAACACCTTCGCAGACCTTGCACATTGTAACGTCCCGCCTCCTCGAGGCCGGGTCCGCTTACATCTAACAGCTTTAATAGGACCAATATTACCCTCACAGACCAATACCAGTCTTTTCTGCGCACTTTGTCCTCACTCATGCGCACCCTGAACGAATTCGGTCGGTCACCCATCTCTGAAATTGCTCCGGGCCAAGCACGCTTAACCCTGAGTTCTTTCAAGATGAGCTTCCCAAAAGAAGTTGCAACTTATTGGTATGAGTATCATATTAATCCTATTAAGCCCTGGTCCGGGGTGTTACATCCTCACCCCTTAAGCGATCGACGCCCTCGTCGATCACCCCCGGGAACCTCCTCCCTTGGCCACGTCCGTGTGTCGTGCAAGGCGCATGTGCCATGCTTGTGTGACCACGACGGATCCACACCTCACCATGCGCACCATGCTCGGCAAGAATCGCGACACACGCGCCCGTGAAACCGCGAGAGTCGGCTCGATACCATTTGTAACGTCCCCGCCTCCTCGAGGCCGGGTCCGCTATTATATCTAACGGCTTTTAATAGGACCAATATTACCCTCACGGACCAATACCGGTCTTTTTCTGCGCACTTTGTCCTCACTCATGCGCACCGGGAACGAATTCGGTCGGTCACCCATCCTCGAAATTGCTCCGGGCCAAGCACGCTTAACCCCGGAGTTCTTTCAAGATGAGCTTCCGAAAAAGAAGTTGCAACTTATTGGTATGAGTATCATATTAATCCTATTAAGTCCTGTCCGGGGTGTTACACACATCATCCAAAAAACGTCGTGTTTCCGAAAGAAACACTAACATGGGCTGATGTAGCTGTATCAAGCTACACACTTCCCCGAAGCGCCTCGGGCGCCCCCCCCCCCCCCCCTAGTTCATGCTCAAGATTTTCATTGTGCCTGGCCGAGGGGCGCCGCCGCAACCGCCGCCCGATCGTGCATTCTTGGGGGATTGGGATCTCTTCGCTTCTCTGGCGATGCCTCCGAAGCCACCTTGCCATCATCATTGCCACTTCGGCCCAACTGGGCCACTCTTTCTAGTACTAGTCCGTAAGGGACTATAGCATTTGCCCCTGCCGCTGGAGCATTGAGATCCGGCGTGACCGGCGTGCTGGCACCCGATCCTTTCGCCTTGCGTTTCCTCACGGTATTCATGGGCTTCTTTTGTTTCTCTTTGAATAGGTTGCGGCTGACTGACGCCGCATCCTGCTTAGTCTTACTGCTGTGCTCTCTCACCGGGTTCTTCGGCGGAGACAGAACCTCATCCTCCTCCGTCTCCATCGAGCCTTTCCCGTGATCCGAAGTCTTCGACCACCCCGATCTATGGGTCGAGCCCTTGAGTTTCTTCGGGCGGCAGAGGAGCCACTCCCAAAGGACTCCGTGAGCCGCCGACGCAAAAACCCGCAGCTTCTTCTTCTTAGCATCGGTACTTTCGAGTTTGGAGTCATAAGGTAGTCTCCCCGCCGAGTCACGGATCACTGGCTTGTCACAGTCCAGCTCTGAATGGCCCATGATTCCACATGCCTGACAGAAGAAAGGCAGCTTCTCATACTGGATGTCAAACCATTCTGGTTCAACATCTTTCTTTGTTTTCAGTAGGACACCTCGCCTCAATGGTTTGGTGACATCGATGGCCACCCTGGCCCTTAGGAAGGATCCACTGGCCTTGCCATCCTTGTCCACATCCATCTTCTTTACAGCCCCGATCGGAGACATGGCACGCTTCACCTCTCGTGTGTCTGCTCATCCATCCCAAGGGCAGATTTAAAATTCTAATCCATATGTCCATGTGATCAAATTTGATCTCGAAGGCCTCGTGGTCTCATCGTATGGTTGCAGCAGGGAGGGCATGTCGCCAACCAACCACGGTGAGCCTCCCAACGCCGCTCCATGTCCACCTGAAGGTTGAACTCCGCGATGAAAAGATTTTCATCCTTCTCACCGATTGATCTAATCTTCGGGCCAAATGGGTTTCCCAAGCCGGTTTCATCGCCCGGTAGACGGTGGTAGCATGGATGATCTGCCGCGAGAGGACCTTGCCGAACAACGCAAAACTCCACGGCTCCCCGGGCCCTCGTCCGTCTCATCATCACTGAACTCCGCAATGTCCGCCTCTTCCGCCGTCGGACCGAGATTCGAAGGAGGTCTTCGACGTTCACATGCGGTTCCCCGGAAGATCCAGCGCTCGACTCCCGTCATACTTGTCGGTCGGTCGAGGGGCAAAGTGTAGTATGCAGCAATCTGAAGTGATGCGCACACCAAACGCGATCCCAAACTTAGGGTTCCTAGCGGCAGCACCCCTAGTGGGAAGTTTGTGGTCGACGGCGCCGGACAGCTAACCGTCGATTTGCGTGGGCTGCCCCCAACGAACGTCAGGGACAGGGCGTGGGCGCCGAGACCGGAGTGGTCGCCGGCGTTGCAGACCTAGGTCGCCGGTGGTGGCGGCTAGGTCGAAGGTGGGATCGTAATCGCCTCACGAATCGCCTGCATGCAATCTCCGGGAATTACGGATCTCATGGCGGTCCGCGACGCCGCTAGCTCCTCTCCCATGGGTTTTGCCGGGTCCTGCGCTGTTCGATCGACCTCATGCCCCTGCTGCGTCGGCGATCGATGCGTGTCGATGCGTCGCGTTTTTACGGCATGGCGCTATGATCATCTCCTACTACTACACGCGATGCGACGGCACAAGGTGGACAGGCTATGGGTTTTGCCTTGTTTAGATTACCTCCTAACTTCCAAGTTTTTTCACTCTCTCTCCATCACATCAATTTGTACCCGCATGTAAAGAGTATTAAATATAAGAAAAAAAAACTAATTACACAGTTTAGTTGTACATCACGAGACGAATCTTTTGAGCCTAGTTAATCCACAATTGGACAATATTTGCCACATACAAACGAAATGCTACAGGACTTTTCAATCTCTCTCCATCACATTAATTTCTACCCTATATATGGAGCATTAAATGTTAGTAAAAAATAACTAATTGCATGGTTTGGTTGTAAATCACGAGACGAATTTTTGAGCCTAGTTGGGCCACGATTGGATAATATTTACCAAATACAAACGAATCAAGCACAGGACTTTTCAATCTCTCTCTTCTCTCCATCTAAACAAGGCCGAAGCACAACAGTGAAGTTGGCGCAGGCTTACAGACTGAACAATCTGCGCCAACTACATTGTTGTGCTTAACTCGTCATCTATCTCTTGTCCACTACTATAATTTAAAAAGTAGACTTGCAATAGGTACAATTATTACTGTCTTTAGTGGTACTCTCTTCCTCCCACAAAAGATGCATAACGTGCCGGAGTGTTTCTAGTCCTTGTCAAATCAAAGATTTAAACACTAATTTAGAATATTAATTAAAAATTAATTATAAAACTAATTTATCAGCTAGAGACTAATTCACAAGCTATTAAGTATAATTAATCTATAATTTAACAATGTTCTACAGTAAATATTAGTTAACAATGGGCATGCCCCGTCCCGCATTTCTGGGGTGCATTTTATTAGCTACTGGTAGACATTTGTTCACATATACTACGTACTCCTATATTGACCGAGAAGGACGGCCCATTTACAGGACCCATTTCTGTTCTGGCTGATTGTAAATTTATGAATTTTCTCATAATTCATGGTTCGTCTCAAACAGTAAAGTCAACATCAATGGCAACATTTTTGTTGTGAACCTGTATAAAATTCTTTGTTATGAACACTGAAGTTCCTAGATTTTCAGATATGGTCTTCAATCTGATTTCATTTGGACTAAGATTGTAGATTACAAATATAGAACCAATAATCCAATGTTCTTTATTGTGATAATCCACAATCTCTCCATTTTGGATAGGAGTAATGTGGGCTTTACGAACAGCTAGAATGGGTATCAAATGGTTAGTGGGTAATGGAAGAAAAGTTAGATTTTGAGAGGACCACTGGTTTGGTAACTCAAGTTTAGCAATACAATTAAAATTTTGGCCTCTATACTGTATGTCATGAGTGACTAACAGGGCAAGACTATTAGTCAAGTTTGGGATGGTCAAGTTTTGAGACTAACTTTTAGATGTGCTGTCTCAGAAAACCTGATGAATATGTGGTATGATATGTTGAGTACAGCTGAGAGCATCAATTTACAGGAGGATAATGATCAGATTGTTTGGAGCTTTAGCTCAACTAGCAAGTTTTCTGTCCAGTTCTTGCTGTTTGGAAGTTAAAAATTCCACCAAGGGTACGGTGCAATTCTTTCTTTGGTTGTTAACAAAAAAATATTTTGGCCAGGGATAACATAGCCAAAAGGAGAGAAGTTTATAATAGAACCTACTTATTCTGTAATGAGCTAGAATCTGTGAACCATCTATTCTTTGACTGTTGCATTGCTAAAAGAGCAGCTTTTAGCTGACCTAAGAGGTGATTGGGATTTTGAATTTATTGCAACCTTCTGGATCGCTAATAATAATAAAAAAAAACATCGTTGCACTAGCATCATTAGTTCAGCTGTTCTGTGGTGTCTTTGGAATTTTCATAACAAGATGTGTTTTTCAGGAGCTCATTTGGACAGGGGAAAAAGAGTTGATACTATAGATTGGCAAGATTCTGAGGAGATGAAGACCAATGTACGAGCAAGAACTAGGATATGCAGTGGATATGGTGATTCAGAAATTGGAGGACACCGAAGACCCTGTTGGGATTGGGGAATGCAATCAAGTTTGGAGATGTGCCTTTCGGCTTCGTCAATGTGATTCAGCCTGAGCTTGCGAGAGAGATAAACTGTAATAATCTTCATAGCGTTGCCAGTAGCTTGCGAGAGAGCTAAACTGTAATGGAGGGTGCACTATACACTGTGCACTGAAGAGCCCAGAAGTGGACAAAAAAGGTTCATCATCAGTCAACAAATCACAAGTGGAATATTACACAGCCCAGAAGAACCATCACCAACTTTTAAGCAAGCAAATCAACCTTATCCATCCAAAGATTGGCAACACTACCAGTTTGCACGCATACTACAAAGCCAAACAAGAGTCTAACGGGTCGTCACAAAAAACCAAGTTTACCAACCAAATTGAACAGCTCAACCAGACATGGGCATGGGCGGGTGACCTTCAATTTCAAACATAGTCAGCATTTGGCTGCTGCGAGCCCAAATCAGTATGCCCGCTTCTTGCTGAGGAAAACATCCGTGAGGACCGTCTTGGACTGCAGTGATGCCTTGAGAATCTGTAGACCCTTCAAAACCAAAATGTTTCACTTATTACCAACAAACCAACACGCATGCAAATGAAGAGTACTTCGGCAAAAGAGCCAGAGAACGATGATGTGAATAATGTAGATGGATTGGTCACCTCATTGTAGCCAAGCCAGACCATCTTCTCCTGGAGCGCACTGAAGTCTGTCACTCTGAGTGTGTTGAGCAGCGTGATGCTGGAGATGGTGGACATGGGCGTCACCGTGAGGTTGTCCCTCACCGTGTATGTCACCACCCCCTGCACGAATCCTTTCGCTGCTCCTGAGGAGGCCTTCTGCACATTCTGCCCAGAGACCGCAGCCGCTGGAGCAACATACTTGAGCGCCCTACTCATCTTCTGGCCACAGCTTGGACAGCTCGCACCACTATTGTCTGTCACATAGTCCTTGCAATCGGCGTTGTACTTGTAGCTGCAATTGAAGAAATTCTTTGTCTGCCCGGATGAGGATGCCGGAAGCAAAAGGGAGCTGCGGCTGGTACTCGCAGCCGACGGCACGACCACGGGTCGGAGGAGTGCTTTCTTCTTCGCGCTGGGCAGGATATAGTTGTAATCGAGATTCTCCACGCTGTTGTAGAGGTTGCCAACGCTTCCGCACATAGACTCCTTTCCGAGCATCTTGACGATTGTGGCTACTGGGAGGGCGAGAAGGGAGAAGAGGAAGTCCACAACATCCTTATCTGCCTCAGCGAACAGCACACGCTTTTCCTTGGTGTCGATAAGGAGCTTCATCTTAAGGATCTTGGTGGTGGCCGCCATTCCGAGAGATCACTACTCAATTTCATTAATAACAAACCATTGTGTTAGAAAAGTTATGGCAATTTAATACAGCCAATGGCCAAGCTAACATGCAAGTGCATATTCAAGATGTAAATACAATCTAACTCATGTCAAAGAGAAACAATTCTTGTAGCCCTTATAACTTCATCAGCGTGGACATGAAAACTACTTCCTCCATTCCAAATTATAAGTTGTTTTGATTTTTTTGGTACATCTATTTTGCTATGTATCTAGATATAATAAGACATAGCAAAATGGATGAATTAAAAAAGTCAAAGCGACTTATAATTTGGAACGGAGGGAGTACATCATATTGCTCATATCCCTTGCACTCCATTGACTTGACAAAGTATTACAATTTACAAATATGAACCCAATAATATCAAACTTATAACACAAATTATATAAATTGTTGAGCTAATATCAATCAGATATTGTGAAGTTAATTGGATGGTTCTAATAGCCTGGGAGTTGAAAAATGAATAATATTACAGTTGGAAATTGAAAACCAGATCCAATCCAAAGCTGAGAGTTAAAAAAATGATCATTTTATAACTCTCAGCTTTGGATTGGGTCCTAGGTGAAAAAAAGATCATTTTTTTTAACTCTGAGCTAAGGATTGGATCTAGTTTTCAACTCCCAACTGTAATGAGATTCATTTTTCAACTCCCAGGCTATTAAAACCATCCAATTTGCAACCACCTGCTTAAATTTTGATTGTTTTAGGTGACGAGGCCTTGATGAATTTATTTGCAATGTAAAATTCGATGATGTTTTAAAATAGTAAATACATTCCATGCTTTCGAAATTAAGTTCATTTTGTTTCCAAAGATAATGTTTAAGGAATTATAACACTATGGAGTGTGGGACTAATTTAAACACTGTAAAACATATTGCTTGAGGTGGGGAACTGAGGGGCGGCGCGGCACAGACCTGATACGAGGACTCTGGATCGACCGGCCGAACCAAGAACACCTGGAGGCCCAGGAAGGCTGGAACCCCAAAGTAGCAGTTGCCGCGCGCCTCACAACCTGCAGAACCCAAATAAGCAGGATAAATGTGGACATCAGCAACAAACGAGAGACGGCAGCCAGCAGAAGCAGATGAGCATGAGAGCACAAAACAATCCAAACGGAGGCCCAGGCCCAGAACCGAAACATGCAAGAAATCAAGACGGCGATGACGCATCCTCGCCGCCGTAGGAAAACCCAACCCACGCGGCCAGGCCACACCCCCCTAAGGCCCCAACGCCAAGAACACATCGAATCGAAGGAAGAAGGAACCAAATCTAGCAAATCAGGGCGGTACAGACAAGAACACAGAACACAATCCGCGCTTCCGCAGGAGGGCGATGAAACGGCGCAACGAAGTGGCGAGGCCTACCGCCGAAGCCGAGAGAATATGACGGCTCCTCCGAGGCTTGACGCGGCGGACAAATGGGAGCAGCCGACCAGGAGACGCCTGAGGAAGGACCTAAAGAAACGGCGACGAGGGGTGGTTTTACTGGGGAGGTGGAGAGCCGTGGAACGGAAGGAGTGGAGTGGTGCTGGTGCTTTGCTCTCCGTGGTCAATAGATATTTCCGTGCAGTGCGATGGTGAAGCTATTTTTTATTGTATTTAGCTCTTCCCGTGCACAAGCAAAGGTCCGAAGCCACCACCGTGCCAAAAGAATCTAGTGTTTGGTTTAGAAATAAATATGGTTCCAATTTTGAGGTATGAAACGATTTGATTTCGTGGCCAATTGAGAGGGGCATGATCATCTCCGTCATGTTTACTTAAGAAGTTGGCACGTGGAAACGTCGAATATGTAATATTTATGTTTCCATATTATAAAATATAAATGACCATGAGGACTCTAATTGTAAATTAATTAGATTTAAAGATTTATTTCATGAAATTAGAATTATTTATGTAAATAGTTTTATAATTAATCCATTTTTATAATACTTCTGATTAGCATTCAAACATTTTATGTGACGGGGCTGAATTCTAGACCCCTAATATATACTAGTAGCTGTTACTGCCACACATTCGGCGTACGTACCAACGTCAGCAAGCAAGCCAAGGATGTTAAACGGGGCTTGTGTATGTACAAAGTTCAGTACCTTTGCGGCGCGACATTTTTGCAACAAAAGATCTATGCGATCGGTAACTACTACAACTAAGTATACTAGTCTACTGGCAGATTGGTATCAGTTCAGGGTACAACCCATGAACCCAAACACACCAAAGGGCTAGAACGGATCACGATATAGTAAGTTGAAGCATCATAAGACCAACCAAGCCTAGTTTCATGTTTAGAGTTTAGGGTCATGCTTGAACCTTCAAGGGCACTAAAGTAGTGGTCCTATGGCTGGCTGCCATGAACGAAATTAGTAGGTTGTAAGGTAGTCCACTTCATCGAAATTTAATGTGATGAAGAGAGAAACAAAGAGAGAATGAAGCGGTTGTTTGTCTTACCGCCCGGCGCATCGCATGTACCAAGACAAGTAGCTTGCATGCAACCTAGCGAAAAGAAGTTTGTTTCTTCACTGCCAACCTGTTAGCATTAAATGTATACAACCAACCTCTTAACCTTACCTGCTTAGTATGCGCAGCTTATGGTGCAGTCACGGCAGCCAACGTCGTCGGTGGTTTTCAAATGTACGTCTAGCTTCTAGGGGTGTGCTCGTCACGCTCTCGGTGCACCCAGTCCATTTGAGTTTGAGAATGTATGTGTCCTTCTAGGTAGTGTTTGCTTCGGGGATGAAGTGAGATGTGGTGGGACGATCCCACATTGTGGGTGTTTGGTTGGGAGACATGAGGGGTAAGATAATCCCACACGAAAAATATTTCCACAGTATCTAAGTTCACCCGTCATTGAAAAATTAGATCTTTGGTCACCCCACAGCTTGCCATGCCCAGCTAGGTCATAGAAAGGCAGACGTGTTTGGCTTTTCAGCTAGTGCTCCTTAGGGTCTAAACAAGCTATGCTTCTGTAGGAGAGGGATTTTGGCTCACTCCAGCAAGCAAGTTTCTTCTTTTCGGGCATGTTTGGTTTCCTGCATATGGCTCAACCAAGCTAGCTAGATGTAGCAACTGAATGTTTGGTTACATGTGTCGACGTTTGGGCCTGGCTTGCTTGTTGCAAAAAGCATCCTTCTGCTAGGCTCCATAGCTACGAGAAAATCGAGTGTTTCTCGGTGGTCAGGCTCGTACGGTACACAAGGTGCATGCGAAGCAGCTGTGTATAGCCAAAGATCACTGGCTCGGCACGTGCATGCGAAGCAGCTGTGTACGGCCAAAGATCACTGGCTCGGCACTAGACCCGTCAACCAAACATCGGTTTGTTAGAATTGATCTCTCCTCCTATTGGACCCAACGGCCCACTAGGGACCTTGATCCGCTCCTTGATCGGCGGAGCCCAACCCACCTATGGTTGGAGGGCCCCTGTCACGTGCGGTATATAAATAGAGGTGGGAGGCCGGGGCACGATGATCAAGGTTTGCCGCCGCCACTACTCCCACCGACAAAACCTAGACCCTACTCCGATCCGGGGGGCCGCACAAGTGACGGAAAGTCCCCGCCGCCACTGCATCACCGCCAGCGCTTCACTGCATCGCCGACTCGTCATCAACCGAGAGCCATGGCGGATTCCAGCGCCTCTGCACCCAAGACTGACGGTGGGAAACCCTAATACTCTCCCCTCTCCTCTCTGCATCTATGAGTACATCTTGTAATGAGTCAAGTGTCTATCTATTTCTCTAAGTCAGTTTACCCGGCTAATCTACTGCTAATTAATCCTGTGTTCGTAAGCTATCACGGTTGTGTGCCACCTGGTTGGATTGAAGCAAGCAACCAAATGTGAGGACTTTGCATGCGTTGTGCCTGGCTGCAGAGAGCCTGGCTCCGTGCGACGAACCTGGCTCCGGCGAACAGTGAACCAAACACGCCCCTCTATGCTGCGAGCGACCAAGCCAGAATGGACAGGGGCAACCCACCTAGGACGAGTGGCCGCACGTGCCAAACGAGGAAGAAACTGGAGAGGAGAAGAAAGAGAAGGTGGTCGCCGGCGAGGTCCGGCGTGGTCCAGCGGGCGAGCTCCGGCAGGCCACCACGTGGGCGAGCGCGCGAGGAGCTCCGTCCTGCTGCCACCGCCTCCCACAAAGTTGTAAGAAAACTTTTCTCTCTAGTGGCAAATCTGTCGGAGATTTTAGAAGATGATATTTGAATTTGTAAGAGAATGGCAAAAATATAAAAAGCCTGAAGGTAATCATCCCAGGCCCATTGTTTTTTCCCCCGATAAAAATGCCCATTGCTTCATTTTCTTTTGATTTCTGTATACACTGTTTTTTTATGATGATAAACTCACCACTGAATGCAAGTTTTAGCTCCATCGACTACATGGCAATCCACCGGTAATGGTGCTGGATTTGCTAGCACCACGACACGATTATTAGAGTTTAGGTAGCCCAGATTATAGTGGAAAAATCAAACTAGTACCAGAAGGCACTAGTACATAGCTTAAGAGATGAATCCACAATGAATGCATGTTTAATCTCCAATCTCTACGATACCCTACTACTCAGCATCAGAGGCAGCGCCGTCGTCGTCATTGTCGCCGGCAGCAGTGCGCGCCCTCTTCTTGGTCTTGGCCAGGAAGACATCAGTCAGAACGGTCTTGGACCTCAACGACACCTTGAGGATCTCCAAACACTGGAACAATCCAAAACAACACGTTTTTATTACTAGTTGATAACATAAATAAATCTAGTCCTGGAATGCAGTAATGAAGCAGATCGATCAGCGTTACCTCTTTGCGGCCGACGGTGACCGTCTTCTCCTCGACCGCGCCGAGGTCCTTGACGCCGATGATGCCAAGCAGTGCGACGGTGGACATGTTGGACCCGTGCGTGACGGTGAGGTCGTCCATGACGGTGTAGGTCGCCACGCCCTGGACGAACCCTCGGCTCCCCTGCGTCGAGCCCAGCGCGTGGCAGGCGCGGCAACGGTACAGGGACGGCGGCAGCAGGCCGTCAACGCCGCCCGCCGGCGGCGGCGGGCGGCGGCTGCAGGTCGACGCTGCGGTCGGCGGCGCGCTGCTGTGGCGTTGGCGCTGCCGGTGGGGGACGCAGGTACCACATATGTGGTGGTATGGCACCGGGCGGCGGCGCCGGCCAGGAGGAGGAGGAGTAGGACATGGAGCTGGGATCGTAGGGGGTACGCCGGCCCCGGCACCGGGGCGATGCTGGGGGCGCGAGCGGGGACGACGAGCCGGAGGGACGGGCCGACCGGGAGGCTGTCGTTGACGACCAGCGCGTCCCGGGCCTCCGCGCCCTGCATGTACGCGGCGTCCATCTTCTCGGCGCTGGCGTAGACGTTCACGACGCTGCCGAGCGCGTCGGCGGCGTACTCGCCGCGAAGCAGGCTCACGACGCCGCCCACCGGCATGGCCAGGACGCTGAAGAGGAAGTCGACCACGTCCTTGCCGGCCTCCGCGAAGAGGACGCGCTGGGACGCCGTCTCGACCAGCAGCTTCATGGTGGCGGCCGTACTCCCGGAGGTCGGCGTGTCGGCGGCGGCGTCGCCCATGTTGGTTTGTTCAGCCGATTGATTCATGGATGGAGTCGAGTCGAGTCGAGCGAGAGGTTAGGGTACGCCTTGCTAGAGACGGATCGACGACGATTATAGATGGGACGGACGAGACGTGGAAGTGGAACGTCGGTTTGTTGGAAACAAGTCGGTTGGAACGAGTCGGCGTCGAGGGATAGTAGGGTACGTGAGTACGTGACGAGCTCTCATCGAAAACGAACGGCGAATCAGAGTATCAGATCAGAGTCCCAAGTTATGTGGGCCGTCCGAGGTGTATTTACTATTTTATCTTCTCCGTATATATACTACAGTAGTAGAATTCAAGCGAAGGGTATATTTGGTTCCGGGCCTGTATCCAAAACGGAAAATGCGAAATAATAGTCATGCTAAAATATATATAGACTGAGACGGACAAAATTAATGTAATTCTGCTCTGTCAAAATCTAAGGCATCCCTTCTCTATTGCTCTACTGTAGTACTTAGGGACATATGGGGATTTACTCTAACATATACTCCCTCCATATCGTATTTAGATGATGTTTTGGACAACGACACGGTCTCCAAAGTATAACTTTGACTTTATATTATTATAAAAATACTCATTATAAAGTGATATATTTATACTTTTATAAAAGTATTTTTTTTCAAAATAAATCTATTCATATAGTGTTTACATTTTCAAATTCAACAACTTAAAAGTTATTTATGTTTTATGTTTAAAATGTTTGACCCAAACCCTATCTAAAATGTCATCTAAATCCAATACAGAAGGAGTATGAACTGGTATGGATACAAATTGGTATTACAATTCTCTCTAAAAAAATTGGTATACAAACAAGGTGCGAGGGGAGTTTTACCCCTGCAAATAAAAAATCTTCTCAGACCCCTCCAATCCCCTTGAATCAGAGATTAACCGAACAAGTTCTTAAATGGAAAATTGTAAAATCTACTACAAATTACTAGGATGCCACCTATATGAAAAGAAATATAATGATATACTCATATGGGCACACTCTCCAATAATTATGTAACCTCAGAATGCTACAAAACAAATCTTAGTCAAAATATTATGTTCAGCGATCACCAAAACCTCCCAAATCACAGTATTAACACTATGCTAGAACCTCTAACCACATACGGGCCTCAACTTCAACCCATATAGGCATTTCACATGTTTATACATAAGCGTATGTGATGTGACCACATTGACCATATGTGATAAAGTCTTCACAGACAGGGGATTTCCGCGTCTCTGATGACTGTTATCACAGGCAGGGAGAGTCTGTCCATCCTACGTCTGTGATAATACACAAATTTGTTTCCGTGATGAGAGCACATCACGAATTTGCCTGCCTGCCTGGGCAATTTTGACGAAGCGAGCCAAGAAGTCGGCGCTGCATATACTGTGGCGGCCATCGTTTTTAAGGTGGCCGGCATGCTGATCCGGACTCCGGAGCCATATCATGTGTGGGCCATTGCGTGCACGGTGGCGTATAGTTCCGTGTCTCAAAAAGCTCACCCACAACTCGGACCTAAACCGCCTCGTGCCACTTCTCGTCCACGACGATAGTGCCGGCAGATGCGCTTGTATATATTAGACTGAAAGCTAGTGGCTTGATATGGTTATTTATGCAGGAAAATATAGATGACTTATATATTGAGATAGAACTTGTATTGTAAACTGGCTTTAGAAAAGATATAGATAAGTTGAGATTCTTTTTTTTTTTTCGAGATGACGACTTCACGCGTTTTTCATTAAGAAGTAGATAAGTTGAGATTCAAGACGGTTGTGAATTAACGGCGGTTGCGTTTGATGATCTCTTATATATACACTGTGTTGCTACTGCATAGAAAACTAGAGTCCAGCACATGGATCGTCATGGATGCTTGAAGGAGGAGATTCAGCTGGATTTGCTTTTCTGTACTATTTTGAAGATTGTTTATATTATAGCCGGAAATACTAGCTGTTACGCAGTATAACTGTTACTCATTTGAACCTTTTTTTAGATATAAGGAAAACAATCTGGCCTCAGCATTCACGCAAGAATACATTTGTATGGTTTCATTGTTAATACAGAACAACATCTAGCGCTGCCTTGCAACCGTATTTTGGTCGATCAAATTATCTTTATTTAGAATCAGCCCTTTTTACAAATACCAAAAAAAAGGTTGGATTCCAAAAAAAGGTTGGTTTCCAAAACTAACTGAAGTTGCTCATCTTGTGCAAATCCTACACAAAAATGTCTTCACTGCTTAAACTATCAACAAGCAATTTGAAACTAGCTAGTTCAAGCTTCTAATTTGTCCCCTTCTAATTTTCTCAAGAAAGAAAATATCGAGTACATCAGCCACTGGTGCAAACCTTGTGCATGTCCAACAATTCTATATAAAGGGTACAATACAACATTAAAGGTTTATTACCTCTAGTGATCCTCACAAAATCTCTTTCCTTTTTAAACTTTGATAGTACGAAAAGACAAGGATTGGTCTTTTACATGCATATACTACCTCCGTCCCTGAATACTGCAACTCTTAGAATCCGTGTCAGCCAAACTTTTTTAAGTTTGACCAACTTTTTAGAAAAAAATTATCAATACCTAGAACATAAAATATATATCTTATGAAAATACATTGTATGACAAATCTAATAGCACTAATTTGGTACCATATATCTTAGTATTTTTTCTAGAAATTTGATCAAATTTTAAAAAGTTTGACTTAAGATAATTCTAGAAGTTGTAGTATTCAGGGACGGAGGGAGTATAAGAGATATGACTAGGATTTCGAGTCGAGCTACTAGTTTCTTTGGCCGTGTTTTGGTACCTTCTAATTCTAATATAATTGATTATATAATAATATAATTGATTATATAATGGATTATTATGATAAAACCCCCTCATTACCATAATCCTATAATCCAAATGAGACATGACTTACGGGATTGTTGGGGATATAAAAGTCCAACTTGCCAAAGTAAAGACAAAATAGGATTTTTCTCACTTTAATCAACCATCATAATCAAGGGAGCCAAAAGCATGAAATCCCAAATAGATCAATTACACACTATTTCCTTCAGTTGACATCGGTCGCATTGTTGCACCCTTTATAATCAAGGGAGCTTTCTCGTACTCATGCTTTTTTCGAATCCTCACATGTTTTTACATCCCGCAAGCTAATCAGCAATAACTTTTGTTTACCTAGCTCGTAACACTAGTGAAGTAAAACCGGCTCGGGCTGTCGTGTTTTGTTCCAGGACCATTGCTGAAGTAGGAGACGATGCGCTCTCTATTGCTCTTGAGGTACACATCTGTCAGCACGGTCTTGGAGCGCAACGCCGCTTTGAGAATATCCACTGCCTACAAGCATCCCGTGCAAATATATAGAATTAATTAGCAGACAGACAAAAAGTTATTATCAAAAATAAAAATATTGTGGAATCAATATGTCAGCCTGCTCCATCAGTGGATCCTTGGTCACCCTTTTCTTTCATCACAAAAAAAAAAAAGAGAAATTACAGTCGGCGATCGATCTTTACCTCTTCGTGACCGACGTTGACGGTCCTCTCCACGAGCGCATCGAGGTCCTTGACGCCGAGGCTCTTGAGCAGCGCGACGGTGGAGATGTTGGTGGTGGGCGTCACGGTGAGGTCGTCCATGACGGTGTACTTGGCCATGTCCTTCACGAAGCCTCTGCTCCCCTGATCAGGCAGGCTCGAGGCCTGGCAGGCCGCGCACCGGTGTAGGTACAGCGGCAGCGCATGGTCTGCTTCCGATGGCCGTCCGAGGTTGTTGATGCC
This sequence comes from Chrysopogon serrulatus, assembly GCA_015844335.1. Taxonomy (NCBI): domain Eukaryota; kingdom Viridiplantae; phylum Streptophyta; class Magnoliopsida; order Poales; family Poaceae; genus Chrysopogon; species Chrysopogon serrulatus. The sequence goes on along the minus strand of JADLZL010004819.1, from coordinate 110,556 downwards.
GGCGTTGGGCGGCGGTGACGGGCCGCCGCCGAAAGGAGAGCCGAAAGCAGGCGCCGTCGACGGGCCGCCGCCGAAAGGAGAGACGAAAGCAGGCGCCGTCGACGGGCCGCCGCCGAAAGGAGAGCCGAAAGCAGGCGCCGTCGACGGGCCGCCGCCGAAAGGATTGACGAAAGCAGGGGCCGCCGCCGGGCCGCGCGCACTCCTGGAAAGGAACGGATCAGGTGGTCTGGCGGCCAACGACGGCGGCGCGACGAGCAGCGCGTCCCGGGCGGCCGTGCTCTGCATGTGATCGGCGTCCATCCTCTCGGCGCTGGCGTACACGTTGCCGATGCTGCCGAGGGCTCCGCCCACGGGGGCGAGCAGCCTGTCGGCGGTGCCCAACGGCATGGCGACGAGGCCCAGGATGAAGTCCGCGACGTCCTTGCCGGCCTCCGCGAAGAGCACGCGCTGGGCTCCCGTGTCGATGAGCAGCTTCATGCTGGCCGGAGAGGGCGCAGCCGGCATCGTGGCGGCGGTGAAGTTGTTCATGTTTCAGATGGATATACAAGCTCTCATGCAGGTCTAGGGCTCTCTCTCTATAGCCTGTATATATAGATGGCACCGTGGCCTTTTTTTTTTTAAAACGATAGAGTCGGCGCCTCTGCCGGCGAATCGTCGGGAGCGATCGAGACTGTGGTTAGCATACGGGCCACGCACGGGGAGAGATTGGGAGGACGCGTGGCGAGATTGATTTTTTTCCCCTTTTTCTTTCTCTACTATTATGTGAGTGTCTTTTCTTGCTTTCCTGTTTGCTTGCTTGCTTTCTTTCTTTCTTTCTTTCTTTATTTATTTATTAATTTTATTTTTTACTTTCAATAATATTTTACTTCTAATGGCCTAGATCTAGAGCTCTGTAACCTGTCGGGTTTTTTTTATAGATAGACGGCGCGGCGCCGCGGTTTCCTTTTGTTTTATTTTTGGAAACAATAGATCTAGTTGGCGCCTGCCGACTGTACGCACATGTTGTGGACGGACGACATATACAAGACCACACACGGCCAGGTCTATGATAATTCCCTTGGAATCCAAGAAGCCATATAGCATCCATAAACCCTAGAAGAAGATACCATGGACACGTCCAATGAATCTGGCGACAAGTGCGCAATCAACAAAAGGAGCTCAGCAAGAGCAATGAGCACGAATGTTTTGACGTGGCCATGGGCGGCGCCAGCAGGGTGGACACCATTCGCTTAATCAACGCGTGAAATCATGTTTCATCCCTTTTTCTCAAAATGATGTAATTTAGGATTGTTTTGAGGTATATATAGAAAACGTCAGAACGAAGTACAATACTGAGTAGAGTAAAGCGTGCATCTTGATGCATGAGAGTACTCGTGCTTCCAAACTTTTGTTGCTAAGAATTTTATTAGAGGGCCTTTCGTATATAAGTTTGATTTGATTTGATTTGATTGATTCTCGTACAAAGAACATAAGCAGGCCTATTGTACTTTGCTAGTTTGCTAGCAGGTATTCATCCGAAAATAAAAATATATAAGTACTTCATATGCTGAACACTACATGGGACGATGCATTTTTTCCCCGAAAGAATATCGGAGCCAAATCGTTTTCGCATATCTTTTCATAACAAAAAAAAATTCTTGGCGCATTAAAAAGGAAAATTATTAATAATATTTCCATAACTGTGACTTCTAAATTCGTGCATCCCAACTTCAAGGCATCTCTTTCCACTTTAGAAAGCAACCACGACCAACCTTTGATCTAGTAAACGCCCCCTGAAAATAACATGCATAAAATAATTAGTTGATTGCTCTACACTAAAAAACAGATTATTTCCATTCAATCAAATATCTTAACAAAGATCAGCTGCACGTACTAAAATTTGAAATTGAGGCATAGAAGAAAACTCTTCGAGCCAAGAAGAAAACTCTTCGAGCCAAGAACCAAGCATATTGGATACATTAGAAGGTGGTTGAATGCCAAAGTGATGAAAATGATATTCCAAAAATGAACCGAGCCATATGCAGTAAAATATCACGTGTTGTACTGTTTCATTGCTATTACAGAAACAACATGCCTTCAAACTGTATTGTGGTCAAATTATCTTTATTTAGAATCACCTTTTGCAAATACCAAAAAAGTTATCTTAGTTTCTAAAGATCACACTTCCTTGATGATACGCAATGTACATCGAGCAAAACTGTGAAATTGCTCATCTTGTGCAAATCCTACGCAAAAAAGTCTTCATTGATGAAACTAGCAAGTAGCAACAAGCCAACAACCACTTTTGGAACTAGTTCAAACCAAGCTTGTAATTTGTCCCCTTTTAAAGCTATCTAGAAAGAAAACACTGAGAGATACTAAAATTACGTACATCAGCCACTGTCACAACCTTTATGCAAGTTTAACAATTCCATATAAAGTGGGATAAGAAAAACACTACAGGTTTACTCTGGTGATCCTCAGAGATCTAACTTGCTTTCCATTTTAAACCTTGATGGTATGAAAAGACAAGGATTGGCCTCTTACATGCATACAAGAGATCTGACTAAAATTGTAAGTCTAGCTCTTAGTTTCTTATTAAGCCCAACATGGATTATTTTAATCAAAAAACCTCGTTACAATAATCCCGTAATCCATGTGAGACATGATTTTGGGAGATTATTAGTGGTGAAAGTCCAACTTGCCCCTCAACCGGTTGCCCAACTTGTCAAATTAAAGATAAGATAGAAATTTCCCACATTAAACGGTCATAATCAATCACAATAATCAAGGGAGACAAATATACTAATTATTATAATTCATAAATGTGATTACAGTAATCCTATGCATAATCTAGATTCTTATAATAGGGCTGTGATAAGGGTAACTTGAGTGATTAATGGCTTTATTGTGTCATATAATGGTAAATCAATAAGAAATAAGCATGAAATCCCAAATTGATTACACACCATTTCCTTTAATTGGCATATGTCGCATTGTTGCACCCTTTTTATGCTTTCTAGTACTCATATATGTTTTTTTAATTCTCATAGGGTTTTCATAACCTAAGAGAGAAGGCTGATATCTATGTGGAGGAGAAAGAAACGTAAAAAGAGAACGGGACGGGCGTCTTACGATCCTAAAGCCAGCGAATACACGCTACCGTCGCTGCTATTGCCTTAGCTTGCTGCTGTGCATAGTGGGGTCTGCCACCACCGTGCGATGATCTGGCAATCGTTGCAGCCGGCAGCGGGCGGAATCATTATACTTGCTCTAAAGCCGATCAGCAAGAACTTTTGTTTACCTAGCTTATGAAACGAGCTCTCTTGCTTTGTTGGTGTTCCAGTGCCGTTCCTGTGGTGGGAGACGATGCGCTCACTATTGCTCTTCAGGAACACATCTGTCAGCACGGTCTTAGAGCACAACGCCGCTTTGAGAATATCCACTGCCTACAAGCATCCCGTGCAAATATAGCATTAGCAGATTGGCAAAAGGTTAAAAATAAAATTATGTAGAATAAATGTCAGACCAAGAATCAGTGCTCGGTCAGTGGATCCTGGTATCATCTTTTTTGGATCCTGGTATCATCTTTTTTTTTTGTCAGAAATAAAAGAGAAATTGAAGTCGATGATCGATGATCACCTCTTCGTGATCGACGTTGACGGCCCTCTCCTCGAGCGCGTCGAGGTCCTTGACGCCGAGGCTCTTGAGCAGCGCGACGCTGGAGACGTTGGTCGTGGGCGGCGTCACGGTGAGGTCGTCCATGACGGTGTACTTGGCCATGTCCTTCACGAAGCCTTTGCTACCCAGACCCTGAGGCAAGCTCTGGCAGGTAGTGCACCGGTATAGGTACGGCGGCAGCGCATGGTTTGCTTCTGATGGCCGTCTGAAGTTGTCGATGCTGGCGCCGTAAAGAGAGGCGGAAGCAGGGGCCAACGACGGCGACGCGGGGACGGGCGGGGCGACGAGCAGCGTGTTCCGGGCGGCCGTGCTTTGCATGTACGTGGCGTCCATCTTCTCGGCGCTGTCGTACACGTTGCCGATGCTGCCGACGAAGGATCCGCCCTCGGGGACGATCAGCCGGTGGACGGCGCCCAAAGGCATGGTGACGAGGCCCAGGATGAAGTCCGCGACGTCCTTGCCGGCCTCCGCGAAGAGCACGCGCTGGGCTCTTGTGTCGATGAGCAGCTTCATGCTAGAGGGAACGGGCGGCATCGTGGCGGCGGTGTGGTTGCTCGAGTTTCGCAGATGGCCTAGGTCTAAAGCTCTGTAGCCTGTCAGGCTTTTATTGGTAGACGGCGCCGCGGTCTCGCCGTGACGTCCGTATTGCTCAAGGAGACCCGACACCGGAGACCGGAGACCCGGAGACGACATCTAACTCCTATAATCCTAGCCCCCACTAACTAATTCTCTGGCTTCTAATTGGTCGATACTTCAAAAATGATGTCAGCTGACATTATCAAAGGAGTTATCTCCACTAAGGCTCATTTATCTCCCACTAGCTTTTTATTTTTGAAATAGAAAAAAAGTCGTAGCACCTAAATCAAGTATTATAATTAAAATCCAATTGCACCATGGTATTCGTCGCAATAAACTCTTCTAAACAAGACCCTACATGGATATATTTTGATAATTTAAACCGCTTCTAAGCAAAAATCCGTTTGTAAGCAAAAACTTAGCAAAACTACATATCACATGGATTACATGTGGTCCTCTGAAACATGCATAATTTTATGAAGGAAAACTCCTAAATTTTGGGAGGGGATGACCCTCAGGTATAGTAGGGGTGGGGGTCCGGGTAGATAAGATTTGGGTGATGGTCAGTTCAAATAATCTAGACCATGTATGTCAATGGATACAACCTCCGCAATTGACCTACTACATCCATATATATGTATCTACTAATTTATAGTTTTGACCATTATAAACTCCTTACATTTCTACTTCATACCCGCAGCAACGCGCGGGGCATCCTACTAGTATTCACAAATGTACTGTACTTAAATAGGAGAACCCACTAACTTATTTTTCTGCAATTTCGTGAAGCCACATCATTTAGGGTCCCACCACTACAAGTCGCCAATTCTCACAGAGTCACAGGCCATCCCACATGCACCATCGCCTGTTCATCACCTTCAAGCGGTCTTCCTCCTCTTTGCTTTACCACTACAAAGGCATGGAATTAGAAGAGACACCGACGATGGATGGATTCCTAGCAACAATTGATGCATCAGGAAACTGCTAGAAAACCAAGCGACTTATGAGTGATGATATGATAGTATTTATATTTCCTTCTCTACAACTGGTGGATTCGTACGGCTTAAGTCGTTCATCTTCTATCCCCAGGCTTCTCGATCAGCAGAGGCAGGCAGGTCTTCGATGGCTCCGCGTGGCCGCGTGCAATTGCGACCGATCGAGGTTAAGGGCAGGGTGATCTTCTAGGTGCGCTGCCAAGCGCCGGAGTTCCAACTTCCAAGGTGTAGCTGTGCTTGGCTGGGGCGATGAGAGCCATTGTGGTTGCAGCGCTCTGCACAACGCACGAAGGGGAAGCAGGCTGTGGGGGTTGCAGCGATGGTCTGGAGACCATTTGACACTGGGGCCACTAGCACAATCCAGTTGGAGCCAAACTGCGATGCCGTCCAACTCCTTCGCATGCTGCTGCTCCGACCTCTTTGCTTCGTCGAGTTTTACAGGTTTGGCTGTTGCTCAAAAACCGCTCTAAGTACCTCCTCCGATCTCTATGGAGTTGGAAACTGCTCCAGTACTACTTTTTTTAAAAAAATTGCACGAATCTCAAAGCAATTATATAACTAATTACATTTAAATTATTTTTCGTAATGGGCTCCGTATGGACCGTTGTGTCCAAGCCCAGCCATGACAAGTCCAAATCCAAATCTCCGTTCCCGTTGGTTTGAGATTCCGTGAGGTCTGGCAAGGAGCCGACCAGTTCCGCCGGCGGCCGCCAGGAGCTAGCGTGCCACTTCTTCCGCCTCCGTGTTGCTCGTACTGCCACAGGATCATGTGTAGCCAATCGTTCAGTGCCCGTTCGTTTCGTTTCCATGAGGTACAGCAACACTGTGTTGTGCGCTCGCCGTTGTGGCGTCGCCACACGCCGCCACTTGGCGGCGATGACCGCCACCGCCAAACAGAGTTTTGTAACGCAGCTGGTCCAGCCGCAAGCCGCAGTTGCACCCGGCTGTGGTTGTTCCGCAGAACACCGGCGCTGACGATGTTTTTGCGTTCAACACTCTAGCACGATGACGGCTGCTGCAACACTGTACTTTGTTGGCGGGATCTTCTCGCTCGTGCTGCGCCGGTGCGGCAACGACGTGGCCGGCTCTGCCTCAGAGTGCGTATGAAGATACGTGGAACCGAGCAAAGGAGCACAGAAGAGATGAGTCTGGGCTTTGTTTGGGCTGGGCATGGACAAAGTTTGGATGGATCAGTCCCGTAGGTTTTTAATCAAGAAAATAATTAAATAATTATTAGATAGACTGCTTTAAGATCCATGCCTTTTTTTAAAAGAGGAATACTGGAGCAGTTGCCTATGGAGTTATGGCTGTGGGTATACCGAGGTTGAGAGATTCCTCAGATAGCATTAGACGAGGATGCAATAGGTCACCTGCTATGTATGTTCAAGTCTGTCATGGAAACGATTGCTGGGGTTCAGACTAAGCAGGATCACGAAGTGTGATCAACAAGGAGGTTACTGATCACATAACATTTTTAATGTCTAAACTAACTAGTCATGAGTTCCTGCTAACCTTACTTTTGTCATTACTTGCTACACATAACTTTTTACCTTCCATATATCCTTCTAATAACGTTTGCATATAATAAAATGCATTATGTTCCATCAAATATTCAATTTAGACATAATACACTATAAATTTCCGCAGCAACGCGCGTTTTTATCTAGTTATAATTAAAGCCATATCAGCTTAACTAGTTAATTCAATTTCAGCGTTAGTAAAAGAAAATCCCATAACGTTTCAAGTTGATTTTCTATTTGTTAGCGGCCAATCAGTGTTTATTAGTACTCCATTCTAATTATAAGGTGGTTTGGTTTTTAATTTGTAGATATGTAAAAATAATATATCCAGAAAAGTTAAAATATTTTATAATTTGGAACAAAAGCCAGTAGACATAGCAAATATGCATTGCGAAGTCTCACCATTGGGAACTTCTCCGCTGGATCCTACCTCTGTATCAGGCTATGACGACAGTTCAGCTCGGTGATGGAAGCTATACTCTCTTCTAGACCAACGTTTGGTTAGGAGAGGATTTGCTTGCTAATAGGTTTCTAAGGCTCTATAGCCTTAAAGAGGACTCGTCAGCATGTTATTATAGTACAGACGCAGCAGGAGCTATCACAACTGAATGAGATTGTTAGTTAAACCAACCTCAGAGATCAATCGGACTGGCGTCTCTTCCCATTCAGCAAAACACCTGACAACTGAATGTGATTGTTAGTTAAACCAACCTCAGAGATCAATCGGACTGGTGTCTCTCCCCATTCAGAAAAACACCTGACAACATCCTCAGAGATCATCTGGAAGAATGCCGCTTTGCCGAGGGTAAAGATGTTTGTCTGGCCATTGATGAAAGGCCGGATCCAGTGCCAATTCAACTTGTACAAGAAGAAGATTGTGGAATCTCCTTGTTGCATTTTCTGTCCAAACTCGGAAGAAACCTCAGACCACATCATCTTTGGCTGCACGTTTGCGAGCTAGTTCTGGGCATCAATACGATTGCAAGTGGTGCACGAATCGAAGACCAAACCTTCACTTAATTCAACACCTTCAGCAAGTCTCGTGATCAGTATAGCGCCCTTTATCTCCCTTTGCTGCTGGCAACTTTGGAAGAGAAGGAATGGAGCGGTATTCAGAAATGAACATCTAAATATGCATAGCTTCATCATTTCTTGCAAAGCTGAAGCTGTTCAGTGATGACACAGAATGCCAAGAAAGAACAAGAGAGTAACTGCTAGAGGGGGCGACGGAATCGACCACCACATCTGCACCTTAGCCCTGCTCTATCCCATATAACCTCTCCTTTGGCCTGTAGGTATTCCGCTGGCTCTAAGCCAGCCAGACTGCAGCACACTTTTGGTTCCCATAGCAGGAGACCAGGCCTCAGTTATGATCTAAGCAGCACTCGGAAACCTCAAAAGAAACTTGCCATCTGCAATTGGCCTGACACGCCATCGCCATGCATTAGCGCCAATCAAATTCATGAATTCCAACTTGATCTATTTTATGTTGACACAGTACTCGCATTTTCCATAGCAACAGGAGGACCAATACTTCTTCAATGTAAAAGAAGCTCTGGTCTTCAACTTGTGCTGCACAAAGCTCAAGTCCACAATTCCAAGGTAAGCATTTCTTACAGTTATATACAGAGTGATCGGTAAAGCCACAAATCTCACGAAACGTCTACGACAATCTTTAGTTGAATGACTGAAAAGGCCACAGTTTTGACAAGCAACATTTTGAGATTTATCAGCAGAGTGGGATGACTCCGGATCTACGTGAGACTGATTTTTACCTCCACCTTGTTGATGATCGACAACACCGTACCCTTCGGATCCGATCCTTTGCAACCCCACTGCTCTTGTTTCTCATCTTTCTGGCCATGGCGGCTTTCTCTCGAGTTTGATCAGAATCTTGAGCTAGAGTATCTTCTGATTCAATTTTCTTAATTTTGTCATCCAGCTGCTCTTCAGTTGCAGCTCCATCATCTTTGTGCTTCCAGGAATTGTACATCTCGATCTCCCTCTCTCATTTACTGGCTCACATGCAAAAAAACCACTAATACACTGACTGGTTAATTAGTTTTAACCATGCATATAATTCAATAACTTCAGTCATCACTCTGTAAATGGTCGCCACACAAGGAAACATACGCTGACTGGTTAATTAGTTTTAAACATGCATATAATTCCATAAATTCAGTCATCACTCTGTAAGTCTGCATAACGCGTACCCCTCTCTCTCTGTTATATATACATCTCACATCCCAAGCATGATCGATATATAATACTATATACTTAGCTTTTGATCAAATTAAAGATCCAATATGAGGAACAACATTGCTATAGCCATGCTCCTATGCGGTATGCTGTTTGGGCCTACGGAGTGTAAGTATATAATATATGTATGTGTGTTCTTTCCATTACTACTTATGTATGTGCGTTCTTTCCATTGCTTGTTTGTTTTTCTGATGAAAACGAGGCAAATAATATTGCAGGTCACCTGGATGCTAATAGTTCTATTGCTAATACAACTATCAACTCCACTGCCTCCTTAGATGAAAGAAAGTTGACCCTGATTTTTTGCTCCAGGGTGCGGTGTGCTTACTTTACTCGCGAGTTCACTTTATGCTATTGTTGTCCCAACCTTAGCCGCAAAGAGTATTGCTATTTAGGGAGACAAGAGTGCAGGGCCAACTGTGCCTTATGCCAACCCAAATGCTAGCCTGCTGCTATCCAACCGTCCCTTCTGTTCAATTTGGAGCAAAATAATACTAGTAATAATGATATTGTGTAAGTTTTGCTCTCCCTATCTATCTATGTGTGTGTGTATACAAATGTGGATGGCTTTGCAATTCAGAAAAAAAGCAGTTATCGATCTATTCTTCACACAAAATATATATCTACTCGAGGACGGTTAACTCCTTTTCTACATCAGCCGCAGCCGAGTCACCGCGCGCTTTCTTCTCTTGTTGTTGGCTAGGGTTCTTTTCCGTGCGCGTCCTCTTCTTCTTGGCCGCCAGAACTAGAAAAACATCCGTCAGCACAGTCTTGGAATGCAACGACGCCTTCAGAATCTCCAGTCCCTGCAATCACACATATTTAGAACACAAAAAGGATTTTAGGAGAACAGAAAAAGAACCATGTGATAGATGGAAACAAAAGATACAATTTACTAGTAGAACATAACACATGTAATTCGTGGATCTAAAATTCACCTCCTGATAGCCGATTTTGACCGTCTTCTCCTCGAGCGCGCCGAGGTCCTCCACGCCGAGCCTATGGAGCAGCGCGATGCTCGAGATGTTGGACATGGGCATGACGCTGAGATCGTCCATGACGGTGTACGTGACCGCGCCCCGGACAAAGCCTTTGCTCCCCTGCTCCAGCGCGGCGAGGCACGCCGCGCAGTGGCAGCCGGCACTGCCGAGGCCGAAAGCCGGCAGCGACAGGTTCTTCAGGGACAGGCCGCCGCCCGACGATGACGAGGCTTTGCCGGGCGCCATCGGCGGCGCCGACGGCGGGGCCGGGGCCGCGGGCTGGACGAGGGACGGGAAGCCTCCCGCGGCGGCGATGAGCGCCGGGTGCGCCGGCGCCGGGTTCAGCAGCGCGTCCCGCGTCTGCAGGCTCTGCATGTACCCGGCGTCCATCCGCTGCACGCTGGCGTAGAGGCTGGCGAGCCCCGCCAGCGCGCTCTCCTTCTCCTTGCTGCCGAGCAGCTTGACCACGGCGCCCATGGGCATGGCGAGGAGGCCGAGGAGGAAGTCGACCACGTCTTTGCCTGCCTCGGCTAGGACCACCACCTGGGCCTCCTTGGCGATCAGCAGCTTGATGGTCGGGGTCGCGGACGGCGCGAACGCCGGCGTGGCGGCGGCGTTGCCCATGTGCAGATCTGTCACGACTCACTTCAGGTTTCTCCGGGCCGGGGCAGGTAAATCTATCTAGAGATGTATATTTTCAGAGTCCGATACGATTGCCGCGATACTCATGCCGTGCACGAGCATGACTCTTGGATACAGTATGTAGTAGTAGTCTGGAGTTCGGACTTTTGGAAATTTAAATGATTTTTATTTGTTCAAAAAATACTCATTAAATTTTATGTATATTTGCTCAGGAAACCGGCATCAAGGAGGCCATCAGTTATTTTTTCTTGTCCAAAAGGACTGTCAAGTACGGTAACAATGGAAACCAAGAAGACACTGCAGCTTCAACAAGTCTTGACGATCATTTCTTCTTCACAAGGAAGACGTCCGTGAGCACCGTCTTGGATTGCAGCGACGCCTTCAGGATCTTCAAGCCCTGCAAGTATGGACACCCATGTCGATATGCACACACGATCGAAAGGCAACGTGCTAGTCTAAACGAAAAATGTGTGTCGCATCTCACCTCTTCGTAGCCCAGCTTCACGGTCTTCTCCTGGAGCATGCCGATGTCGGTGATGCCAAAGGTGCTGAGCAGCGTGATGCCGGAGATGGTGGACATGGGCGCCACCTTGAGGTCGTCCATCACCGTGTACGTCACCACGCCCTGCACGAAACCCTTGCCTGCTGCATGACCCGACGACTGGCCCGCTGCCTCTGCTGCCTCTCCACCAGACGCACGGCTCGAATCCATGACGATCATCTTCGTGGTCATCTTGCCACTGCAGTTGTTATTCAGACAACGCGTGCCACTCACCTTGGACAAATTTGTGGCGCACTCAGTAAAGCTGAACGAGGGGCACCGGTAAAATTCAGTGGGCAGCGCTGCCTCTGGCAGCTGCAGCAGCTTGCCGCTCTCGTATCCGCCGGCCGGCGCGAGCAAGGCGCCCTTCGCGTCAGCTGAACGGACGTAGGTCTCGTCGAGCTTCTCGACGCTCCCGTAGAGGTTGCCGATGGAGCCGACCATGGCGTCGTTGCCCAGGATCTTGACGACCGTGCCGACGGGCAGGGTGAGGAGGGAGAAGAGGAAGTCGACGACGTCCTTGCTCGCCTCGGCGTACAGCACGCGCGCGGCCTTGGTGTCCACCAGCAGCTTCATGCTTAGCGTAGTACCGCTGGTTGCGGCCATGTCGATCTCTATCGGAGTTTTGGATGCCTGTGGGTATGGACTAGCAGATTTGAGCAATGTGTGTGATGACGTGCCCATTGCCCCTCTTTATATTAGCGGACCAACGATCGATCAATACAACCGCCGCATAGCCATCACTCATCACAGGAACAATCAACAGTCACCGAAGTCGGAAGGTCAAGAGGCCAAGTTGCCGTTACTCCCGTATCATGGAAGACATGCAAAGCAGCCAGCAGAAACATTCAGGAAACCAATCGACAGTGGAACGTACGCATGCCTTTTATGACTGTACAATTGTCTACTGGGGAAGTCTCAGCAATTCTGAAAATATTTAATACACTACCATACCTTTACCATTAGGGACCGTTAAGATCATTTTATTTGGAGGAATTAAAATCTACTTAATAAATTAGATTATTTGGCTTCGATTGTCATTCCACCACTTTCACATATAATCCTATTTACATTTCTTTGCAACTTATAACATGCTCTCTCTTGCTCCCCTATGGTAGAAATGCAATATAGATATCTCTCTCGTAGGCCAACAATCACATGTGCGAATATAATCCATATACAACCATTATTAGTTTAATTGATACTCTCTCTAGTCCATTTTATCTAGCGAAGGTTAGACTAACACGGTCTTCTAGAGTATCCTTTGACTATTCATTTTTTTTTTAGATAACGGATAAAACATCCGGCCTCTACACCCGGAGGTGTACACAGCCAATTATTACAAAGAGTTCACATGAAAATAAAGGCCACAGTCTTGGCATAGACTAGGACATTAGAGTAAACGATAAATCTGCTTCCACCCTCTATTGGAAATTTCGAGAGCAATCATCTCTAATCTTTTGCTCATCGCCGAGAGGATGTCCTTGGCCTGTTCGTCACGCTGCAACGGAGCCCAGTAGCGCATCCAATATGCTCCCCTGAAAATAACCTGCATCATAGAGTTAGTTTTCAATTTGTTGAAAATAACGTCATTCCGGCATCTCCAGATAGCCCAACATATTGCAGCTATTCCCACCCAAATCAGTGCTTTGGTTTTTTGATCATGACCACTAAGCCATGTACCAAACATGTGACTGATAGAGCTTGGTTGATTCAAACTAGTAGCAAACCAGATAATCCTCCAAATCATTTTCGCAAAGGGGCAGTCTAGGAACAAGTGTTGAATGGACTCATTCATGTTGCAAGATATGCATTTCTGGCTCCCTTTCCAGTTTTTCCTAGCAAGGTTGTCTTTGGTTAGGACGACCCCTCGTTGTAGGAACCACAAGAATATCTTTATCTTTAGAGGAATCTGAAGCTTCCAGATTCTCTTGTGGAAAAAAGGTGGGTGAATATTAATAAGGTGGCGATACATTGAATGAACGGAGAATAACCCAGATTTGGTTAATTTCCATTTAAAGTAGTCCGCCCCTTCCTCTAATTCCACGTTTGAGATTCGCGCTACTAGATTCAGCCACTCTATAAGTTTGTTTTCCACCAAAGCCCTTCTAAAAGAGATATTAATGGGGCTTGTGGCCATCACTTTCGCAACAGATGCATGACGGTCACGAACTATGCTATATAAGGCTGGATATATAACTTTTAGAGGTTTGTCAGCTACCCAATTATCCTCCCAGAACCTAGGTTGTGCTCCGTCTTTAACATAGAAGGAGCCATTAGCCAGTACCTCATCTTTAATACGCATGAGTCCCCGCCAGAAGTGGGAATCATTAGGTTTAGCTGTCACTTGAGTTAGGGTTTTCGATCGAAGGTATTTATTCCTTAACATGGACTGCCAGGTACCGTCTGTATTTAGTAGATTTACTAACCACTTAGCTAGTAAGCATTTATTTTGTATCTTTAGATCAAGGATACCTAGACCCCCTTGGTCCTTGGGACGACAAAGGATGTCCCACCTGGCAAGTCTATATTTATGTTTATCTATAGATCCTTGCCAAAAGAACCGTGATCTGAAGTGATCTAGGTTCTTAAGAACCCCTTTCGGGATCTCGAAAAAGGACATCATAAACATGGGTAAGCTGCTGAGTACAGAATTAAGCAAAACTAATCTGCCTCCGTAAGACAAGTATTTCGCCTTCCAGCAAGAGAGTTTTTGTTGAAACCGTTCTTCAACCTTTTGCCATTCCGAATTGAGGAGCTGCCTATGATGCATTGGAATCCCTAAGTATCTAAAGGGATACTCCCCAGATTTACAACCAAAGAGAGTCGTATAGAATGACTCCATCTCCTTGGCTGCACCATAGCAATATATTGCACTCTTGTGGTAATTAATCTTGAGCCCAGATAATTGTTCGAAGGCGCAAAGTAGAAGTTTTAGATTCTTTGCCTGCTCCGGGTCATGATCAATAAAAATAATAGTGTCATCCGCGTATTGTAAGATAGACAGACCATCATCAATAAGATGGGGAAGGATCCCTCTTATCTGTCCATCGGCTTTTGCCCTATTAATCAGAAGGGCTAGCATATCCGCGACAATGTTAAATAAGATGGGTGACATAGGATCCCCCTGGCGGAGTCCACGCTTGGTTTGGAAGTAGGGGCCTATGTCATCATTAACTTTGATCCCTACACTACCTCCCGTGACCATACTATCTATCCATCGACACCATTTAGGGGAGAATCCTTTCATACGTAAGGTTTGTTGCAGGAAATTCCACTTAACCTTGTCATATGCCTTCTCAAAGTCAATTTTGAAGATAATCCCATCTCTTTTTTTAGTATGGAGCTCATGGATGGTTTCGTGTAGGATAACGACCCCTTCCATGATATTCCTGCCTGGCATAAAGGCAGTTTGAGTGTCACTAACCACTTTGTTTTAGCAACCCTATTCATCCGGTTCGTGCCCACTTTTGTGAATATCTTAAAACTGACATTGAGGACGCAAATCGGTCGGTATTGCTGAATCTTTGTGGCATTTTGAATTTTTGGAATTAGAGTGATAATTCCAAAATTCAGACTATAGAGATCTAAAGCTTCCCTATGGAGATCGGCAAACAGAGGAAGAAGATCATCCTTAATTACCTCCCAGAACACTTGGTAAAATTCAGCAGGAAATCCATCTGGTCCTGGTGCTTTGTTATGCTCCATCTGGAAAACCGTCTCCCTCACTTCAGATTCAGTGAAAGGACTTATAAGGATTTCGTTCTCCTCTTGAGAGACTTGTGGAATATCTAAGATTTGATCTTCCACAAGTGTGATCTCGAGTTCTCCCAAGGCACCCCAAAAAGTTTCTTATAATAATTAGTGATGTGGCTTTTGAGGTGGTCGCCACCGACTACAACACCTTGAGCATCCTCAAGCTTGTAGATACGTTGCTTTTCGGTGTTTACCATTAGCCACTAGGTGAAAGAACCTAGTATTAGCATCCCCCACCAATAGGGTTTTAGTTTTGGCTCTTTCATACCATTTTATTTCCTCCTCTCTCAACAGGCAGACCAGGCGCTCTTTTAGGTAATGTTTAAAATTAATTTCTTGATCAGTTAAATGAGCACTTTCGGCTTTCTTATCAAGATCTCCTAAAAGAGATAGAAGGGATTTCTTCTCTTTTCGGTAGGTCCCTGCCGTATGGGTGGCCCACCCTCTTAGATGTTGGCGGAGTCTACGGTTTTTAGACCGCCAACGTTCCAATGGAGTTGAGCCGATGCTATGCGATTGCCGGATATTCGCAACCATATCATAGAAACCCTCTCTCAAAAAAACCAACCCCTCTCAAATCTGAAAGGTCGGTTTCTGCCCGATGAGTAGAGGAGCACAAGGGGAGTATGGTCGAAATATTCCTATCCCCGGGCTTCGACCGTTGCTAGTGGGAACTGAACTTCCCATTCCGTGCTAACTAGCACCCTATCTAGTTTCTCGAATGTCGGGTTTTCCCCGGCCCCGCCCACGTATATTGTCTTCCCCGACATCCTCGATCTCTTTTAATTCTAGAGACTTCGATGACGGCATTAAAGATGTTTGGCCACTTATGATCGAAATTCCCGGTGCTCTTATCATCCGGCGATCTCATGATATTAAAGTCTCCGCCTAGGATAAATGGGAGAGACTCTTTAGAGCACGTGTTGGCCAACTCGGATAGGAAGATGCCCTTATCCCGAGGTTGCGCCGGGCCATATACCGAGTATAGCACCTAATTTAAAATCATTCGCTTTATACCTTAGAGTAAACTTAACATAAAAATCCCCCTCATCAATGGCTCCAATATCAAAAATATTAAGGTCCACTCCTAGGAGGATGCCCCCTGACCGACCATGGGGAGCCATGGTATGCCAGAGGAAATCATGTCCTGCACAAAGATTCTTGAGGACGTGATCGGGGAAGGAGTCTCGCCCAGATTCGGAGATAGCTATAAAATTAATTTGCTCCTCCTTCACTAAGTCAGCCAAAAACCTGTGTTTAGCCAAGTCAGCTAGACCTCTGCTATTCCAAAATACTCCTTTCATTTCAGATTTATTTTAGATGGGGTTTTTGGCTTTTGAGGGAGTTTGCCTTTTCTAGTATTTTTGGCCTTATTATATTTATTCCTACGACGGAGTGGGGAGAGATCTATGATTTGATCATCCTCCACGTCCAGCGAATTCTCATTTAAATTACCACAGGCGTGGCTGAGATTCGCTTCCAGTCGAGATTCCCTCTCATCATCACTGTCAAGACTTGTGGTTTGAGATTTGTGTGTTCTCTGTTTGTGATTGGCACAGAGAACCAGCCTATCAACCTCTAGATTCTTAATAACAGCTACTCCCGAGGATCCCAAATTAACACCTATCCTTCCCAAGCTTGAAATAACTTGCGAATCAGAAAAGCTCATAAAAGACAGGTTACCTGCGGTCTCAAGGTTCTTTTTCGCCACCAGACGTTCAGCCTTGTGGAGGGTGTGCTCATCCGCCCTTGCCGCCATCCTGGTGCTTCGTCGAGGTTGCTTGCTGGGTTGCTTGATAGGTACCGCAGCAGCAACGATCGCCTCCTGTGCCTCGTCAACCGTGGTCGTCAGAGCCACTGGCTCCTCAACCGTCGGCTGCAAAGATGCAGCTTCGGCAGGGGGCATTGGTGGTCTTAGAGCCCCCCATACCAGACGCCGGTGTGATTCCGGCAGCCGACGCGGTGGTCAGAATGCCACCCTGTTCGTCCGGCTCTCCGGCACCTCCGTCCAAAGCGAGGAGGGTAGGGATGGCACCCCCCTCGGATGGCGCCAAAGATGCCCTCACCATCCACAAGTGAGCGCCACGGCCTCCGGTGACGCGGGAGTATGCTGCACCTTCCGTGCCGCCTCACCTCGTGGGTCGTCGGTGCCACCGGATCTTCAAACGCCGCCGCGGCATTGTGCAGCTCGGCAGGGGGGGGGCATTGGTGGACGTAGAGCCCCCCCCCTAGTCGCCGGAGTGAGCCCGGCAGCCGGTTCGGGTTGCTAGTATGGCAGCCGGTTCGGTTGCTAGCAGGCCACCCTGGTCGACCAGGGGTGTGGAGTCGAGCGCAGGGGTGGCACCCCCCTTGGCTGGCGCTAGCACGCCCCCGCCCGACACGTTGTGCTCCACAGACACCGGTGACGCGGGAGTATGCCGCCGTAAGCACGGCCGAGGTGTCTCCCCCAGCCAGAGCTCCTAGTGCCGAGCAGCAGCCTAGCTGCAGGTGGGGCAGCTAGCGCATACCCGCCGGTGTGGTAGCGTCGTTCGGGGCCGAGGGGGCAGTGATGACGTCCCCCTCGGCCGGGCGCCCCGTCGACGCCGAGCGCCGGCGCTGATGGATCAGCCGGCAGGGGGGACAGCGTCGTCGAGCCCCCCCCATTGATCGAGACCGGTGCCATGGAGTCCCCCCGATCCCTCGCAAAGGTAGAACTTGGTTCGGTGGCTCCACCAAGTCACCATAAGCTGCCATCTCCTCCTCGGTCAAAGGGGGAGTAAGGTTTCCTAACCTCCCCGTCATCTCGCTCAAGCATGACTTTCAAACTAATTTCATTGATCAGTTGCAAGCAAGCCAAATCCGGACTCTCATCAACAAGAGCCGCCTGCCGTTGTGGGGGCATGTCCCGAGAAGGAGCCCGAGTCATACCGGGAAGAGGTGTTATCATGCCGTGGGTTAGGAGGGTTGGGGGCCTCCGCATCCTCCATAGCGTGGTCCTCTCCGCCAAGATCATTATCATTGTCACCATCAGTCAAATCATCATCCTCCTCTGGATCAATGGTCTCAAACTGCATAGCTTCGTCAGGCTTAAAAAAGAGACGGTAAATGTTGTTTCCAACACAAACATCAGCATGCTTGGGGATGTTCTTAGCATCAAATACTGCAACAAGTATGCGAACCCCGACCAAGAGCACGAAGATGGGCCATGTCTACCTTTAGGGTGGACCCAATGATTGTCCCAACTGCCCACAAAGGAAGAAAAGACCGAAGAATCCGGGGCACCTTGGACACGGTGACCCAAGCCTGATCCAACACTTTAATGGGTCATGCGTCATCAATGAATTCTTCAAAAATAATCGTAGCCTCTTTGTTCCTTGTGGTGATTGTGCGAATTGCAATCATGCGGTCTAGCTCATCTTTACTCGGGAACGGCACCACAAACGATGTGGCGTCTAGCTCCTGAACCTCCCACTCCCACCGAACTGGGACGATCCGGGCTAGCTCGATGTAAGCAAATGCGCTGAAATCTCACCGGCATCCACTGTAATAAGTGCCACCACCGAGGATTGGATATGAGAGACAATGTGGTTGCTGCGCGCCGCCTGTATCTGGAAGAAACCCATTCCGTCATCCGCAGCACCACAAAAAGCCACCGATGGTTTTGGCCCTCGAAGCAAAGGGCACTAATTAGTATAATGCTCCTCAGTGCAAATGGTACACTCCAGCTTCACCGCATGCTCCTTGCGCTTCCTCTTTTGCTTGCCTTGCTCATCTTCTTGAACCTGACCCGGGGAGTCCGCAGTAGCAGGGAAGGATCGACTGCGGCCTCCGCCTCCACCCTGAGGCCGAGGGGCCGCTTCTTCCTCAGCGCCCGGGGCGTCTTGCCTTGCTGCAGCGTCGTTGGCCGGATGCCCCTGGTCATCGTTGCCGTGGGCGCCGCGGCCACGGCCACGAGCGCCCGCCTCCCAGCCCCGGGCAGAGGAGGTCCGTGGGCGCCGCGACCAGTTCCGCGACCACGACCAGGCGATCGCGGCCCCACGACCGAGCCCCCGGCACGAGGCACCCCCCCTCAGGGCGCGACCCCCGGCCTCCATCCCGCCACGGTGGAGTGCGACCGCGCCCCGGCGGCGATCAGCCCGAAGGACCCCGAGTAGGGCCACGCCCCGAGCAAAGAAACTTCCACCCCCCATCAATGCGTCACGGAAGGACGCAGAGGCGGCAGGAGGTAGCGTAGCTGTGGCGGCGGCGGTGCAAAGGGGGAATTTGGCGGCGGAGGTGAAGTTGCGGCGATGATGGCGCTGGGAGACGGCGGCGCTTAGTGCGACGATGCGAGAGGGATGCAGCGCCTGCGCCTGGAAGAGGGTCGATTGACCCGACACCGCTTGGGCTTGGCCCAACTTGGCTCAAGATGGATTTGGGTCGCGGTCCAAGTAGGGCGCCGCCGGCCCCGGCCTTGGATCACGCTTTCGAATTTTGAAACCCCGCCTTTGTGGATCTCGCCGGCGACCACCAAGCCCGCCAATGCCGGCAGGAGGAGGTCACCAATGGTGGTCGGTGGATTGATCCGACGAGCCGGGCGGAGGGCCTCTCCAAATTCGCCTGTGGCGCCTCGAACGCGACTCGGCGGGCGGGGCGCAGAAGCTGCGGCCTGGATCTTGGCCGTCGCCCGACGATCGAATTTTGAGCACCGATGGACTCCGCCGCGCGCTGGTGCAGAGCCGGCAGCGCAGACGGTGCATCGCATCCGTCCGAACAAACGGGGCAGCAAGATCAATTGATGCCTCTCCGCGCGGTGTGAGGACCTCTTGTATTGCACAATTCTCCGCATCTCCAAGGTCTTCACAATCCGAATCGGATTCGGTGTCCCAAAATCTCCCCGTTCCTTCACAGAGATGAGAGGACGGGAACTCCAGTAATTCTTGCATCGATGCCACCATCAATTCCTTGACTTGCTTCTGATCCCTCCACCCTGAGTCCTTTGCCGTGATCCCAATTTTCGACGGAATCAAAAAGACATATCTGGTAGCGCTCAACTCAATCCGTTGCTTGTTGGGAAATTGGAAGAGGAGAGAGCTAAAGAAGAGGATGTCGAATTAGAACACTCTAGATTCTTGACAACCCGCAGCGCGCGCCGAGTGGAAGTGGCTAGCGCAACGGGGGGCATCCCCCATGATCGGGTAAGCTTGACTATTCATTTGCGTCATGTTATATTATTTATGATCATAAGTTTATAATCATTGGATAGTATACTTCCTTTAAATCTAATCATATAAATTTTTAGTTAAAAATTAGTAGCTTAATTGTTGGTCAAAGTTTTTAAAGTTTGAATCTTGATATGAGTGTGCTCCAGATAAAACGGACCAGAGGGAGTATGTGCCCAAATTATGATTATTATAATGAATCCAATTCCAAAGATCTAAACGGGTTATAATTTTATTTTGTTATTTGTTTCATCAAAACTCAAATTTATTATTTTAAAATAAGATTATTGGTAGATACTCCCTCCATACTATAATATAGCGCATTTTGGAATCCAAATTTGTCCTGGATTTTTTAGAACAAAAAATGTTTACTAAATCTAAATACTATTCAGTACTTGCCATATTTTTGTATATGTAGGAAGTTAAGTGAGGGGGTATATGTAGGAAGTTACATGTGTTCACTGAACTCTCTTATTTTGTCTGAGAATAACTAAATTAAACTTGGTAATGGTGTGAAAATCAATTTGAACCCACCCCCATCCATTCCTTATGAGCACAACCTTAAAACCCCATACAGCCCACAAATTGGGTTGTTCCAACCATAGTAGCCCAGTCCACCTATACTATTTGATTTTAGACTATTACAATCCATTTGATCAATACCCAAACTATTAAGACATTCTTGTTCCAATTCTATGTATCCTACCTTCCTAGCTTTGTAATCATACTACTAGCAAAATAAGATACATGCATCATAGTACCCAATGGTGTCATATATGGCTTGAGATTTGTTGCATGTTCTTACATCTGTTGTAGCAGTCGTGAGTCCACCTTCAACACAAGTGAACGCATTGTAAATGATTATAGGACAAGGATAGCAAGCAATACTATTGAGGATTTACTTTGCTTTTAGGATTGGCTTTGGTCAGTAGGTAGTTTCTTATTTTATGTGAATCTGGCCTATTGCTCATAATTTTTATATGTTTCAGACATTTAGCTTTGTTAAAATATTTTTAATTTTGCAGGCCCTCGTTACTTGGACATAATATTAATTACCACTCCATATAGCAACATTGAAGATTTTTCATAAGAATCAACTATATGGATATCTAGCCTCTCTCTGGCTTCTCCTTACTGCCTATGTTTTATCATGTTTTTGGCCCTATTTGGCAACTAGAAATGTTTTGGATTCTTGCGAGAATCGATAGAATCACTACTAAACAGATTACATGAAAAACGTTTCACTCAAGAATCACTAGAAACTTTTCTCGTTTTTATGCCTGCCAAGGAGAATGCTTGTAGTTTTGCGTGATTCTTATTCTTGCTCCCCTTCTATGTACTAGCAAACATATGTAAATTTTTAATTAGTCCTTTTAAGTGAAATAAGTTAAAATGGGTTGTATTTAAGTTGTTCTTCATCAATAAAAACATCAATTTTTTTAAGAATAGTTTTATTTATATGGTTTTTTATGAAAAAATATTTTTTTAAATTAGAATCCAGCAAACTAGCCACATCAGTTTTAGAAGTCATTCTGATTCATCACTGCATACATTTTTTAAGAGAATTTGGATCCTAAATGTTTCTACAAAAATCTAGATCCTACCAAGCACACATTTATTATAAGCGTTTGAAGTTCTTGTTTAATAACAAATATAATATTATTTATCTTTGTGTATTCTTTCTGTAGGGTTTATTTTTTCTATCATGTCTACCCGAGAAGATAATTAGTTGGAGATCTCTAATTAGTAATAATAAAAAAGAATAAATAATACATTTGATGCCCCTTTAAACAACATCTCACAAAAGTTGCCAACGCAGCAAACCGTTGGCTTTTGCCTAGAGGATAAAAATCAAAATCCTTAGAAATGATTAGTTTAGAATGTGGGTGCTAATTAGGAAATCAATTTAGATATGTGACATTGCAGATCCAATTTACATCTTTTCAGTCTCATTTGAGCAATTAAGATTATGCAAAATGTTGCTTATGTATTTGGTTAGGTGTCCAAACACTTATTTGTAATAATTTGCAACTTTGGTGGCTTTTCTGCAAAGTGCCCAAACCAGCCAAAAAGGCTACCTGAGCTCACTATTTGATTAGGTCATTTGTATGTTCATTTGGTTTTGAGGGAGAGAACTACGTTATGAGGGAGGAGGAGAGGATGAGGCTCTTTATTATCTACCACATCCATGGATAGAACTGTTTTGTGAGGGCTTGAAGCCTCATCAACCTTGTTGACTCGTACTTGTCATATGCCTTTGATCTTTATATATAGTAGCTTGTTTGCTCGTTGCAAGTTGTTCTGCAAGAGGTTTCCACAAAAATCCTTGTCTATTTGTGATCTATTAGTTCTCTTGCCATTTGTGGTGATTGCTCTCTATTTGCTTTCTATTGGTGCCATTTTCTAGAGTCATTTGGTGTTGAAAACTGCGAATGCATGTCTTCTTTAATATTTTGATAATTAAGTGACGGCGATTGACAAATTAGTTAGTTAGGTTACACATGACAGCCTGTCATGATCGACTTTGTTTAAATATGCAGAAGTCATAGATTTACTGTTAAAACTACAGTAGGAAAATTGTTGTATATTAGCATTTTTAAAAGGTCGTCTCATGCAGTGCCAAATAAAGAAGAGGCCATAAGTGAGAGAAAGAACCACTTCATGAATAAAATTTTATTTTAGGACTATCAACTTGCCCTCATGAATAAAATTTTATTTTAGGACTATATCAACTTGCCTAAAGTGCTAATTTTAGCTCCTGATGTTTCGCTGCTCCCACAAGATTGTGCTCATCAGCTAACGGCTAACCTAGGAAGGGGGGCGCTAGGTTATTTGGACTTTGGTCGTGATGTAGACCAACAGCCTCCACTGGATCAGTTGTACTCCCTCCGTCTCATAATAACCTACTTTTTGTTTGACTTTTTAAAGACTGCATTTGACCATTTCGTCTTATTTAAAAATTTTATATAAATTATAAAATAAATAAGTTATTATTAAAATATATCTAATGATAAAATAAATCATAACAAGATATATGATATTTATATAAACTTTTTAAATAAGACGAATGGTCAAACATGATCTTTAAAAAGTCAAAGAAAGTAGGTTATTTTGTGACGGAGGGAGTAGATACCACCACAGGTATGAAATCACTCACAAAAACACAGCTGCATTTGGTTCTGATAGGAAACCAACTTTCATGTTTTTGCATTGCATTGGGCCAAACGATTCAACAAACTACGCATGCATATGCATGAATTACGACCAGAAGCATACGAATCCAGTGCAGAAAAACAAGCAAGGCACAAATGGATATCAAGACTTAAATAATAAGAACTTGCCTAGCTGGAGCATAAGCATAGCCTCATCAACATGGCGTTCTTTCGACTAGACTGGCTGCATAAACCAGCTCCAAGCTAGTGCACACGTATTACGACAGATAGATGCAGAGACAGACACAGCAGAACGAGCAAAGAAAAAAATGACATGAAAAAAATATATAAAACCAGACTCGGGCTGACTGAACTGAACTCTCTATTGTCTTGCATCACAGAATCTTAGAATCGCCTCAAGCCTTCTGTAATTTCTTGCCCAAGAAGACGTCAGTGAGCACCGTCTTGGACTGCAACGACAGGCGCATGCAGGATCTCCAAGCCCTGCAAAACAATGATCCGTCGTAGCGGATGTTTTTATTAGATCAGGATGTATATATGTAACCTTATGGATAAAGTACATTAACTTTTTTCACTGATGTATGTAAAGACGAAATTTAATGACGATGGCAGTCGTTCTTGACAGGAGTATTGAATATATGAATATGATGATGATCACCTCCTCGTAGCCAATCAGCACAGTTTTTCCTTGAGCATGCTGATGTCGGTGATGCCAAAGGTGTTGAGCAGGGTGATGCCGGAGATGGTGGACATGGGCGCAACCTTGAGGTCGTCCATCACAGTGTACGTGACGACGCTGCGCACGAGCCCGTTCTTATTATTGCCTGTGGCTTCCGCTTGTTGCACCACCGGCTGCCGAGACCCCGCCGGCGGCGACAGAAAGCTCATCTCCTTGCTCATATAGCCACCCTCACACGACGGGCATTTCGAATCGCACGTGTCCGTCAAGTAGTCACCCTCACACGAATCATAGCTGTCACTATAGCAGTGAAACGATGAGCGGTTATTACTGTAGCAACTGCAGCTGCACCTGAAGAACTTCTTTGGGAGGGGGGGCTGCTGGTCGACTGGCGTCGTCGTTGGCGGCGCCGGCAAGCAGAACAGAGAGCCTTTCGAGCCGACCGCCGCCGAGGGCACGGTGGGGCGGAGGAGCGCGTCCTTGGCCGCGCCGGGCTCCACGTAGGTGTCGTCGAGGGCCTCGACGCTGGCGTAGACGTTGCCGACGCAGCCGACCATGGATTCCTTCCCGAGCAGCTTGACAGCCGTGCCGATGGGCAGCGCGAGGAAGGAGAAGAGGAAGTCGACGACGTCTTTGCTGGCTTCGGCTTACAGCACGCGCTCGGCCTTGGTGTTCACCAGCAGCTTCATGCTTAGAGCACTACTACTCTCTGCACCGGGATTGGAACTGGCTGCGGCCATTTCGAACTCATGCACAGTCCGCTCTTCTACAAACTCGGCTGTGGTCTGTAGTCTGTTCCGATCTATATTGGAGGAAAAAGACGAATAGTTGTGTTGTGCCCTCTCGCATGACCTAGTAGTATTTATATATCAAGATGAAGCAAATGCCGCTGGTCAATCTCTGGAATTTGAAGGTCAAGAGGCTAGCCACCAGCCTCGCGTCATTATTTCGGCCATACGAAGTATATGTGAAGAGGCGCCCGGAATGAAACATTCAGAAAACGGATCGGCATTTCGGCGGAGAAAATGAAGTAGGAACGCATATACGCACGGACGGTCATTGTTGGTTGAGTATTTAACTAGGGATACTAATTAAGTTTCAGTGCGAGTAAACTGAACGATCTCCGATCCTACGGCTTCTGATCCAGCGGAGTCCAGCTAGGAATTATAATGTAATAGATTATAGATGCAAGTTAAGTTACAACCAGAGATCAATTAACCATCCAAACTCATGCATACTAGATTCATAACCTGAATAAAGGTACTTAAAATATAAAGTAGCCATACATATATGGCGGCCTGGCATATTACGACAGCATTAGATCGAAGGACAGAACCCATACAGTTCTTCCAATGGGCTATATAAACTAGATAACCGACAGCATACTAGTATAGTAGACAAAAGACAACAAAACGCACGAGCAGAAACTGAAACCACGATGACACATTGACACGCCTTCCACTGACCGCACAAGCAAAGAAATCGAACTCTCGCATAAGCATCAGCACCTCGCTCAAGCCTTCCGTTTCTTCCCAAGGAAAACGTCGGTGAGCACCGTCTTGGACTGCAGGGACACACGCAGGATCTCCAAGCCCTGAAAATTAAAAACATTGTTCAGATTAAAATTAATGCACACATGACGTGCCTACGAATACGTAACACTCATGGGAAGGACCAGGACGTACTGAAAAAAATTGACAAGAAGCTACACTCAGGAACGTTTATATATATGATATGATGTAGTATTTACCTCGGTGTATCCCAGCTGCACGATCTTCTCCTTGAGCGAGCCAATGTCCGTGACGCCGAAGGTGCTGAGCAGGGTGATGCCGGAGATGGTGGACATGGGCGCGACCTTGAGGTCGTCCATCACAGTGTACGTCACCACCCCCTGCACAAAACCCGTTCCTGCAACAACAGAGGCCGCCGCAGCAGCACCGTGACCAGACTTGCCGCTGCTCGAAGCCACGATCTTCATCGCCGTGGTCATCTTGCCATTGCAGCTCCTATGCTGGCATGGTGTGGCGTAAACCTCACTCATCATGGTTACACACTCAGTGTAGCCGGCCGTTGTAGTTGCATCGGTAAAACTGAGTCGGCGCAGGCTCCTCTGGCTCCGGCAGCCGAAGCAGCTTGCCGCCACTGCAGCCGCCGGCCGGCGCGAGCAACGCGTCCTTGGCGTAGTCGGAGCGGACGTAGGTCTCGTCCAGCTCCTCCACGCTCCCGTATAGGTTGCCGACGGAGCCGACCATGGCGTCCTTGCTCAGGATCTTGACGACCGTGCCGACGGGCAAGGTGAGGAGCGAGAAGAGGAAGTCGACGACGTCCTTGCTCGCCTCCGCGTACAGCACGCGCCCGGCTTTGGTGTCCACCAGCAGCTTCATGGTGAGCGCGGGAGTGGTGGCATCAGGGGTGGATGCAGCCATGTCTCGCGCTCGTGTTACTACTGCAGTCTCTGGGCTATGGAGTGGGCGGCCTAGTGCTGAAACATGAGGGATGGCCCCTCTGTATATAGACATGTTGAGTCAGCAGGTGCAATGAAGGCTTCTAGGAGAGTGCTGCACACCGTTCGTTGGGAACTTCCCATGATTAAGATGATCGTTTATTTTCATGCAGTCCCGATTAGAGGTGCAAAGGGGTAACCTTTAGGTGCACCTCCAAACCTCTTTAGTTCAAGTATTTATACTACTTCTTTAAAATTTCTGAAAAGTAATATAAATATTTGAACTAAAGAGGTTTAGAGGTGCACCTAACACTCACCAATTTGCACCTCTAGTCCCGATGCAGGGTAGTAGTAGCCGTGCATTGTGGCTCAAGAACCGATACATGCACATAGTCCCAATGCAGAATGCAAGCTGGCCTGGCCCTGACCGGAGTCCAGAGGCTGGGCACTGCTCTCGGTATCCTTCACTTGATGATGTTTTACAGAAAATTTGAAAAAGGTTCTTAACGTTTCTTTGATAATGTATTGAATGCATTATTACAGAAAATTTGAAAAAGGTTCTTAGCTTTTCAAACTAGAGGAAGTTCATTTTATACCTCTTAACTATAAACTCAATTGAACCTAGGGTATGCAATTTACAAGAAGTGATATTAGTTCACCAAATTACTCAGTGTTGATAAGTTTGGTTTTTGAAGGATTGACGTGATCTATTTAGCTTAAGACTAGTCAATCAAACCTTGCTCCGTTATGGGCTAACTTTGACATACTTAAGCAATAGAAATTCTTATTTAATAAGTATTATTAAAATGTACTACTTCATATTGTTAACTTTGATTTAAATCCACAGTTGCACACATGTATAGAATTCACTTTGGCATAATTGAGAGGGATCATCGTGGCACACCTAATGATGTCAGGTTACATTAGTTCCATGGTTGGGTGTTTTCTTTCCCTTTATTTGTGTTGTCTTTCAATATGGATGACTTTGTGTAGTATATGGGCATGTTGGATTTTCCTATGTAGAAACTGAATTGTGGGAATAATAATACTCAGATGCTTACCTTCAATTGCTTTTTGCTTTCATAAATATCTCTCATTGATTTGTTTGCTGAAATGTTTGAGGATAGTTTGGAAGTCCATACCGGGATGTTTGGCTTGCCATCTTTTGGTTTCTGATCGTTTGCTTCATCAATGGTGTCATTGACATAATGAAGTCGTTGCTCTGAAGTCCTTAACACATTGTTGTTGCATCTTTGAATTTATTTGGTATGTATTTGTTTTGACACTAAAAAGGAGTTGGTAACATTATTATGTTTCCATCCTAGTAAGATTGCCGCTCCTTTCATAATCATCCCGTTAGTGTAGATGACTTCCTACATTGGCCTGATGTTCTCCAAGGTAGCTTTTTTTTTCTATATGTTATACTATACGATCAATAGATGTGACAACAACTAGATTGTTATATTAATCAAAATATAATATCTAACAAAAAATTTGCATGTGAAAGAAAACAGGAGTTGGTAGCTTACCTTATTTATCTTGTCATTATATATCATTGTAGTGTCTGCTTTTGAAGGTCGCATGTGATTGGATTCCAATGTTGTGATTGGCTTCCTACATATCCTTATATTCTATATTTTTAATCGAAAGATAGAGTAGTTAATTATAGATGTAGGTTAGGCACATACTCCCTCTGTCCCATGGACTTTGTCGTTGGAAAACCGTATCCCCCTCACAAACACGCTTCCCGGGCGACATACTCCATGAGACGGAGGGAGTATTTTGCTTGGTGGCAGTATGTTTTATAGATTTTGGCGAGGCATTGGGTGACGTTTAATAAATGTATGTCCTTATGATGAATATGTTGGTTTTTACGATCGGTTGGCTAGATGTTAATACTATTCCATGCTCATATTAGTTGACATTTTGAACAAGGTTTGGGTCAAACATTGGAAACATAAACTAGCAATAACTTTTAAATATTTAGTTTGAAAATGTGAAACTTATATGTATAGATTCACCTTAAAATCCACTTTTATAAAAGTAATTTTATTTTCAGTTTTCTTACATATTTTAATAAAAATAATAGATAAAATTAGATTTTGGAGACCGTGTCCTTATCCAAAACGTCAACTAATATGAGTATGGAGGGAGTATTTAATAATGTTTTATCACAATACTCCCTCCGTATAGGAAAAAAGAATGTCGTTTTGGACAAGGTTTTGGTCAAACATTGGGAAAATAAATCATGAATAACTTTTACATTGTTGAGTTTAGAAATATGAGAACCATATGAATAGATTTGTCTTGAAAAATGCTTTCATAAAAGTATATCACTTTATGATGAGTATTTTTTATAATAATACGAAGTCAAAGTTGTACTTTAGAGACCATATTATTGTCCACAATGATATTCTTTTCCTATACGGAGGGAGTGCCTGCTTATTTTTTAATAAAGAACATAGATTCTAGGTCAAATCCTTACAATGCTTATAGCTTGGATCACGACAATCAATCAAGATATTAAATTTACTATAGCAGTACAAATAATTATTGTATTGTACTATTGTTTTTAAAAACATAGAGCGCCTAAAATTAGATTGCCAGTATTGATATGTAGTAATGTTTTAGTCAATGTATAGTAGACTTATTTAAATAGCAATTATTAATTATTTGTCGTAATAACTTATATTAGTTTTTACACATAGAGTTTGTGTTAATTTTTTTTATTTTATAAAATAGATTTCTAGTATTGAATTGGCATAATATTTTAGGTGACATATAATAAACCTATTTTAAATAACAATGGTTATTAATGGTTATTAATTACTTATCATAATAACTTATACTAGTATTTATAGTTAGATTTAGACATATTTTTTATTTATTTTTATTATTTTTATAATAGCAAAAGTTCATAATTTTGATAATCAAAAATTTTACTTTATATTATGTTGTTAGTGACATATGTGGGCAATACGAATACAACTTAGGGGATAACTTTTTCATAATGATAAAATGAGTGAGGAGTACATATATAAACTTAATTTTGTCCAAAAGTTTTTGTGTGTGAATGAAAAGAAAAAAAAACAGTGAAAATTCAACGAAAGCAAGTGAATCCTGACACGTGATGCCTGATGATGGAAAAATATTGGGCAAGTGGATTTCACCGCACAGGTGAGAATGAGAGATGTAGGCTTGGAGATTTGGACTAGGGTGTCTCAGAGCACACGTCCAAGCAAACACCAAAGACAACCCCGAAAAAAAAATGAAACGGCAAAATTTAAAAGAGGATCAGCAAGAAAAAATAATTCTCAACTGCTCTAACATGGTGGTAGTCTTTTAAAAAAACGAGGACAGAAGTTGCTCAAACGGTGGATCGAACCGGATCCACAATGCATCAAAGGGCACATGTAACTAGCGATGAACGATGTATGGCTAGAACAGATAAGTGCATAAATACTACAGTGTAGGAGCCAAATGGACCTCCTAACAAATTTGAACAGAGCATTGCAATTTGAAGTTTCTGAGCTAAAGTTCTAGATTTTTTTCACTCTCTCTCTCCATTACATCAATTTTTAGCCGTATGCATGGACCATTAAATGTAAGTAAAAAAATAACTAATTACACAGTTTAATTGTAAATTACAAGATGAATCTTTTGAGCCTAGTTAGTCCACGATTGAACAATATTTATCAAATACAAACAAAATGCTAGTGCCAAATTTTTTTAATAGTTTGAATCTGAACAAGAGTAGTACTGGTGGAACTTGGAACCTAGTACCTATCTTTAGAGGCGGAACAGGGGGCGGCAGGGGCCGTGCCCCTACCCCTAAAAAAACAATGTTTTTTTTTTTCTATACTATGGAATGAAAATTAAATTTTCAGCAAAAAATTAATAAAAATTCAATTTTTATTTAGAAATTTAATAGAAATCTATTTTTTAAAAAAACAAAAATTCAATGACACATAATTTTTTTTTTACCAATTTATGATCTATCATTTATTTTTTCGGCCCCCTCATTCATAATTGCTGCAATTGCTGGTTCCACCACTCGTTCATGATTGACCTAAATTGCCCAGGTAGAGTTGAGCATTTTGCAGCTGGATCAGGTTCGGGCCGAGCTGGGAAAAAAGCCCAGTTATGGATTTATTTTTTCAGACCATTTTTTTTATTATTATTCACCTGCTCAATGTTTCATAACCACAAAAAATAAAGCTTCACACGATGTTCACACGAGATGTTTCACCTGCTCAATGCGTTGTACTTTGGTTGCATTGCACATTTTCTCTTGACATGGTGCCGATGATATCATCAAACGCTTTCGAGCAATGGTGAATCATCATGTGAAGCATTTTTTTTATTATGGATTTATTTATTTCATAATGTTTGAAATTTTGTTACCCCCTGCATAAAATCCTAGATCAACGAGCACCGCCCTTATCGAAGAAAAAAAACGTCCAAGATCTAACATTGTCAAATGTATCATACATCAATGATTCAATGGGCATTTTCAGTGTTGCCTCTTGTTACCAAAAGCATATGTGATTGCTCTCATAAATTTCCAGTGCTTCTAAATTAATTATGCGGCATGCTATTAAACTCATGTTAGCAAGAGTTTCGGGTTAACCTAATGAACCAAAATTTATGGACTTGTATCCTAGTAACACGTCATCGTGCCCTCTCCTTCCTAAAGAAAAGGGCATACAATATGTACAATTCTGTTAGAGGCGTCCAGAATTCCAAATTCCAAACGTGGTGATTGCTTGAAGCTATAATCCACCACAAACCATATGCGTCTTCAAATCAAACTACAAACACTCAGTGATTGTTTCAGGGCATAATCAACCACAAATCGCATGAGTTTTTCAAACACAGGTAGTACAAAGCTTAACTGGGTGATACACAGCATAAAAGCCATGGTCAATTTCCATGAAGAACATGAGAATCTCACCAAATTAAAGTAAAAATGAACAAAATGGAGGAAACAGGACTCAGTCACTCAGCACACTCCAGCTAGCTCAAGCACTCTGTTTCGAACTGGAGCCTAGGAAGACATCGGTGAGCACCGTCTGGGACTGCAGCGACGCCTTCAGCAGCGCCAAACCCTGCTAGGCATATGGATCATCATCGCACCGATCAGAATGCATGTAAAAACACACTGATCAATATACAATCTCGTTGAAATCCAATGTGCCTGGAGTCGATCTGGAGATATATGAGAAATAACCTCTTTGTAGCCGATTTCGACGTTTTTGGCCTGCAGCCCGCTGATGTCGGTGACGCCGAGGGAGACGAGGGCGGTGACGGCGGTGATGGTGGAGATGGGCGCGACGGAGAGGTCGTCCATCACGGTGTACGTCACCATGTCCCGCACGTACCCGCCGCCGCTGCTTCCGCTTCCCGCGTCCGCCGGCGCCGCGGCAGCCGCGCCACCGTCGGGCTCCACGAGCTGCACCTCCGTGGTCATCTTGCGCTTGCACACGGGGCACGGCGTGCCGCTGACCCTGGTGGCGTAGTCACAGCACTTTACGGAGCAGCTGCATCCCTTGCACCTGAACAGCTTGCCGCCGTCCGGCTTCGGCGACGCCTCCGCCGATGCCGCCGCCGACGGAGCGGGCACGGGCGCGGGCGCGGCGGCGGTCAGCTGGAGGATGGTGGTGGCGGGGTTGAGCAGCGCGTCCTTGGCGGCGTCGCGACAGCAGACGTGGCCGCCGGCGTGCAGGCTCTCCACGCTGCGGTAGAGGTTGGCGACCGAGCCGACCATGTTGCTCGTAGACGACATCGGGCGCTTGGACGCCGCGGTGAGTTGCTGGTCGAGCGGCGAGACCGAGCCTGCCCTGCTGGCGCCGCTCGGGGCGAGGAGCTTGGTCACCGCAGAGAGCGGGAGGGCGAGCAGGGAGAAGAGGAAGTCGACCACCTCCTTGCTGGCCTCGGCGTACACGACCCGCTGCGCGTTGGTGTCCACCAGGAGCTTCATGGTGAGGACGGCGGCGGTAGGTGCAGTAGGTCTCGCTGCCATCTCCGCAGTCGCGCGCGCGGCCACGCGATCGAGGAGCGGCAGCGACGCTAGCAGTTCGGCGGCGGCAATGAGAGCGCGAGAGAACATGAGTGATGAGCTCGAGTCCCGAGATTTAATAGTCTGCTAGCTGGGGAGGGAGTCCAAGGGATTTGCTTGCTGGATCTGGATGCACGCTCTGACGACGGCCGACGGCAGCCTAAACGATTCGTTCGCCACGCATGGACGGACGCGGGACGCCACGCGATGCCCGTCGCGCTTCCGTCTCTATGACCCGTACGATTCCGGCTTGGGCTTTGGAGGTCCAGAAGCCACGGCCCACGGGTGGACAAGCCTGCGCTCGACGGGGAATGTTTGTGCGTGTCAGTTGCTCACGGAATCCACTCTACTCACGCAGTGCAAATGCAAATGGAACGTGATTATATAGTGCGATGATGATGTCACATGGCCCTCGTGTTCCAAGTCCAAATATAGCATTCAAATCTATTATTATCCTTCTATTTGGCCAGCAAAAACAGCTATATCTACATGAATAGAAAATAAATCAATGTACCGCCCTCAATATGTTGATAAATTATCCACAACTGCCATGACGCAAAATAGTTGTTCTATTTTTCTCTCAAATACATATCATTGTATTAAGAAGAAGAGCTTTTCATACAAACGACACACATCAAGCACGCTAGATGGTCTAAGCTCTGGACTGACCTAGCAGACTGTTCCCAAATTCAATATTACATAAATAGAACAACCAAACGTGTGAGCACCGCAGCAGGTTACTGGGCATCCACGAAGAGCTCCCTAGCAACCCCGCGGCACGCGGGAACAACGCGTCAAGGGCATCCACCAGGCTCATCATCGAGTTCCCACTGCGAATATCACCGAGTGTTGCCTTGACGCAAGTGAAACCGAACCAGCCGACAGCGCGATGACCAATCTCCGCATGAGGAGTATGTCGTCCCGCTTGGAGGCCGGTATGTGCCTTAGCGACTCGACGGCAATCCATCTGCTCCTGCCTCTGACTGGTGGAGGCCTCGCGGTTGCAGCCACCTATCTTGGAGGATCGGCGAGTAGGGCGACACTCACTTCATCTACACCTCCTCGACAAACCGAGCTAGACAACGAGCGGCCTCGCGCAATGTGGGTGTCACGTCGCTATAGGGTCATATATGGCTTGGCAATCCGGTAAATACTACTATAATTGTCCAAAATAGTTTTGTGATCAATTTTTTAACATGAAAATCGACCGCTTCAATATTTTAGAGACGAATTAAAGCATCGAACGGTATTGTAGAACTACTAAAATGGATATTCTACCAGAGACAAGGAACGCCGATCAGTCCAGAAGCACTAAATAACATAAATTAAACAAACCAACATACGAATACGACTCGACTCTGTCGGTACGAAAGAAAGTGACAACAGGAAACAGTGTCGCCAGCACCAGATACAGACTAACAGTGATACACCTTCTCTTCCGTCTCTCTAACTCTCTGCTTGTTCGCCTGCGATGGAGCCACTGCTTTTTTCTCTCCTCTCCCCCGCAGAACGCCATTGCTGCAGCCTAGATGGCTCTGCCCCTGCGACATCCACCGTGGAATGGATCGATGGCCTGGGCTAGTAGAGCGCTCGAGCTCGGCGATCAGTGCACCGAGGCCACCAAACACGCCCATCAGCGCCAGCATGACCAAAATGGAGCGAAAGAACTTGCACACGCACCCTGCAGCTCCGGGCTTCTTATTCCGAAGGTAGACGTCTGTCAACACCATCTTGGAGTGCAGCGACTTCTTCAGGATCTCCAAACCCTGCAAACAGGCCCTATCACCACGGCGTCCGTGCGCCGGCACGCGCCACAGGACTTCATTGTGCGTTTCGAGCGGCGCGACGACCTGGACGTGGTCCTGGGAACGCCGGTGCTGGGCGGGCCTCTCCTCCTGGTCTGGCAGCGTTGGAGCCGGATGCACTCCGCCACCTCTGGGTCCTTCCGGTTCCGAGTCGTCGTCGGCTTCACTGGCATTCCTTCCCATGCCCGCTGCGCCGAGAGCGCCCAGATCATCCTCGGCAACTCCTGTGCCCAGGTGGAGGTCACGCCGCCAGACGTCGTCGACGAGGACGACGACAGGGAATTCTTCGTCGCTGCATGGTGCATCCACCCCAGGCTCATCCCTGCTAGCAGAGTCATCGGGGTGCCGGAGCCGGTGGTGCACGATCCGTGCGGGTGCCTTGCCCTCCGGCCGGAGGAGATCATTCATGCGGAGCTTCGCGCCCTCAGGTACCCAGTTGACATTCGCATTGTGGAGTATCAGGATTGGCGCTCGCCCCCAAGCTCGTCGGACGATGAGGACTTCGGGGGGGACAGGCGCGACGGCGACAGCGATAGCAGCGACAGCAACTTCAACGGTCGTCATCCCGGCTTCGACACGGGCTCTTCTAGCTCCAGGCGTCCTCCAACGACGACGAGGTTCGCCGGCGGCGGGCCGGCCCTGGGCCCGGGATGGGGGCCCACTTTCCGCTCGCGTGGTGGGGTTGCCATTGGCTCCATCGTCTGTCCATTGGGCACGGTGTCCGAGCCATGGTCGCCCATGATCCTGGCACCTTGCGCCAGCCTTCCTGCGAGCGGGACAGTCCAAGCCTCTGCGAGCCCTGAAGCTGTCCGTGCAGTAGAGGTTGACTCCCTTGCCATCTTGCGGTCTCCAGCCCGGGACATTCCGGGTATGTTGCATGACCCCATGGCGATGGAGTCCACCCTCCAGGTTGCCTTGCCAGTGAAAGTGCCTACCGTTAGGCCTGTCCCCCTCTCTGTCGACTTGGATCCCCGCGTTCCGTCGGACGCTGGAGGGAATCCGGGGGGCATGGGGTCGCGGTCAGAGTTTGAGGTCCTACTTCTCGGCGGTGCCCGCGGGCATTGTGCACGTGACTCGCCTAATGGGCCAAGTTTCCTGCTCGTACCCTCTGTGGTGTGGGCTGGTCGCCACCTCGTATGGATATGATGTTGGCCTGCCCGTGTCACCTACTGGGCGGGGCGGTTGTCGTCGGCCTGCTTCGCCTATCGGCTCGCCGGGCAGGGCGCTCTTCCACGCGAGCAACTGCGACGTCGACCACGGCCGCGGCGACTCTGACGGGGAGGCCGCCCAAACTGTTGCGGTGCAGGCCTTCATCGACTCCATCAAGACGCCGCTCCCTCAGCCTATTTTGTCGTCGGAGCCACCGCGCGGTGCACTAGGACCAGGGGAGGCTATCGAATCCAGCCCAAGCTTTGTGCCCAAGCGCGCAGTGCAAGGTTGGCCGCCAAAAGCAGGTTCAGGGAGGCCTTGCCGGAAGCGCAAGCTCGGAAGGTTATGATGATGAAGTTAGGCTCCAAGGC
Organism: Chrysopogon serrulatus; assembly: GCA_015844335.1. Taxonomy (NCBI): domain Eukaryota; kingdom Viridiplantae; phylum Streptophyta; class Magnoliopsida; order Poales; family Poaceae; genus Chrysopogon; species Chrysopogon serrulatus. The sequence continues at coordinate 74,769 of JADLZL010004819.1, read as the reverse complement.
CGTCACGGAAGTGCCTGACCGAGCGTCCTTCAGTGAGTTCCAGGCCACCTTCTCCTCGCCGCTGTCGCCAGAGAAGAAGCAATGCGTGTGCTGTTCCCCAAGCACGCCACCTGCTCTGTGGTCGAGTGCAGCGCCTAAGCCGCAGCATTCCGTCGCTCTGTTGTTTCCATGGAACGCCACAACGTGTTCATTTGGAATGTGCGTGGGCTAAACAGAAGGGCCCGTCGTAGTGTAGTGCGTGAGTTTATTTCACAGCAGCATGTGTGCGTCTTGTGTCTCCAGGAGACCAAGCTCGATGTAATCTCGTCGTCCTTGGCTGCTGAGCTAATGGGAGCTAATTTCGCTTACTCCTACTTGCCGTCGGTGGGAGCCTCTGGTGGCATCCTAGTCGCTTGGCGTGAGGACCGCTGGGTCGTGTCGCAGCAAGTGGTCCGCGTGTTCTCCGTCTCTGTCCAATTGGCATGTCGCTCCAACCCGTCGAATTCCTGGTGGCTGACTTCAGTTTACGGCCCCGTTGTCCATGACAACAAGCCGGCATTCCTGGATGAACTGCGTGCAACCCGTTTGGCCTCGCCAGGCCCATGGCTCCTCGTGGGCGACTTCAACATGATTTATCAGGCCGCTGATAAGAGCAACAACCGTCTGAACTTCAGGGCGATGCATCGGTTTCATCGTGCGATCGACAGCATGCAGATTTCTGAGCTGTATCTTCACGGTCGTCTATACACGTGGTCTAATGAACGTCGCGCTGGGCCGACCCTTGAGCGCATTGACAGGGCTTTTGCGTCCTCGGATTGGCTCGACGCCTTTCCTTCTCACCGCCTCGCACCGCTGTCGTCGGACTGCTCAGATCATGCACCGCTCTTGCTGCAGCTTTGTACGGAGCCTTGGGCTCGGCCGAGATTCAGATTTGAGGCGATCTGGTGTCGTTTTGAGGGATTCCGAGACGTCGTCGCTGCAGCTTGGAATTGCACCTTGCAAAATGCCGATGCCTGTCGTCTCCTGGACTTCAAGTTGCGGCGCACGGCACGGGCGCTCAAGAGCTGGAGCGCATCTCGTGTCGGCAGCGTGCGTCTTCAGCTTTTCATGGCCTGCGAGTTAATCACTCAGCTTGATGCTGCCCAAGACTACAGAACGCTCAACGACCTTGAGGAACAGCTGCGCCGTGACCTTAAGCGCCAGTCGCTGGGCCTAGCGTCCCTCGCCAGAACGATTGCTCGACAGCGATCGCGCATCAGGTTCCTGGGTGAAGGAGACGCAAACACGAAATTTTTCCATCTCCAAGCTTGTCACCGCAACCGCAAGAATTCGATTCTGTCGCTTCAGGGGGATGGTCAGTGGTTTACTGAGGAGGAAGCCAAAGCGAATCATGCGTACGACTATTACAATGGCATCCTGGGTGCAAGCTTTGCCAGGGCACATGCGCTGGACCTCCAGGCCTTGGGCCTGTCGCAGGTCGACATGGCCGGCATCGACGCCCCCTTCCTCGAAGATGAGGTGTGGGCAACCGTACGCGACTTACCCAGCGACCGAGCGCCGGGCCCGGACGGCTTCACGGGCATTTTCTACAAAGTCGCCTGGCCAGTCATTAAAGATGACATCTTGGCTGCGTTCTCGGCTCTCTGGTCCATTGATGCCAGGAGCTTTCATCTTCTGAACGACGCGCTAATGATTCTTCTACGCAAACACCAGTTGCCTACGCAGCTAAGGGACTACCGCCCGATCAGTCTAATGCACAGTTTCAGTAAACTGTTCGCCAAATGTTTAGCCCGCAGACTTGCGCCTTACCTCAGTGCAATCGTCGGGGTCAATCAGAGCGCTTTCATTCGCGGTCGGAGTATCCATGATAATTTCAGGGCAGTGAATCTATCCTGCAAATGGCTGCACGCTCGAAGGGTTCCGAGTGTGCTGGTGAAGGTTGACATTGCAAAAGCTTTTGATTCCGTTGCCTGGACATTCCTCCTCGACGTCCTTCGTTACATCGGCTTCCCTCGGCGGTGGACTAATTGGATCTCAATCCTGCTATCCACGGCCAGCACCAGAGTCATGATCAACGGACGCCCAGGGAGGCGGATCGCGCACGCGCGTGGGCTGCGGCAAGGGGACCCCATCTCCCCTATGCTGTTTGTGATCGTCATGGAGGTACTGAATTCTATGATTGCTGAGGCGGACAGAAGGCAGGTCCTATCTCCTCTACCCGGTACAGTGATCCGTCACCGTGCGTCGCTGTACGCGGATGATTTGGTCGTCTTCCTCCTGCCTTCCGTGCCTGACCTGCGTTGTCTGCACGCCATTTTAGAATGCTTTGCCGGCGCTTCCGGCCTCGTCACCAATGTCGACAAGTGTCTCATCTCGCCAATCCGTTGCACGGAGGACATGGTCGAGCGTGTGCGTGCGGCGTTCCCATGTCAAGTGGCCCCGTTCCCGACTCGCTACTTGGGCATCCCGCTCTCCATACTGAGATTACGTCGCTGTCAAGAGCAGGTTCTGATCGACAAGGTCGCAGCAAGAATTCCAACCTGGAAATCTGGAATGTTGACGCTCGCTGGTAGAACAACGCTGGCCAAGGTAACGCTGTCAGCGATCCCAGTTCATGTTGCCATTGGATCCTGTCTTTCTAGCTGGGCGATCGGGCAAATCGACAAACGTCGTCGAGCGTTCCTGTGGTCCGGATCAGAGACATTGACAGCCGGGAAGAGTAAGGTTGCCTGGACCACAGTTTGTAGCCCAACTGCCAATGGGGGCTTGGGGCTCCTGGACTTGCGCTTCTTCGGGTATGCTCTTCGGTTAAGATGGGAGTGGCTCAAGCGGACCGAACCGGATAGACCCTGGACGCGGTTGCCAGCTAAAACTGAGAAGAATGTTGCTGCGATGTTCAATGCATCCATGAGCGTCCGGTTGGGTGACGGGCGGTCCGCCCTCTTCTGGACCGATCGCTGGCTCCGGGAGCCGCTGGCATCCATGGCGCCAAACTTGTTCAGGGCCGTGTCGCGTGCAGGCAGGAAACGGACGGTCAGTCAAGCTCTGTTGCAACGGCAATGGGCGACCGATATCACGGGTGCGCTGACAACACAGGTCCTTTGTGAGTACATTCAGGTGTGGGAACTTGTCGACGGGATTGTCCTTCAGCAGGCGCAAGCTGATCGCTTCGTGTGGAAGTGGTCGCCTGACGGTTGTTATTCGGCGTCCTCGACATATCGTGCCTTCTTCCTCGGCTCCTCGGAGCTGCTTGGGGCCAAGGAGCTGTGGAAAACAAGGGCACCGCCAAAGGTTAAGATGTTCTTCTGGTTGGCGTTGCATAAGCGTCTCTGGACGGCGGAACGCCGTTGGCGACACAACCTGCAAGACAACGGCACATGCAACCTTTGCGATCAGGAGCTTGAGACAGTTAGTCACCTCCTGCTGGGATGCGTGTTCTCGCGACAAGTGTGGTTTGCAGTATTGAGTCCCTTGCAACTCCATAGCTTAATGCCGAACCAGGAAGATGATCTTCCATCCTGGTGGCTTCGACAGCGCGGCATCATTGGGGAACCTCAACGTCAAGGCTTCGATTCGCTTCTGCTGCTACTTTCGTGGTGTTTATGGAAGGAACGGAATGCAAGAGTCTTTAGGCAACAGGCATCGTCAGCGGCGGAGGTGTTCGCAGCTGTTGTTGTCGAAGGCTCCGAATGGCTGCAAGCTGGTTTCAGGCCCTTGGCGGCCTTCTTGGCGCTCCTGCCGCTGGCGAGCGTGGGTGCTTCCGTCGCTAACTCGTTCTCCGTATAATAAGTCAGTGTACTGGGGGGTGGCCGACTTGATCCATGCTTTCTCCGTTTACTCTCGCAAACGTGGGAGCATGAGTCATTAGGCGTGTAACTTGCAAACTCTCTTCTCCTTAATGAAATATGGGTACGAACCCGTTCGTGAAAAAAAAAAAAAAAACAGTTCATCAGTCTCCAAATTATCACAGCTTGACGATGCGTTTATATGTTTAACATAGGATGCAATAATTCAGGAGTTACTTGCAAATTGTTACCTCTGCGTGGCCAAACGGCACGATCTTCTCCTGTAGCGTGGCGACGCCCTTGACGACCAGGGTTTTCAGCAGCACGACGCCATTGCCTGACGTGGGGGAGACCTTGAGGTCGTCCATGACCACGTACATCGCAGACGACGCCGCTGCTGCCTCGCCACCACCGGCCACAGGCTTCTCGTCGGTGAAGGCGGCCACGTCGGCCAGTTTCTTGGCGCTGCCGTAGAGGTTACCGATGGACGATGGGCAGTCGTTGCGGTCGACGAGCGAGGCGAGGAGGGAGATGAGGAAGTCGACGGCGTCCTTGCCGGCCTGGGGGTACAGCACGCGCTGGGACCTCGAGTCGAGTCCACCAGCAGCGTCAGGCTCAGCGTGCCCATGGTGCTGCTTGTTGGGGCCATCTTGGCTTGAGGGCTGGCTGAGGCTTTGAGCTTGTGGAGTCTTCTCTGGAACCTGAACTGAATCCTAATGGAATGGAACTAGTACAGGAATACAAGGTGGGCTGTTGCTATAGGAGTACAGCGCAGGGGACGCGAGGAGATTCCACGGGGGAACAGGGGAATAGGAGATCAGGGAGTACTACTGCGCCGCTCGTTGGCCGGCTCCACGACCAACACCGCCATTGAATTTGCATTCAGTCCCAATGCAGTACGCGTGCGTTTACGGTGCCCATCCGATGCAGAAATGCTGAATGCAGCCGGAGGTCGATCGAATAATCAGCTTGCGCGCTGCTTTCGATTGCACTAGTAAATGGGATATGGAGTACACACGAGTAGGAGTACTCGCAAAGTCCTTAATGCGAGAAATGGTACAGTATGCATTGTTTTAAAACATTTCAAGTGACAGAAGTATGTTAGGTCAGTCTCAATGGAGTTTTATGAGAAATTTCATACACATTAAATAAGGTGTCACATCATCAGATTTGAAGTTTTTGCATGAAACTGGAGGAGAGATGGAATACGTTTCGTTGGGATGAAACGATAGTGCGGTGTTTCCAAACGTCGGAAACTGTGTGAAACGCGTGTTGAGAACCTCGGCTCGTTTCATCACGTACCTAGCTTCTTCTTACTTCATGTACGAGGCCAGCAGGCTCGCCATCGACGGACGCGTCTGAGACTGCCGGACGCACGCCTCTGTGGCGAGAAGGCCACCGGACACGGGCGACACCACTGGGCGCACCTTTGCCACTGGGCGGCGGTCGGAGGGGTGCGGCGCGCTGGCTCCGCTGCAAAGGCGCAGGTGCGAGGTCCGCCCCGGCGGCGCGAGGTCCACCGACTGCGCCCTCCCGCCGTCGGGGCGCCTGCTCCACGCAGCATACAATCTCTCCGCCCGGGGGCCCCTGCTCCCGCCCGTCACGAGCTCCCCGCGCCGCGGGCAAGCTCTGCCTCATCGTGGGCGCAAGCTCCGCCGTCGCGGGCGGCTCGGCCGCGCCCTCCGTGAGCCGCGAGGCGACTCCGCCTACCGTGGCGCGAGCTCCCCCGCCGCAGCGGCTCCACCTGCCGCGGGCGGCTCGGCCGCGAGGAAGCACCATCCCACGGGCTTCGTTCGCCGCCCGCCGCGAGCTCCGCCTCGCCGGGATGGGAGCTGCGCCTTGCTGCAGGCCCACGAGCTCCGCCACAACGGGCTCCCCCTCGTTGCCCGCCCGCGTGCCGGGGTTTTTTTTACCGACCGTTTCATGGGAACCGTCGGCCACCGGTTCGGCTAACCGGCCGGTATAAATCGGTTACCGAAAAAACCCAGCCGAATTCAAATTCCAAATTTGAATTTTGAAGAAGACGTAGTTCAAACGTTACGACCGGCTAACCGGCCGGTTAGAGCGGTTTACCGGTCGGTTAGAGCGGTTTACCGGTCGGTAATCCAATGATGTCAAAATTTTTCAAATGAAAAATAAAAAATATTTTTTAAAAAATGCTAGAAAAATTTTTAAAAATACTTCATGATTTATAGAATCCAATGATGTCAAAATTTTTTCAAATTTGAGTGCGTTTAGTATATTTTTTTCGACCTTCATGATTTAATGGGCCTTAATGGGCCGGCTCTTTTTCTTTTTTTTTTTTTTTTTTTTCAAACTTCTAAACGTCTAAATAAATACTAAACGAACTCAAATTTGAAAAATTTTGACACCATTGGATTCTATAAATCATGAACTATTTTTAGGAATTTTTCTAGAATTTTTTTTCAAATTCAAATTTCAAATTTAAAAAACCCTAGCGGTTTGAACCGGTGCCAAACCAAACCGGTGCGGTCCGGTTTGGTCGGTAACCGGCCAAACCGGCCGGTTACCGAACGGTAGAAAAAACCATGCCGCGTGCTTCGTCTCACCGAGGCGCGTGCTCCGCCTGTGAACGCCCATGCCAATGCCCTGTACGACGAGGAGGAAGTAGAGATAGATGGGACCCACGAATAGGAAAAGAATCTGTGAAACTGTGCTATGAAACTGTGCGCTAAGAGAAAGACCAATTTTATGCTAAAATTTCATATCTTAGAAACTGGGAGATGAAACCTCCATTGAGACTTTGGAAGAAAAAAATACATATTTGTATAATTGTATACCAGTACATCTTTAGTTTGCACTCCATATTTTGGCCCAAGCCTAGTGTCGACTACGTCATGGTGATCCACTTTCACCATATTTATTTCTGTTTGTTGCTGATGATTAAGAGAAGAAATTAAGGAACAGACCATATCACCGATCAATGTCACAAGGGATGCCCCGGAGGTATCTCATATGAAGTCTTTTAGGGTCTAAAATATTTATTTTAAAGTTCCGAAGTAATATTAGGGCAATATAAATGTCATTTAGACAGAAGTGATTTGGAGATGGAGTAATTAGAGGAGCTACATGAGAGAGGTGGTCGTGGACGCAGCCAAGGACGCTGCCGGCATAGGCGGCGCGCGCGGCTGTCGCGGCCATCGTCGTCGGGGTGGAGGTCACGGACGGCGAGGTTGTGCGAGTAGGGGCGTGACCCATCATGGCCAGCTCTTCTTCGGCGCACCAATTCAACTCCACCATCCTCTGAGAAAAGGGACGCCATGCTGGTAGCAAGCGAATCGGTGGCGTCAGAAGGTGGTGCGGACACTAATGAAGCCACAATTGTCAAGGTCTTAGACCGGTAATCACAATTCCAGTGGTGACCGATATAATTGGGGAAGGATTAGAGACACAAATTTGGGAAGGGTTAGAAGAGTTTACACTGGGTATAACAAGGAATCTAGGGTAGAGACACAAATCTCAAGTTATAATACCACCATGGTGCAACGCGTGGATTTTTGTGTGACAAACCGGCTTTTTTTGAGAAAATTTTTTGTCTTTAGTGATAGACCGATTGTGGATATCGAACATGTTTTTTTAAAAAAAATAATAAAAAGAACTTTACATATTTCTATCTAGCTTTATAGTTTGGGCCTACGACCACCTAGGCGTAGCGCCGTAGCCCAACAGCAGATCTGAAAGTTGCGCAGCCTTTTCTTCCGAGCCCACATATCTCTCCACAGTACTGGGCTAAACTTGCGTGGGCCGAGTTCGTTATTACCAAGCTCACGGCTTGGCCCAAGTCCTCAAAGACTCCTTCCTAAACCTTCCCGGCCGGCCGGCCGGCGGTCACCCGCAGTTCCGCACACGAAACAGCAAAACCCAACGACCTCGTCGCCGGCAGCGCCAGCGGCGGGCATCGACAAGCAGGTCTGCAGCGCTGTGAGCGCCTTCCCCTTGTTATTCACCACGCTCATCCTCCTCCGCCTCCTCGTTACCTTCGATTTTTTTTCTGTTCCTTTTATTGTTTTCATTTACTCCAGATGAGTGTACCCTATCCGATTTCGACCATTCCCATCTTGCCGTGCGATTGTGAGAATGTCGTTGTTGCTGATTTACCTCCCTGTGTTTGGATGGTGATTCACTGATTCTCCCACTCTTCGCGCGCTGCCTGTGCCAGTTAGGATTACTAGGGTTTTGGTGGTTAGGCTAGAGTTGGGTTTGGGTTTGGGTCAGGGCTCTGTTCTGTGATGGACATCAACAAGCAGAACTGTGCAGGGTCATTTTGCAATATAGTGTATGGGCATTGGGGTCTGATCTTAGGTTATCTGTCACAATATAGCATTATAGGTACAAGATTCTCGTGCTCAAACGGAAATGATTTGCACGATTTAGCTAGTTTGTGGTTTAAATTTGGCTGTCCCGTTCATTTCTGTCTCTCTCAATGCATTGCACGGAGGACAAGATTCCGTACCTTTGTTTTTTTTATTGTATTTTCTGCCTTCTCCAAATGCAGCATTATTCAGGGAAGCAGATTAATCAGACTGACGCTGTATACCTATACCAGTTTGACAAATTTGAACCTGATGCTCTTTTTTTTATTTTTTTTTAAAATGACACGATGCTGTTTCATTACTGGGCTACTGACCAGTGACCATCATGGAAATGTCGACCAATTGGTACTCAATTAGTAACCAAAGACGATGTTCTATTTGTGCGATCAGTTTCTTTTGGTTTTCTACTTTATAGAAGTTGACAGAATAATGATGTTTCTCATTCTGCTTATCATCTCCATTAAAATCAATTGTTCTGTTGCAAAACTGAAACACACATTTTTTTCCACCATTTTTCTGGCGAATTTGGACTAACAATATGTAATTGTAAATTATGAATGCCTATATAATGTCATTTTCCTGATGGCAGGAGCAGACACCAATAAGTCCCCGAGAGAGTGGTTGGAAGACTTATGATAAGGGCAGGATATCATGGCTACTAATGAATTATCGTTGAAGCTCTTGATTGATACCAAGGCTCAGAAAGTCTGCTTTGCTGAGGCTGGCAATGATGTTGTTGAGTTCCTCTCCACTCTTTTGTGCCTTCCTGTGAGCACCATCATCAGCTTGCTTGCCAAGGAGCGAATGGTTGGCAGCATTGGGAACGTTCTTGACAGTGTGCAGGAACTAGACGCCAAGTATGTGATCTCAAGCAGGAGCAAGGAACGCTACGTCAGCCCTGCTGTTGCTCCCAGTGTGCTGCATCCTTTGCAGCAGCTTCTGGATGCACCCCTAAATGTTAGTGATAGTTTTTTCACATGTCAGGGGAAAAAGGACAACTATGGAGGATATGCTGCTGCATGTGGTTATTTTTCTGCTATCAATGGCACCATATGCCCTAGTTGTTCCAAGCCAATGAATGTTGCAATGAGACATGTCAAAGCCGATGGTTTGGTGGCTGGGACTGCAACATATACTGTCAAGGACGATCTCTCAATAACTCCGGCATCTAGCGTGTCTAGCATTGCCTTGCTTGCACAGAGTGGTGTGAAGGATCTGAGCACGCTGCAAGAAAGGACTGTGAAGATTGGCAAGGAAGAGGTTGTGTGCTTGTTTATTATTCTCCTTGTAATAAAGAAATTTGTTTTGGCTACTTTCAAACTTGTTGAGCTTATTGTGATTTCTTTGTCCAAATGCAGGTGTTGGAGATACTCCTTGCTTCCTTGAAGTCCAAGACAGTCCTGACCGATGTCTTTCTCCACAAGAATAAAGTTCGATGCAAGAAGGAAACTGCTGCTCAATAATGCACGCATGAGTGCATTTCTATTGTGCATCTTCTGTCTAAATCATGACCAATAGTTTACTCAGAATGGTAGTTACATGTTAAAGCTAGTGGACCAAGGACAAATCAGCCATAATCCCTTTAGTAAGCTGAAGAACTACTGCCAGTGGAGTCTTTCATGCTTTGATGACCATTTCACATGCTACAAAGCAAAATAGATGGATATATGGCCTTATCTTGTGTTACTTTTTTCCTAGAAGTTATTGAATAATTTTAGTAGGCTGTTTCGTTTCAATTTCAGTAGACATATATCGAATTGGAATTGCTTACAGTTGCAGCCAAAATGTTTATGAATATTTCTTCAATTTAGTCACCAAATTCTAACGTAAAAAATCAAGAGGCTGGACTTTGGAGCATGAAAAAGAGAAATATGAGTACTAGGTCAACACGGAAGTTTTTTTTGACTTGGCTTTGGGTTATCTTCTGGGGGAGTGGTTGGAGGGGGAAAAAAATCCTTATAATTCACATTTATCATTGTCAAACCTTTTGCATGTCTTTGTCATGATTCTAGGTGCTTAATATTCACATTAATATAGGATAGTACTTGGTTTATCTCTACCACCAACCAATACTTTATGAGAAGTTTGCCTAGTCAAAGTCTAGGTGTTTGTGAACTTCTTCCAGACAAACCCATATTATGACTGCTTCACAATGCTGATGAATAGCAATTTTTATTCTTTCAATGCACACATGCTTCCTGATTATTGGCATTAGCATTATCTATGATTTCTCCATGTTTCTTCCAATTATTCTGCATTCAGGCATGTCCCTATGAATAAATTCTCTTCTAGAAAAGAAAAGCATAATCCTCCTCATCATCCATCATACCAATACAAGAGAGATCACAAGAATCACTAACCGCCATGGCATCCAGGAGCAGCTTCAAGAGCTTTGTTCTGCGAGTTGCTGCAGCTCTTGTCATCCTAGGAAGCATCACATGCAGCTGCTTGGAATTCAGCTACCCAACCTTCGACACAGCTAACCAGGCTGATTTCAACTTCAGCCCAGGCTCAGGAATTGCAAACGGGTCCCTGCAGATCACACCGAGCACCAGAAACGTCAATGGTCGATCAGGAAGGATCTGCTACGCGAGAGAGACCCTCAACCTTTGGAACAGCAACATGACAGCGCCGGCGTCGTTCTTCACCGAGTTTGTGCTCAACATCCAGAAACAGAGCGGTATTGTTGCGGAAGGTATGGCTTTCATACTCACAAATAGCCCGGCACTTCCCAGGGACAGCAGCGGGCAGTGGCTCGGCATCACCAACAACCAGATCGATGGCATGACCACCAACCGGGTTGTTGCGGTAGAGTTCGACACGAGGAAGAGCTTCGAGGACGATCCCGATGGAAACCATGTCGGGATCGACATCAACAGCATCAACTCTACTTACTGGTACCCACTCAGTAATCTTTCCATCGTTCTGTCTAGAGGGTTTGATGTGTTGGTTAGAATAGAGTATGATGGCACTGGTACAGTGCTGAGAATACAGGTAGTCCAGAAGGGCAACAACTTAGTGTATTCTTGGCCCCTTGATCTGTCACGGCATCTCTTTTTAGAGAACATCACTCTCGGTTTTGCAGCTTCAACCGGTGATTTTACTGTACTGAATCAGATAAAAGCATGGAATTTCAGTACGCTTGACGCTGTCGCCACCACCGACAGTAAATTGGGGCATAGGAAGAACAGGAGGAAGTTGACTTTGGTTCTTGCCTTACTACTCTCCCTGTTTTTGATTGCTTTGTCATCGTCTCTGGTGTTCTTCATATGGCGAAGGATGACAGGACAACGAAGGCTAGCCTACCGGAACCTGGAGAAGATGATCGACGCACATGGTCCGGTCAAATTCAAGCTCAGGGAGCTCAGGACTGCAACTGCCAACTTCAGCCCCAACCGTAAGCTTGGCATGGGTGGCTTCGGCACAGTTTACCTTGGCTACCTTCAGAGGATGACGATGAACATAGAGGTGGCTGTGAAGCGGGTGTCGACGACCGGCAACTCCAACCGGGGGGAGCAGGAGTTCCTGGCCGAGGTGAACACGATCAGCAAGCTCTCGCACCGCAACCTCGTGAAGCTCATCGGGTGGTGCCACGAGAGAGGCGAGCTGCTCCTTGTGTACGAGTACTTCCCCATGGGCAGCCTTGACAAGCACCTGTACGCCGGCGAAAGAAGCACCGCCGCCACCTCCACGGCGGCAGAGACAGCCGCCGCCGCCACCACGACTCCGGAGCTTACCTGGGACCGGCGGTACAAGATCATCTGCGGCGTGGCGTCGGCGCTGGAGTACCTGCACCACGGGAGCAGCAGGCGGATCCTCCACCGGGACGTGAAGGCGAGCAACGTGATGCTGGACGAGGAGTACAACGCGCGGCTGGGCGACTTCGGCCTCGCCCGCGTCATCGAGCGGGACGGCGTGACGCACCACTCCACGCAGGCGGTGGCGGGCACCCGCGCCTACATGGCGCAGGAGTGCTTCTTCACTGGCCGCGCGACCCTCGCCACGGACGTGTACGCGTTCGGCATCTTTGTCTTGGAGGTGCTCAGCGGGAGGAGGCCGAGCAGCCCCGTGCTGTACCATGGCAACGCCAGCGGCGAGCCAAGCCACGGGCGTCGCCGGCGGCAGCCGCAGCCTATGTACATTGTGGACTGGACCTGGAGGCTCTACGGCGAGGGCAGAGCGTTGCATGCTGCCGACGACGCAGTGCTGAACAACAACGGCGCCGAGCTTGACCTGGCGCAGGTGGAGCGCGCGGTGAGGCTGGCCTTGGCGTGCTGCCACCCGAACCCGAGAGAAAGGCCGTCCATGAGGACGGCGGTGCAGGTGCTGATCGGCGGAGCTGAGGCGCCGGAGCCGCCGTTGCACAAGCCCGCGTTCGTTTGGCCTCCTCGCGGCGATGAGGCTCCAGAGATCGAGCTGCCGGATGTCGGGCTGCTCTTCACGGGAGGGCAGACCACCTACTGTTCGTTGAGCTGCTCATCATTCACTGGGAGGTGAAATACGTCGGCTGCATTTGCAGTTTTGTGCAGCTTTTAAGCTAGGGAATTGAAATACTACTATTAGTTAGTGAGTACTAGTACAAATTTTTGGTAACACTGCTGAAAGTGTTGTATCCTTATATTCATTGGCTTGTCTGGTTTTCAGAGTGTGTTAATGTGTTACCCAAATTATATCTGATTAAAAAATTATTTCATGCTAACAATGCTTATATATATCGTCCTTTAAGCACGTACGCATGCTGATTCGTTAGCCTTTGAGTCACCTTTTATCTGCAGATCACTGCCGCGTAAACATTTGCGTGCGGGTTCCCTTTATGCGCATCGTTCATTTCCATACTTAGACAAATTCCTGCGCAAAAATTTAGCCTGAACATTCGTAGGAATGTGCGCATGTGTTTACTTTAGGGATTTCTAGGATGGATCTGTTCCTGTTTTGGAGACACAAGGTGTGAGATGAGGTAGCACTAGCATCGCCTTCCTCCTCGCCAGTAATACCAGACATTTGTGTGTTGTTTTCTGCAATCCACAACACTCCTTGTGCAACTATCTTGAAAATCTGATCAAACCGTAGTAACTGATTCAAAGCAATTTACTCTAACGATTACCAGATTCAAGCAGACGAATCATCCTAGCTGAAGCAGATTGTGTAAATCTGATCAAACAGTAGCAACTGATTCAACGCAACCTACTCTAACGATTACCAGATTTAGGCAGACACATCGCCAAAGCGCCACTGCTTCACCTCAGTTCTTCCGCGCGGTAGCTTGGTTGATGAATCGCCTCAAGATCCGAACCAGCTCCTCGTTCGCCTCGCTCCACCCTCTCACGGAGAAGCCATGGCGCTCCTCCGCGAACTCGGCGATCTCCACAGCCTTTCCCATCTCCTCCAGCCTCGCCGCGTAGCGCCGCATGTGATCCCGGAGCGTGTCGAGCCCAGGCACCACGACGAGCGCCGGTGGCAGCGGCAGCGGCTCCAGGCCAGGGCTGTCGGGGCCGAACGGGTTGGCCAGCGGGTGATCTCTGGTGGCGCCCGCCGGCAGCACCAACCGCCAGAGCTGATCGGTCGCGGCCGCCAATGACAACTCGGATTCCGCCGCCGTGCGCTCGGCGCTGCCGAAGAACGCGGACAAGAGCACGTAGCCGGCGACGCGCGCCGGGTGGACCGCGGGGCTCCCCCGAGGCGATCCGAACCACGACGTGGTGCGCGAGGTTCGCGCCGGCCGACACGCCGGACACGAACGTCCGGGCGAAGTCGGCCGACTCTTGGAGCCACGGCTCGGCGGCCGTGCCTGTGCCTGCCGCGGCGGCCTGGGCCTGCGTCTGAAGCCAGGAGAAGAACGCCAGGCCGTCGTCGACGGCGGCGGGCAGGCGGTGCTCGGGCGCGAGGCGGTACTGGACGGAGAGCACCACGGCGGGGAGCTCGGCGGCGAAGCGCTGGCAGCAGGAGTGGAACAGGGGCATGTCGTAGGCTCCCACGCAGTAGCCGCCTCCGTGGAAGTAGACGAGCACGGGGAGCTTCGTCCCGCGAGCCGCCGCCGCCGCCGCCGACGACGACGGCCTGTACACGCGGACCTTGAGGCCGCGCGCCGCGTCGTAGGCCTCGTCCTTCCACTGGACGCCGGGGACGTCCGGGAACGGCCCTGCCGGCATGAGCACGGACTCGTCGCCGCGGATGACGGAGCCGTCGCTGAGGAGCCGGACGACGCCGAAGAAGTCCTCGACGACGTGCGGCGCGGCGTCGCTGGACATGGTGAATTTGGTGAGCGATCAATCGACGGCGTCGGCGAGACGAGAAATGCCACGCACGGTTTGAGCGTTGGATCTAGGCGCCCCCGGCTGTTGCTCTGAATGAAACTGAGTAGAAGCTGACACTCACACCTCGCAACGGACGTGCCATGTTTCAAATGGCCGGGAGAGAAATATCTAAGCCAAGTCAATACGGGTTTAGCCGCAGTATAAATATTTTAAAATCCGAATACTAATCCAGATAAGCCATATGGGATGTGACGACATGACAATGACTTGAAGCATTGCCGATATCTTCTGAATCGCAGGTCCCTAGGTTAGATGGTGAGTGAATAATAAAATACTTCCTCTATTTTAAACTATATGCTTTTTATATTTTATTTACTATGCATCTAAATATAGTGTAAATATATAGTGAAATCTATGTATCTAGAAAATTCAAATTCAAAATATCTTATAATTTGTGTGTGAGAGAGAGCGAGCAGTATTTATTGTAACAGAACCGACCAATTTATAAAAGCATAAGTGAAAAATCACTCGCTAAGCAAGCAATTGTCACACTTAAGCCGTTATAAACCCGGTAGTCCGGAAATCTCGAAGGATTTCAAACCAAACATCATCAACCAAGATCGTACAAGTTTAGCGTTGCCATTCACACGTTACAACATTTCACAAATAGTTCGACAACATCAGAGTGCGGAAATAAAGTTATTACAAACCGAGTTCTTAAAATCCGAGCAGCGAAACAAAGTAGTTTTGAAAGCTCAACCCAACTCACGCCTTTTTAAGGATTAATACGATTGCCGATCCGAGTCTATCCAACAAAAGCGGTTGGGGAGAATATTAAGATTTAACCTTGCTCAAGGTCTTCTAGTCCATTGGGAAAAAGCAGCAGCGATGCCCGTGGAAGGTATGTCCGTCTCAAGACAAACAACAAGCGGGAAAAACCCCGAGTACGAGAAGGTACTTTCGGCTAGACTTACCCGACCGACTCAAAATAAAAGACTCCAAGGAGTATGACAGGGCTTTATCGGGGGGATAGCTTGACTCTTTTGCAAAAAGGCGGTAATAACATTTAAAGTAATTGCTCAGCTTAATCATTCCTATTTATGCTAGGTGAGCAACTATACTATGCATCATTATAGTATTATTAATCATGATTAAGCAAGCAAGTAGTAACCATAAACATATTCATTAGCTTAACCCATCATCATCATTAACCACATTCCATAATCATTACTACGATGTTGCAGCTCAAGTCAAAGTGTTCACCGTCCCAGAACGCGTGGCGATTCGAATCGATTACTACCGAGCTCGGGGGGTATTCCTCATACAAACCACACTCACGCCGAAGTGAGTTCACAGTCACCGTGGCACGTATCCAGGGAAAAACAAGTACGCGGACTCGCATAGAACCACCGTACCCGGGGGACCGCCCGACGCGCCTTAGCCAGCCATGCCGGACCTCGGACTTACTCTTGGCGCCCCGTGGTCCGGCCCCATCCATCTCCAATACGGTGCAAACGGATCGAGAACCGGCCCGGATAGTGTTAGGTTTTCAAGGTCGGAAGTGCTTATCCCGCCCGGCTAAGTATGAGGCATGCGTTCAATATGACTTGGGGTACAACAACGGTACGGTCCTTAATCGACACAGACGGAATCACTATGGTCCAACAACCCCACAAGACTCTGTCCGGTCTCCACTTATCACGACCATAACCATTAACCAGATGATATCAACATAAGCTTCTCCACCAATCATAGGTAACCACCTATCTCGCGGATGACGAAAATCACCCGACTTCTACCGTCTAAGCAAGCTAAGCAGTTTACTCGCCCTAGACTAGCAGGGTGTATCAAGGTAGGATAATCAATGGTAAAACAAGGATATAATGCATCAACGGTTTCACACAACTCCTATACTTAATGCAACAATCATAAATCATAATTAGACTGTTAGAAAGCATAGGTAAGTAGATGCTCCGGTGCTTGCCTTGCTCGAAGTCCGACGCGCGTGATTAGGACACTCGAGCAGCTCTTCTTCGCCTTCTTCTTGTGGAATCTCCGGCTGAGGCTCCTCCGGATGATCCTGCTCGGTCTCCGAATACGGGAGGTCCTCCTGCGAACCTGTATGATGCGATGCACGTGTATGAGTATGGCGAATGCACAACACATGATGCTCATGTATGGGAATGATTAACATTTCATTTTATAGAGTAGGTGCATATCTCTTCTCTGCAAACAACATACTTAATTACTGAATACTTGCAAATCTCTTCTCTAAACACCTAGAGAAGTGTATAAAGAAAGAGTGGTGTCGCAGCATACACACACACATTAATAAGAGAAAAACTACTATTCATAGCCAACATCACATTTCAGTTATGGCACTGAAGTACATGGCCAGCAAGCATAACATAATTAAAAGTGCACAAGAAGTAATATAGAACATGCTACAACCATTAATTTAAAGCTTTATCATTTCATGTGAATAAACAAGCTTGAACTGTGACCTCTATATAAACAGTCCAGAAAAATCTACAAAAATTACGGGAGCTACACTATGCTATAACAGAGCCATGGTAAAATTTTCATAACAATTCATTGAGTACAACAGTCTACACAAAAAGATGAAACAGCAGGACAGAATTGCACATTTAATAACTTTGCACTATGAAAAAGTGTCAAACAATAGATTTCATATTTTTATCTAGAACTACTTAGCACAAGAACATTCATCAAAAATTACCAGGGCATAATTCCTTATAATTAATTTATTAAAAATCATTTAAGAATCAGCCCAGAAATGAAATAAAATCATATTCCAATATTTTTGTACAGTAACTGCATGACATACATTTTTCCTAGAAACTAAATCACAATTGAGTCTAACAAAACAAGAATCATATTTTTTCAGAGCATTCTACAATTTATTATGCATTTACTCAGTTTTCAGCCATTTAAGCAATTAAATAAATCTACACATTAAAGTACCACAAAAATTGCATTACATATTTTTACTGGATAGATCTACTCATTAGAAGTCTAACAAAACAAGTTTCATCAGTTTTAGATTCCATTTGCACCAGCAACAAAATCAAAAAGTGTTTAAATTCATTTTCTGAAAACAATAAAAGGAGAAAGGGAACCCTAGCCGGTCCATGGGCCTGGTCCAGTGGACTGAGCCACGACACGCGGGCCCCTCGGGTCCATGGCCCCACGGGCCAGACCGGGCGGGAGCGGTGCTCCGCCGGGCGAGAGCTCGCCGACGGCGAGGTCTCCGGCGAAACCAACGGCACCATCGTGCTTTCGGCGTGATGAGGCGGGGCGTGGTGACGCGGGTGGCGCTGGCTGCGGCGAACCCTAGCTACGCCGGGCGGCGGCGATGGCGGCACGGCGGCGATGGCGTGGAGGCGCGGTGGCCGTCTCCGGCGCCGTTTGGCTCCGGTGAGGGGCGCACCGTGTGTGCGGCGCAAGGCGGAGCTAAACCTAGGGTTTGGGTGCAGTGTTGAGCACCGGAGGTTCTTGGCCGCGTGCATGGCGGCACGGGCGGCGGAAGGAACTCCGGCGAAGCGCTGGGCGGCTGCTAGGCGCCGCATTGCCTCGATTGAGCGCGGCGGGAGTTCGATTCGAGGTCCGGGCGGCTTCGTGCGGCGCCGCAGAGAAAGGAAGGGAAGGAGCAGAGGCGACGACGCGCTTGGCGCGCGAAGCTTCCGAGCCCGGCCATGGCGACGGTCAGAACCTGGCGCAATGCGCCTCACCTCTCTGCTCGGTTGGCGCAACGGGTGGAGTGGCGGTGTGGAGGAGGGCGAGGCGGCTCGTGGCGGGTTTTGGCGGGCGTGGTGCTCAATAAATGGCGGAGCGCGTCATGACGGGCGAAGCGTCACGGCGGCTCGGCCGCGCCGGGCGTGGCGAGGCAGAGAGAGCGTGGCGAGTGATGAGCGAGCGAGCGAAATGGACGGCCGAGGCTTTCCACTTCGGGCGCGGGCGCGTGGTGAAGCGGCGGCGTGGGGCCCGCTTGCGAGCTTCGCCCGGCCACGCCAAGCACGGCAAGGCAGCGGCGGCGGCGGGGGCGTGGCGGCTGCGTCTGGCCCGGCGCGGCCGGGCCACGACGCGGCCGGCGCAAGCCGCGCGGCACGCTGGCGAGGCCCGGGCCGACCGGGCCGAAATCGCCCGCTCGTTTCTTGGTGATGTTTTCCCCTTTTTTTGAAATTTGAATTTAAACCAAAACCGATACAAAGCCACTTTTGAAAATTTTAAAAGCATTTTTATGGAAAGTGCCCAAAATAAAAGTTGTAGATAATTTAAAAACTGAACAACTTTCATTTAAGGCTCAGGTCAAAATTCCCAATAAATTTTGAAATACAAATTCATTTTGAATTTAGGGCATAAAATGGGATTTTTCATCTA
Organism: Chrysopogon serrulatus; assembly: GCA_015844335.1. Taxonomy (NCBI): domain Eukaryota; kingdom Viridiplantae; phylum Streptophyta; class Magnoliopsida; order Poales; family Poaceae; genus Chrysopogon; species Chrysopogon serrulatus. The sequence continues at coordinate 56,016 of JADLZL010004819.1, read as the reverse complement.
AATTTCTTTTTGCTCCAAAATGCTTCAAAACTTTTGCAATAAAATTTTTACAAAACATTTCAAAATGCTGGGCAAGTGGATCCATCCTTGATCAAGTCATTTGCAAAGTAATAATTAACTAAACAATTGATCAAGCAATTAATTAACCAAACAAATGCAACACATAAAATGATAAATGTATTTAGGGATTAAATGCTTGATGATGCTTATGCCATGCTAATGAATGATTAAGGTTAATTGATCAAAGCCTAATGCAATGCCTAACACCGAGGTGTTACAGCCCTACCCCTTAAGGAAATCTCGTCCCGAGATTTGGGTTTACTAACCGTGTTTTATGGAATTCGGGATAAACTTCTTTCGGGTAATCCTCGGTTTCCCATGATGCATCTCTATCATCATGGTAGCTCCACAGGACCTTGTAAGTACGCACCAACCGATTCCGAGTAACTCTTTCTTTGCTATCCGCAACTCTTACAGGTTCTTCTTTATAGACCAGATCAGCTGCTAGCTTCAAATCCCGCTCATCGACTCTTTCTTCGGGTACACGCAAACACTTCTTCAGTTGAGAGATGTGAAAGACCGGAAAGATAGAACTCATTGACTCGGGCAACTGCAACTTGTACGCGACTTCACCTCTTCTTTCAAGAATCTTGTATGGACCCACATATCTTGGTGCAAGCTTCCTCTTGGCTCCAAACCTTTGTGTACCCTTTATCGGTGAAACTCTGAGGTATACATAGTCACCAACTTCAAACGTCAAAGGTCTTCTTCTATTGTCAGCATAACTCTTTTGTCGGGACTGTGCAGCTTTCATATGTTCTTGGATAGTTCGAACCTTCTCTTCAGCTTCGGGAAAAAAGTCAATACCGTAGTATCTCCTTTCTCCTGCTTCGACCCAGTTCAACGGAGTTCTACACCTTCTGCCATACAAAGCTTCAAACGGTGCCATCTTGATACTCTCTTGATAACTGTTGTTGTAGGAGAACTCGGCCAAAGGTAGCCAAGATTCCCACGAACCCTTAGCAGATAGCACACACGCTCTCAACATATCTTCAAGAACTTGATTAAGTCTTTCAGTCTGACCTGAAGTCTGAGGATGATAAGCAGTGCTGTGCAACAACTTGGTTCCCATTCCTTCATGCAAACGGGTCCAGAAATGAGCAGTGAACTGCGATCCTCTATCAGATACGATGGTCTTGGGTACCCCATGTAAACGGACAATCTCTTCAATGTAGAGGTCAGCATATTGAGGTGGTCTGTAGGTTGTCTTGACAGGTAAGAAGTGAGCTGACTTGGTTAGTCGATCAACGATTACCCAGATTGAATCATTTCCTTTCTGTGTAGTTGGCAAACCTGTGATGAAATCCATACTGATATCATCCCACTTCCAAGCAGGAACTGGTAAAGGTTTCAGCAAACCTGCCGGCTTCATGTGAATGGCCTTGACACGACAACAAGTATCGCATCGAGCCACATATGCTGCTATCTCTTTCTTCATCTTCGTCCACCAATATCGAGGTCTCAGATCATGATACATCTTGTTACTTCCAGGGTGAATGGATAACTTGGAAAGGTGAGCCTCATCCATTATCTTGTTCTTGAGTTCTCGATCCTTCGGTACGACAAGACGAGTGTCGAACCAAAGTACACCATTGTCATCCCATCTGAAATGCGGAATTGATTCCTTCTTCATTCTTTCTTTGAGGTGGTAGATGCCAGGATCTGTCTTTTGGCCTTCAATGATCTGTTGGTCGAGAGAACATCGAACTTGGATATCATGCAGGACTGCAGGATGCATCAGATTGAACTTCTCTTCAATCAACGGCTTCACAGCATGATGATGTAACTTGCGACTCAAAGCATCTGCAACTACGTTTGCCTTCCCAGAGTGATAGTGCACTGTCAAGTCGTAGTCCTTGATCAACTCTAACCATCTTCGCTGCCTCATGTTGAGTTCAGGTTGGGTAAAGATGTACTTGAGACTTTTGTGATCAGTGTATGTATGGCACACATTTTCCAACAGATAATGTCTTCATATCTTCAAGGCATGCACAACTGCATCTAACTCTAAATCATGCGTGGGATAGTTGACTTCATGCTTCCTCAACTGACGTGAAGCATAAGCAATCATTCGGCCTTCTTGCATCAGCACACAACCTAAACCAGTCTTCGATGCATCACAGTACACATCAAACGGCTTCTCGATGTCTGGCTGTGCCAAGACAGGAGCAGTGGTTAGCAACTCTCGCAAGGTGCGAAAGGCTGCCTCACATGCCTCTGTCTAGACAAACTTGTGCTCTTTCTGTAGCAAACTCGTCATTAGCTTGGCAATCTTAGAGAAATCCGGGATGAAACGGCGATAATACCCTGCCATTCCAAGAAAACTCTGAATCTCGTGAACTGACGTTGGTGCCTGCCAGTCCATGACCTCTTGTACTTTATCTGGGTTAACTGAAATACCATTCTCGGATATGACGTGACCAAGGAAAGCAACTTCCTTCAGCCAAAACTCGCACTTTTAAACTTGGCATACAGCTTATGCTCTCTAAGTCTGGTGAGCACAACTCTCAAATGCTGGGCATGCTCTTCTTCATTTGCAGAGTAAACCAGAATATCATCCAAAAATACAATCACAAACTTATCCAATTCAGACATAAAGACTGAATTCATAAGATACATAAAGTATGCAGGAGCATTCGTCAAGCCAAAAGACATAACGAGATACTCATACAACCCGTACCTAGTGACGAAAGCAGTCTTATGCACATCTTCCGGACGAATCTTGATTTGATGATACCCTGATCTCAAGTCAATCTTGGAAAACACTTTTGCTTTAGACAACTGATCAAACAGAATATCAATTCTCGGGAGAGGATACTTGTTCTTGATTGTTACGGCATTGAGCGGCCGATAGTCAACACATAGCCTCAAGGAATGATCTTTCTTTTTCATAAACAAAGCTGGACAACCTCATTTAGAAGTACTTGGCCTGATGAAACCCAACTTCTTCAGCTCATACAGCTGTTTCTTCAACTCTGCTAGCTCATTGGGAGGCATACGATAAGGTCTCTTGCATATCTGAGCTGTACCAGGCACTAGATCAATTGTAAACTCAATGTCTCCATCAGGGCGGTAGCCCGGTAAATCTTCGGGAAAAAACATCGAAAAACTCACAAACCACAGGAATCTCGAAAAAGAGCGAGGCTCGGATAGCATAGGTCAACTTGGTCATGTGCGCAACTCGAGGCAATAACACTTGGAAAGTGTCCTTACCTGCAGGATCCGTGAGGAGTAATTGTTCTATTCCCAAAGATCAATCACAACTTGCTTATCTTTCATCCAATTCATCCCCAAGATCATATCCATAGTTAAGCCGGGTAATACCACCAAATTAACCCTATATGTTTTATCTCCAATTTTTAAAGTTGCATGCTCAAGCATCTGATTAGATAGGACATCAGCACCAGCGGAACTGATGCGGTACCCATAATCTAATTGCTTAAGTTCTAATTCATGCGATCGTGCATATGCTTGACTCATAAAAGAATGCGATGATCCAGAATCAAATAAAACAACTGCAGGATGATTGTTGACAAGAAAACGTACCCGCGATGGACCGGTTCTCCCTCGGGGATCTCATCCACGGTGGTGTGGTGTGCACGGGCAGGATAGGTCGTCTGCTTCTTCGGGTAGGGACAGTACTTGGCGAAGTGAACCATCTGATTGCAGTTGAAGCATGGGCCCCTCACGGCGGGAGCAGCTGCCGTGGAACCCCCAGTCTTGGCTTGAGCTTGAGGTGCAGGTGGGCGATAACCCCTCTGGTTCTTCGGAGGTGGTGGAGCATTCCTCTTTGAGCGGGTGCACAGAACCTTGAGTTCTCGGCGGGAGGGCGGTGCTATCGGACGGTTAGCCATTGAGGCCTCAGACTTGAGAAGATCCTCCCTCAAACTTTCTCTTGCGGTTCTTGGAAGCAGCATGCAGATTGTTGTTGTTCTCTTGAGTCAAGCAGTCACTGATGAACTCGTTGAAGGTAGCCCTTGAACTAATACCCATGGTCTTGGCCATCTTGGTGTTTAGACCCCTCTTGAAACTGGCTATCTTCTTTTCTTCAGTGTCCACATAAGATGGAGCATAGCGTGACAGATTGTTGAACTCATGGAGATACTCGTTCATGGTTTTATTGCCTTGTGTAAGCTTCATGAACTCTGACACTTTCATAGCCATCAAACCTGGTGGAACATAAGTGCTGCGAAATATCTGCGTGAACTGTGCCCAGGTGATGGGAGCATTCAGCGGGAAAGTGGTACGTTGATGGGACCACCAAATTCCAGCCGGCCCCTGCAGCTGATGTGCCCCATACTCGACCTTCAATGATTCGGTCATACAGAGCAGGCGAAACTTGTCTTCCATTGTGTTGATCCACTCAAGAGCCTCAAGCGGTTCCTTAGCCTGCAAGAACTTGGGCGGATCGGTATCCAGAAAGTCCTTGAAGGTACTGTACTGGTTGACGGGACGGTCACGGTGGCCTCCGTGGGCTGGTGTTTGCTGCAATATCACGCAACGTGGCCTCCATGTTCTTGCCGACTACCGAGAAACTGTTGAAAAAGTTGCTCGGTGGTCAACGGTGGAGGAGGTGGTGGTGGTAGGTTACCCCCATCGTTTCCGCCATTGCCTCCGTTTCCTCCATTCCCACCATTTCCACCGTTGTTTCCGTTACCTCCGTTATCACCATTTTCATTGCCTCCACCCTGACTGGATCCATCTCCAAACAAGGAGCCACTCACGGTGCGGCGAGTCCCAACCATCTGCATATTTCAGCATCAAGTAATTATTAGGTGATGTTACAATATTGTAACACTAGAAGAAATATGTAGATGCTGTGACAAAAAACATTACAAAGCGTTCGTCATAGATCATGCGTCTTTATCCATGGTTTGTGACTGTTCTCTGACGTTCTATGAACATATAAACGTCACAAACCATGGATAAAGACGCATGATCTATGACGAACGTTTTGTAATATTTTGTCACAGATCTACATATTTCTTCTAGTGTAAGCAATGTAATAATCACGCCAATGCATCATTGGAAGAAAATGAATTCATTCAACAACACACAGGCATAAAGATTCATGTCCACAATCCATAACATCACTAATTAGATTACTGATTAAAAGCATCATTCAGGGCATACAACATCCAAAATTGCCAGCATACATACACTGGACTTTAGGCGTTCAGATAGTACCACAACACATGACGATCCAACACGCATGAGTCACATCTCATAAGGGTTACAAGACAACAACAAAAGAGACTAAAGCACCACTACGGCTAGCGAAGAGACTACTAGTCTACTCGTGCTCGCTACCGACGTCGGACTCAGCAGCCAGAACAACGTCGTCGTCGGGTGCAGGCTCGGGTGCAGGTGGAAGGTCAGCGTCCTCCTCGCCACCATCGGGGTCGATGACTCCGGGCTCCATCTCAGCCGCTCCAGGCGCATGGTGACCATGAACCTGGTTGTATAGCACGTGGTAGTCCTCGTGCGGTGGTCGATGTCTTGCTCACGATCAAAGAGCCGATTGCCCGGTGATGGGCATCGTTAGGGCTTCATTCCTCTCGTGACTAGCTGCGCCATCATCCTATCGGAGTTCCTCTCATACTGCTCATAGCGTGCGACACGTGCACGCAAGGCAGCGACCTCCCTGTTGGCTGCCCTCTCACGGGCCTCAGCATCATCTCTGGTAGCGGTGATAAGCTCAATCTGGTGCCTCAGATCTCTGACATGATCCGAGTGCCTCTTCTTCTTCTTCTCTTGCTTCTTCGACAAGGCCTTGTTCCGGTCATTGATCTTGTACATGCAGGGGCGAGTAGCATCCAAGGTCGCATCATAGCAAACATAGCACTCATCGCCGCATTGTCACTTTGTCCTCAATCTCATGGATCCCGGGCCGGCGTGCCATCTTTGGGAGATCGCTCCCGAGAAAGTGTCGCCGGGGTCACCACGAGGGAACACTCCCGCCAAGGCCTGTGCCAGGCTCAGCGGAAAACGCTCCATGATGGTGCGCAGGACTGAGAAGGCAACTCTGCTAGCCCCCTCCTCCGGTGTGACCCCGTAGGCACGAATGCGCCACCCCTCCCACTCCGAATCCTCGTGGAGTGGTGGGACGGTAACCTCCACGGCAACCAGCTGGTCTCCGTCGCTCGGCTCCTCAGTCACCCAGGAGTATACGGTCAACTTTGCTCCTCCGTATACCCCACATGGGCCAAAGACACGCCAAAGAAGCGTGGGCATCCCGAACTCCTCCAGGAAGTGAGACTCCCGGATAGTGGTGCGAGGTGCGAGCTATCCACGTGGCACACGTCCTCCAAAGGACTTGCGAGCCGCGCTTTGTCTGCGAGCCATCTGTCAGAAATTTATCCCGGGTGAGACAAGTTATTAATTATCCAATTTTAATTGACAGAGGTAATCAATTTATAAGGGAAGGTAAATGTAATGACATGAGATGAACAAACATGATGTATGCACGGATCTTACGTCCTCACAAACTTAACAAAAATAATTCTAGCGGATAAACGGTGGCATACAACATTCTCTCATAGCGTATAACTAAATGTTCTACACGAAGCGCTGTTATGTACCTGCAGAAAATCCACTTCAGCCCATCCCAACAAAGATGAATAAATGCATTGCGAAAAGTAAAGATTAAGCACTCACACGCACGTGCATTCCCAATTACACGCACATGTAGTACAACTACCCGATCCTCGTCTAATGACGGCATCGTCTCAACAGACGGCACAACCCACAATTAAACACCTTGGTAAGTACATGGTTTTGACATGTAAGTACTTCCGGTATCACACTAGCACTCCCCTAGATTGCCGGTTGGATAACCATGCTCTCACAACTCCCACTTACCGAAGCGTAGAGGCATTTGAACCATACATTACCATCCAAGCGAATGGCACCCATATAATTACCTTGCTGTATGGGCAACAGTGAAAATAAAATATGATGCAAGCCCCCAAATTAGTACTTAAATAGCCACCTAGAGTCCTTATTTGGGCATAAAGGATATGACCACTGGCACACTCTTAGTTTTACAAACGAATTTTCTTAAAAGACTTATAGACCTATAAGTTGAAATCCAGTTTTGAAACCAAAATCCTTTGTTTTAAATAGACATGTGAACAGTGATCGCTAAACCTTGCTCGATGCCACCGTAATGAAACAGACCAATTTATAAAAGCATAAGTGAAAAATCACTCGCTAAGCAAGCAATTGTCACACTTAAGCCGTTATAAACCCGGTAGTCCGGAAATCTCGAAGGATTTCAAACCAAACATCATCAACCAAGATCGTACAAGTTTAGCGTTGCCATTCACATGTTACAACATTTTACAAATAGTTCGACAACATCAGAGTGCGGAAATAAAGTTACTACAAACCGAGTTCTTAAAATCCGAGCAGCGAAACAAAGTAGTTTTGAAAGCTCAACCCAACTCACGCCTTTTTAAGGATTAATACAGTGCCAGTCCAGAGTCTATCCAACAAAAGCAGTTGGGGAGAATATTAAGATTTAACCTTGCTCAAGGTCTTCTAGTCCATTGGGAAAAGACAGGTAGCACAGTACCCGTGGAAGGTATGTCCGTCTGCACAAACAACAAGCGGGAAAAACCCTGAGTACGAGAAGGTACTCAGCTAGACTTACCCGACTGACTCAAAATAAAAGACTCCAAGGAGTATGACAGGCTTTATCAGGGGATAGCTTGACTCTTTTGCAAAAAGGCGGTAATAACATTTAAAGTGATTGCTCAGCTTAATCATTCCTATTTATGCTAGGTGAGCAACTATACTATGCATCATTATAGTATTATTAATCATGATTAAGCAAGCAAGTAGTAACCATAAACATATTCATTAGCTTAACCCATCATCATCATTAACCACATTCCATAATCATTACTACGATGTTGTAGCTCAAGTCAAAGTGTTCACCGCCCAGAACGATGGCGATTCGAATCGATTACTACTGAGCTCGGGGGGTATTCCTCATACAAACCACACTCACGCCGAAGTGAGCTACAGTCACCGTGGCACGTATCCAGGAAAAAATAAGTGCACGCGGACTCGCATAGAACCACCGTACCCGGGGACCGCCCCTCGACGCCTTAGCCAGCCATGCTGGACCTCGGACTTACTCTTGGCGCCCTGTGGTCCCCATCCATCTCCAATACGGTGCAAACGGATCGAGAACCGGCCCGGATAGTGTTAGGCTTCGCGGTCGGAAGTGCTTATCCGGCCAGCTAAGTATGAGGCATGCGTTCAATATGACTTGGGGTACAACAACGGTACGGTCCTTAATCGACACAGACGGAATCACTATGGTCCAACAACCCCACAAGACTCCGTCCGGTCTCCACTTATCACGACTATAACCATTAACCAGATGATATCAACATAAGCTTCTCCACCAATCATAGGTAACCACCTATCTCGCGGATGACAGGAAATCACCCGACTTCTACCGTCTATGCAAGCTAAGCAGTTTACTCGCCCTAGACTAGCAGGGTGTATCAAGGTAGGATAATCAATGGTAAAACAAGGATATAATGCATCAACGGTTTCACACAACTCCTATACTTAATGCAACAATCATAAATCATAATTAGACTGTTAGAAAGCATAGGTAAGTAGATGCTCCTAAGCTTGCCTAGCTCGAAGTCTGACGCGCGGTGATTAGGACACTCAGGCAGCTCTTCTTCGCCTTCTTCTTGTGGAATCTCCGGCCGAGGCTCCTCCGGATGATCCCCTTTCGGTCTCCGAGTACGGGAGGTCCTCCTCTTGAACTTTGTATGATGCGATGCACGTATGAGTATGGCGAATGCACAACACATGATGCTCATGTATGGGAATGATTAACATTTCATTTTATAGAGTAGGTGCATATCTCTTCTCTGCAAACAACATACTTAATTACTGAATACTTGCAAATCTCTTCTCTAAACACCTAGAGAAGTGTATAAAAAAAAGAGTGGTGTCTTGAGCATACACACACACATTAATAAGAGAAAAACTACTATTCATAGCCAACATCACATTTCAGTTATGGCACTGAAGTACATGGCCAGCAAGCATAACATAATTAAAAGTGCACAAGAAGTAATATAGAACATGCTACAACCATTAATTTAAAGCTTTATCATTTCATGTGAATAAACAAGCTTGAAATGTGACCTCTGTATAAACAGTCCAGAAAAATCTACAAAAAATACAGGAGCTACACTATGCTATAACAGAGCCATGGTAAAATTTTCATAACAATTCATTGAGTACAACAGTCTACACAAAAAGATGAAACAGCATGACAGAATTGCACATTTAATAACTTTGCACTATGAAAAGTGTCAAACAATAGATTTCATATTTTTATCTAGAACTACTTAGCACAAGAACATTCATCAAAAATTACCAGGGCATAATTCCTTATAATTAATTTATTAAAAATCATTTAAGAATCAGCCCAGAAATGAAATAAAATCATATTCCAATATTTTTGTACAGTAACTGCATGACATACATTTTTCCTAGAAACTAAATCACAATTGGAGTCTAACAAAACAAGAATCATATTTTTCAGAGCATTCTACAATTTATTATGCATTTACTCAGTTTTCAGCCATTTAAGCAATTAAATAAATCTACACAGTAAAAAGTACCACAAAAATTGCATTACATATTTTTACTGGATAGATCTACTCATTAGAAGTCTAACAAAACAAGTTTCATCAGTTTTAGATTCCATTTGCACCAGCAACAAAATCAAAAGTGTTTAAATTCATTTTCTGGAAAACAATAAAAGGAGAAAGGGAACCCTAGCCGGTCCATGGGCCTGGTCCAGTGGGACTGAGCCACGAACACGCGGGCCCCTCGGGTCCATGGCCCCACGGGCGAGACCGAGGCGGGAGGGTGCTCAGCCGGCGAGAGCTTCGCCGACGGCGAGGTCTCCGGCGAAACCAACGGCACCATCGTGCTCAGCGTGATGAGGCGGGCGTGGTGACGCTGGTGGCGCTGGCTGCGACGAACCCTAGCTACGCAGCTGGGGCGGCGATGGCGCACGGCGGCGATGGCGTGGCGCGGTGGCCGTCTCCGGCGCCGTTGGCTCGGTGAGGGGCGACCGTGTGCGAGGCGCAAAAGCGAGCTAAACCTAGGGTTTGGGGTGCGGTGTTGAGCACCGGAGGTTCTTGGCCGCGTGCATGGCGGCACGGCGGCGGAAGGAACTCCGGGCGAAGCGACTCGCGGGCGGCCGCTAGGCGCGCATTGCCTCGATTGAGCGCGTGGGGAGTTCGATTCGAGGTCCGGGCGGCTTCTTTGCGCTTGAGAGAGAAAGAAGGGAGTGTGGAGGCGACGACGCGGGCGGCGCGGGGAAGCTCCCGAGCTCCGGCCATGGCGTGACGGTCGTGAACCCGGCGCAATGCGCCCCCACCTCTGCTTCGGTTGGCGAACGGGTGGAGTGGCGGTGTGGGAGGGCGAGGAGGCTTCGTGGCGGTTTTGGCGCGGGCGGTGCTCAATGGCGAGAGCCAGCCTTGCGACGGGCGTCCGCTTGGCTCTCGGCTGCCCACCGGGCGTGCAGCGTAGAGCGTGGCGAGTGATGAGCGAGTGAGCGAAATGGACGGCCGAGGCTTTCCACTTCGGGCGCGGCGCGGTGAAGCGGCCGGCGTGGGGCCCGCTTTTACCCGGCTTCGCCGGCCACGCGGCGGCACGGCAGCGACGGGCGGCGCGTGGCGAGCGCGTCCCCGGCGCGCCGGTTGATCGGGGCGCCAACGAAGCGCGGACGCTGGCGAGGCAGGCAGGCCGACCGGGCCGAAATCGCCCGCTCGTTTGCGGTGATGTTTTCCCCTTTTTTTGAAATTTGAATTTAAACCAAAACCGATACAAAGCCACTTTTGAAAATTTTAAAAGCATTTTTATGGAAAGTGCCCAAAATAAAAGTTGTAGATAATTTAAAACTGAACAACTTTCATTTAAGGCTCAGGTCAAAATTCCCAATAAATTTTGAAATACAAATTCATTTTGAATTTAGGGCATAAAATGGGATTTTTCATCTAAATTTCTTTTTGCTCCAAAATGCTTCAAAACTTTTGCAATAAAATTTTGACAAAACATTTCAAAATGCTGGGCAAGTGGATCCATCCTTGATCAAGTCATTTGCAAAGTAATAATTAACTAAACAATTGATCAAGCAATTAATTAACCAAACAAATGCAACACATAAAATGATAAATGTATTTAGGGATTAAATGCTTGATGATGCTTATGCCATGCTAATGAATGATTAAGGTTAATTGATCAAAGCCTAATGCAATGCCTAACACTGAGGTGTTACATTTATTCTAGTTTGAATTGTAAATTTTGTTCACTACATTCACAAAATCAGTATAAACTAGAAATCAGATTTGGTTCACTATCTCCTAAACGAAACTTTCAATTAGAAGAGTGAGAGGAAAAAAACGATAAAATCTGAACTTTCATTCAGAGCTCTTATTATAGTGTGACAATTGTGAGCTGGACTGCTCGAACTCAATCGAGAGCGGCGGCGGCGCCGTGGTTCACGAAGCGCTTCAAGATTCGCATCAGCTCCTCCGTCGCCTCACTCCACTGTCCGACGGAGAAGCCATGTCGCTCCTCGGGGAACTCGGCGAGCTCCACGGCCTTCCCCATCTCCTTGAGCCTCGCGGCGTATCGCAGCACGTGGCCGTACAGCACGTCGCGGCCGGGCGCCACGACGAGCGCCGGCGGCAGCGGCAGCGGCTCCAGGCTCGGGCTGTCGGGGCCGAACGGGTTCGCCAGCGGGTGGTCCCTGGTGGCTCCCAGCGGCAGCGCCATGCGCCAGGCTTTGTCGGACATCTCCACCGTCAGGGACACGCCGGCCGGGGGATCGGACTCCGACGCCGTGCGCTCGTCGCTGCCGAAGAACGCGGAGAAGAGGACGTACCCGGCGACGCGCACCGAACCGCCGGGCACGATCTGCCCGGAGGCGATCTGGACCACGGCGTGGTGGGCCAGGTTGGCACCGGCCGACACGCCGGACACGAACGTCCTGGAGAAGTCGGCCGACTCGGCGAGCCACGGGTCGGCCTCGGCGGCGGGTGCCGGTGCGGCCTGCGCGCGCAGCCAGGAGAAGAACGTGGCGGCGTCGTCGATGGCAGCGGGGAGGCGGTGCTCGGGAGCGAGGCGGTACTGCACGGAGAGCACGACGGCGGGGACCTCGGCGGCGAAGCGCTGGCAGCAGGCGTGGAACATGGGCTGGTCGTAGGCGCCGATGCAGTAGCCGCCTCCGTGGAAGTACACGAGCACCGGGAGCTTATTGCCTCCGTCCTTGCCGCTGCCGGCGGCGGTCGTCGTCGGTGGCTTGTACACGCGGACCTTGAGGCCGCGAGTCGCGTCGTACACGGCGTCCTTCCACTGGACGCCCGGGACGTCCGGGAACGTCGCTCCCGGTGGAGTGAGGACCGATTCGTCGCCGCGGACGACGGAGCCGTCGCTGAGGAGCCGGAGGACGCCGACGAATTCCTCCACGACGTGCAGCGCGGCGATGCCGGACATGGTGTGTCAAAGACGCGGACGGGCGGGCTCACGATTTGCAGCGCTCGACGCTGGGTCTTGGCAAAACTTCTGCGTGTGTTCCGCTTTCATCTGAATGGAAATCGGAAAATTTAAATAGGCCACGCGATTCGCGATCGCGAATTCGCGATCCATGAAGGTTCTTGCTGTGCGCTCATGTCACACTCGCTTGTGGACGTGCCAGGCCCAGGCGGACCGAGGATTCCTCGTCATGTGGTCGAATTTGGCCGTGACTTTTTTTTTTTACAATACTCCGCCCACCATTTGAGAAAAATCAAGAGATCCGCCAGTACATGGTGTCGAGACATGCGGACGACGGAGCCGTCGCTGAAGAGCCGGAGGACGCCGACGAATTCCTCCACGACGTGCGGTGCGGTGATGCTGCCGGACATGGTGTCGAGACGTGGGGGCGGCGGGCTCACGATTTGCAGCGCAGGATGTATTGGCAAAATTTGGGCGCCGGCGGGGTTTGTTCTCAACGGAAATCGGAAAACTTAAATGGGGCACGCCATCGCGAATTCGCGATCGATGAAGGTTCTTGCTGTGCACTCATGTCGCAGTCGCTTGTGGACGTGCCATGCCAAGGCGGACCGAGGTTTCCTGGTCATGTGCTCGGATTTTGCCGTGACTTTGGTGGCCGCCCGCCGTCTTGGAAAAATCAAGAGCAGAGCCGAGATTCTCTTGGACTAGGCAGCCACGGTACATAGCAAATACCGAACGAGCTACTCCCTCTGCCTCAAATTATAAATAGCGAACCAGCCTTAAATTATTTTTTTTAATATAATTTTTTTTAACTTTAATCTATAATTTTCTATAATTAATTAGAATAATTTATAGCCGCAATATCTATGGTTCAATTATGGTGAAATTTTTATGGTAGGCTAATTATTGTATGCTTGAACTCTAATAAAAATTTCATACTCATTGAATCATGTATAATTTAGTTATAAATTTATTTAGGTTTATGTTTATTAAATATAAATAAATTTATAAATAAGTTATACATTATTCAATGAATATGCAATTTTTACTAGAGATCAAGCATACAATAAATTTCACCACAATTGGATCACAAAAACTATGATTTTTTAAAGATTCAAATAGAAATAAATAAAAAGAAGAAAAAAGACAAAACCACGCCATCGTAGTAAAAAACCACCGCTCAAAACCGCTCTAGGAGGTAATTTAACCAGTTTAAAAAATTCAGGGGTAGAATATCCGGTTTTTGTAATTGAGGAGGTTAAGTGTTCCATCCATCATAATTCAAGGAGTGATATAGACTTTTTTTTAGATATATTATTATATATAGATACATAGTAAAATAGATGTATGAAAAAAGTTAAAACAAAATTTGGAACGGAGGGAGTATTGGAGTACTACAATAGCGAACGAGCTAACCACTGAGGCCCCTCGCACAAACCAGAGAGAGGAAGTCATTCCAGGTCGCATCTGATTGTGATTTCGCGGGATTTTAGCATCGTCGATTATTGGTTTGGCCGTTATTAAAACTTGGCGTAAAGCGTAAACAACGACAGGGACTTGACGAGTGAAAAACGCGATGCGAAGAAGAAAGGAAACGCGACCGACGACGACGGCTCTTCCACCATCACCATGGCATCATCAACCATAGGCCGCCCGCCGCCGGACCGCCGGCGTCAGCGCCGGTCACTTCAGGCGGAACACCGGTGTACAAACCGCTTCAAGATCCGGATCAACTCCTCGTTCGCCGGTCCCCACCGCAGGACGGAGAAGCCGTGCGGCTCCCCCTCGAACTCGGCGAGCTCCACGTCCTTCCCCATCTCCTTCAGCCGCGCCGCGTAGAGCAGCACGCGGTCGCGGAGCACGTCGACCTGGGGCGCCTCGACGAGCACGGGCGGCAGCGCCACGGGCCCCAGGTCGGGGCTGCCGGGGCCGAACGGGTTGGCCAGCGGGTTGTCCATGGTCGCCCCGACCGGCAGCGACATGCGCCAGAGCTGGTCCGACATGGCGACCGTCAGCGAGACGCCGTCCGGCGGGTCCGACTCCGTCGCCGTGCGCTGGACGCCGCCGAGGAACAGGGACAGGAGGACGAGCCCGGCGAGGCGCACGGGCGCGAGGTCGATCTGCCCCGACCCGGCGCGGACCGCGAGGTGGTGGGACAGGTTGGCGCCGGCGGAGACGCCCGACAGGAACGTGCGGGAGAAATCGGCCGACTCCGCGAGCCACGGCTCGGCATCGCCGCCGCCTGCGGCGGCGAGTCGCCTGCCCGTGCAGCCAGGCGAGGAACGTGGCTCCGTCGTCGATCGCCGCCGGGAGGCGGTGCTCGGGGGCGAGGCGGTACTGGACGGAGAGGACGAGCGCGGGGAGGTCGGCGGCGAGGCGGCGGCGGAGGTAGTCGGACCCTCCGGGCTGGTTGTAGGACCCGACGCAGTAGCCGCCTCCGTGGAAGTGCACGAGCACCGGGAGCCTACCGCCGGCGTCCGCCGCCGCCGCCGCCGGCGGCCTGTACAGGCGGACCTTGAGGCCGCGGTCCGCGTCGTACACGGCGTCCTTCCACTGGACCCCCGGAACGTCCGGGACCTGCGCCGGCGGCATCAGGGCCGTCTCGTCGCCCCGGACGACGGTGCCGTCGCTGAGGAGCTGGACGAACCCGAAGAAGTCCTCCACGACGTGCGGCGCCGCGTCGCCGGACATGGTTTTGGTTGGTGACGATCGTCACGAGCTCACGATTGGATCTAGGAGGTTGTCTGGATGGACGGGAGAGGGAGAGGGGGAGAGAGGTGAAATTCAAGGTCCTCGCTCTGTTGGCACACTCGCATCTGTTATTATCTGTATGGATGGATTCGGGTTCGTATCATCGAGCCGCAAGCATGTGGACAAGTGGTGGCCGGCGCGTTGACTGGTTGTCTGATGGAGTAAACTTACGCTTTGGATGGTGGCTTTGTTTACGATTGGTATGGGCCGACGTTAGACTAGGCTGGGCTAGCGCGCGTGGGCCAGAAAATAAGCTTGAGATTTTAGCCCATCTTGTCAAATGTTTGGGAAAAAAAAAACAAAATTCCTTCGAATACATGAAGCAAGTGAAAACTGTGTGTGAGGATTTATTTATTCGACTACAGTGTTCAAAGTCCAGCCAAACCATGTTCTTTCCTACTTCCTAGTACATTGGAGAGAAATCAACAATCAAGGGAAGCTAGCAGCAAGGTGCTAAGAACAACACGTTTTTATTAGATGACCCACCGCACTACATCTCCGCGCCGTCCTCTACTCCGTAAACAAAGCGCTTCACGACTCGGATCATCTCGTCGGCCCCCTCGCCCCACGGCTGCCGGGAGAAGAAGGCGTGCTCCTGCCCCTCCAGCACGGCGACCTCCACGGGCTTGCCCATCTCCTCGAGCCGCGCCGCGTACCGCAGCACGCGCTCGTGGAGGACGTCGCGGCCGGCGGACACCACGAGCACCCGGCCGGGGAACGCCACGGCGTCCAGCGCGGGGCTGCCGGGCCCGAACGGGTTCGCCACGGGGTGGTCCCTCGTCGCGCCGACGGGGAAGCGCCAGGCGCCACATCGTGTCCGACATCTCCGTCGTGAACGACGGCGACGTGCCGGCCGGCGGCGGCGGCGAGGCCGCCTCGGTTGCGGTGCGCTGGACCCCGCCGAAGAACGGCGTCAGCAGGACGTGGCCCGCGACGCGCCGCGGGGCGAGCGGGAGGTGGCCGGAGCCGTGCCACACCGCGACGTGGTGGGAGATGTTCGCGCCCGACGACTCGCCGGCCACGAACACCCGCGTGAAGTCGGCCGACTCCGCGAGCCAGGGATGGCGGTGATGATGGGCGCCCGCGAGCCAGGACAGGGCGGCCGCGGCGTCGTCGATGGCGGCGGGGAGGCGGTGCTCGGGGCCGAGGCGGTAGTCGGCGGAGAGCACGACGGCGGGCAGCTCCGACGCGAGGCGGAGGCACCCGGAGTGGAAGTTGGGCTGCGAGAACGTGCCCAGGCAGAAGCCGCCGCTGTGGAAGTACATGAGCACCGGCAGCTTCTTCTTCTCCCTGGCGGCGGCGTCGCCGGCAGCAGTGGCCGCGGACGGCCGGTACACGCGTAGGCTGAGGCCGTGCGCGGCGTCGTACACGACGTCCTCCCACTGGACGCCCGGGACGTCGGGAAAGTGCTCGTCGGGCGGCCGGAGAACGGCGGGGTCGGAGCGGACGACGCTGCCGTCGCTGAGGAGCTGGATGACGCCGCGGTAGTCGTCGACGACGCGTGGTGGTGCCGTGTCACTGGACATGGTGCTCGACGGCATGAAACGGCGGTTCACTGGTTGAAGATTTGGAGGTAGCTCGTGTCATTTTTATACGGGAGTAGTAGTACTCCAGTAGTGACTGGTGAGTAGTGGTGAACACTACATGCAGTGGCAGTCGTCTATGCCTTGTCAAACGCAAATACTACAGAAAGTTGTTTGTTACGTGTACGCCAAGTCGGGCGTGGCTTGGGGGAACTTGGGAAGAAAGGAAAGAGAAGTAAATGGAAATGTCAGTCAAACTCCATATCGTGGGTTAGATCATGTGTGTTAACCAGTGAAATAGTTGTTGGTTTGGTATTTAGCTAACAATTAGTTTTAGGCCCCGTTTGGATCGGATTTTATAATCCCAGATTCTGATAAAAAAATCCCATGACATCCAAACAGGGTAGATTTTGAACCGGATTCTGAAAATCTGAGGTCTGGATTCTCAAAATCCCTGTATCCCTCCAAACCCAGATAACGGAGGATAATACGCTTACCCTTTCCCCTATAAAAAATAAACAATAGTAAACAACGAGGCCCTTTCCCTTGTGGCCTTGTCCTCTCCGCATCCGTCGTTCTGTTCACGCAGGAGTCGAGAATATTCGGGCAGCTTCCGCTCCACGTCCACGCCGGCGACTCCTGCCGTCTCCACTCCACCCCAGCCACAAGCCCCGCAGCTAGCAGGCAGCTCGGTTCCATGGTTGGTGCTTCAGCAAGTTTGAATAGCAGAGCGGCCTCAAGCCTCATTTGGAAGCGGCGATGGGTGCCAGCCACGCGATGAGCCCACGCGTTGGATCTCCAGCCGCTCAGAGCCGTCCTCCCGGATTTGGTCGTCAGAGTGATCAGGTTTGCGCGGTCATGCGGCATGACGCCGGCGAGCTGCACCACGGCAGAAGCGAGCACCCAAGCGGGTGAGTGCCATAGCGTGGCCTCTGCGGCGAGCTCGCGCGATGGTGCATAGCGGAGTTTCTGTTGTGCACATGTGCGTTCAACATCTCCGTTGTCCTTTTTTGCCATGTACAGTTGCCTAGATTTTTCACGATTTGGATCCGTCCCTGCTTTTTCTATCTTGATCATTAGCTTCCATTTGTAATTAAGGTAGTTCTTCATTATTGCAAAGAAGTAAATATTAGGGCTTTTACGTCTGGCTGCGTTTTCAAACACCTATAAAATCCAAAGCCAAAATCCAAGATCCAAACGGGTGTGGATTTTTGCTAACCAGAATCCAGATTCTAAAATCCCTAACTAGAATCCAGATTTCTAAAATCCACGAGGGATCGAAATAATTAATTTTTAGTCGCTATGTGTGGAGTTATTTTGTTGGTTCATATTTTTTTTCAGCGAAATGGTTGCGACGTTGATGTCATGTTCCAATGGAGGCATTCACTACCGGAATCTGGCTCTTTGCCGAGTGTCAATTGCTTTGCCGAGTGTTTTTTTTTGGCACTCGGCAAAAGAGCTTTTGCCAAGTGCCAAAGAAAAAAAAACTCGGCAAAAAAAAAGCACTCGGCAAAGAGCCTTCTTTGCGAGTGCCGCAAAAAAAACCGTTCTTTGCCGAGTGCTTTTGGCACTTCGCAAAGAGGCCTCTTTTGCCGAAATATTTTTGGCACTTGGCAAAGAAGGTCTTTGCCGAGTGTTTTTTTTTTACACTTTCGGCAAGACAGATTTCAGAGTATATTTTGGAGCAATAAATTAATTTAAATAAAAAAAATTTTCAACTACAAAGTTGTATAACTTTTCAAGATCTACAACTTTTATTTTGGCCATTTCTTAATTTGATAAAGTAAAATTAAATCTATTTACAAATCTCACATATCTCTCTCGTAGTTTACTGAAACTACAAGAGAGATATATAAGATTTGTGAACAATGTTTCTACCACTATGTCGGATAATCAAATGACCAAAATGAAAGATGTAGGTGTTGTGAAATTATACAACTTTGTAGTTGAATACATTTTAATTTGAATTAATTTTGCTAACGAAAAAAAGTACAATCGCATTTCTCAAATTTGAAATTTGAATTTTTAAAAAGTATCTCGGATGGAGAAACATCTAAAATAAAAGTTATAGATCTCGAAAAGTTATAAAACTTTGTAGTTGACGACTTTTTTATTTGAATTTATCTTATCATGTGAAACTGCATCTGAATCCGTTAAAATTTGAAATTCAAATTTTATAAACGACCTCGGATGGAAAAACTCCTTAAATAAAAATTATAGATCTCGAAAAGTTATAAAACTTTGTAGTTGACAAGTTTTTTTATTTGAATTCGTTTAGAGTCTCAAACAAGTAATTTTCACTCGATTTTGCATAATATTTAGGAACCCAAATGAAATGTAGACACAAGTGACTGTGTAGTGTAGTGGTAGGGGAGGTTCCGCGCGAGGGAGAGGTCATGAGTTCGAATCCCGCTCGACACGAAGTCTCGAAAAATGCCACAAAAAATCCTACTAGATAGAGAAGAATGGGTGTTGGTCGGTGGGGCCCTCCCCGATTAAAAAACTTTTTTTTATTTTGATCTTTGCTACCCGAAAAAAACACTCGGCAAAGAGGCCTTTGCCGACGGATTCTTTGCCGAGTGGCCTTTGCCGAGTGCAACACTCGGCAAAGCCTTTGCCGAGTGTAATATGGGCTTTATCGAGTGCATGGGGCACTCGGCAATGAAAGGAAATCCGGTAGTGATTCACTTTGCGGGGCCTGCCGTACATGGGGAAAAAATCCTTGTACTACTTTACCCCTTGAAATTATGGTCATCTCGATCCCCACTTATATTAAATAATGTTGTTCTTCTCAACTTTTATAAAACGTGTTATTGCTGCAAAGTGCATAGTCGATTTAGCCAACGGGTTTAGCTTACGTGGCGCCACATCAGCTGCGAGTCCATTTATAGGTCTATATAGCTTCAGTGGAGACATTTATTTTGACTTCAGCTCTATGAACGACTCCATAGGCGGAGTTGGAGCTGTTTTGAGTAAACCATTAAGCAAAACAGTTCAACATATGAAATTCCTTAAAACACGCTCTCACAGAACGCCATGCAAGATGAGGTGAAGTCGGGTGAAGCTACAATTTTTGGCTCCATTCCATCTTAAAACTCATTGAGAGCATGATTTAAGGGGCTTCGCAAGTGAAGCCATTTTGTTTACTCTGATTGGCGCAAAACGACTTCAAACAACTACTGAAACCGGGGAAGAGTCATGCCAAACGGGGCCTTAGTAAAGCTTCTTCTCCTAATTAATTCTCTCAAGAAGTGATTTTCTATCAAAAGTGATTCTCATGAATTGTCCAAGAACTATTATTTTATGGTGGTTGGGGGTGTTTTTGGCGCCTCTTGGTACCTAGATCTTTAATTAATTATTTTTTGCTCAAGGTTACTATGGTAATTGTGGCCCCTTTCCCCCACCTCACCCTATGCACCCGCGCCTGCACACGAACGGGAACGAGCATGAGTCCGCGTGCCCTCGTCCGAGAAATGCCCTACATGTAGCCGCCGCGCTGTCGTCGAAGCCGTGCGTATCGCACGCCGCCGCCATCGCCATAGGCCTGCCTCACCCTCTCTCGACGTCAACACCGATCTCGTCGCTCCTCCATCCTCCCTTGCGCCCCGTCTGACGCGAGCAAACCTGCGCCCCTGCCTAGTGTGCAGGGGACCTATGCCCCCGCCCACACCATTGCCGTAGCCACTTAGGAGACGGACTTGGCCCCTGCGCGGTTGCCCTATGCCCTCCATCGGCAGTGCTTGCGTGGATCCGTTCGAGCTCCAATGGCAGAAGGCCAAGGTTGTCCCCTCCTCTCCACTAATTGAATCATCCCTATAGTAGTCAAAACATTATGTTTTATTATTAATTTACCATTGTACCCTTAATTAGAAAAGAAAAATTTTAAAAATAGAATTGTCACATCAGTTTTACGTGTTGATCCCATCAAATTTTACTACACACTTGATGCTTATGGTCCCACCATTTAGTATGCACCTAGTGCCTCCTGGCGCCTCTCATTTGGTGCCTCAACCTTTTTGACCGTCGGATCGATTGTCATGAGCCATCTAAATTCTGTCCAACTATAATAAAAATTCTCTATTTATAAACCTACTCCCTCCGTCCCTAAAAGCTTTAAATTCTAGAGTTGTCTGAACTTAAATTTTTTAAACTTTAACCAAACTTTAAGAAAAAATACTAAGATTTATGGTATCAAATTAGTACGATTAGATTTATCATATAATATATTTTCATAAGATATTTATTTTATGTCATAAATATTGGTGCTTGTCGACGGTCGTTAATGTATGAATTTAACCGTCAACTAGCCATGGAAAAGGATGCAATTGTGATCACCAAAGTAGATATAGGGTTTGCACTGACAGAATTCTATGAGTTTGGTATTTCACTGTTTCTGCATGTGTAAACTGGAAAAGACGCAATCCCAGAAGATTATCGGAATATAGAACGGAAAATCGGACGCCACGGCAACGCAGGAAGATTCTAGAAGAGACCGAAGACACCACGCCGAAGCGGAGGGCCAATGGGCACCAGGGACCCGGACCGGCCGGTCCCACCTTGGACCGGTCGGTCTCCCCCTGGCCCATTTACGGCCCGCTTCGCCCAGGTTGCTCCACCGCCTTTGAGAATTGATCTTAGTCGCACGTTGAAATTGGTTTGATCCAATGGCTCACGATCATCGCCCAGGGTTATAAAAGAAGGGCAGGAACCCCCAAGAGGAGGCACATTCATTTATCTCTCATTCGAAGTCCGATCATCAGCCAGAAACCCTAACCAGAACTCCTTAGCTAGAGGAAGGTAAGCAAAGGCTTAGATTTTAGAGCTATCAAAAGCTTGGATTTGGTATAGTTCTTACCTCTTTTTATCTTTATTCTCTATTATTGTAGAAATACTATGATTGCTACAATTGAATTGATAAACACTTATATACTTATATTCATAGTTTATGTGTTCTTTGTCTATTGTGGTTATATGCTTAGTATAGCTAGATTAATATTATATTTATTTATAGGTTCGTATAGCGCTCTTCTAATCGATCGTTGGGTGAGTGGTCAACATTGTGTAAGCGTGTTGCTTATAAGTTGTTTACCTGCGAATGCATCCTATAGGCCGGGTTTGGTAAATCGTGGGTGTGACGTCCCCATTGAGTCCTATGTATTCCAACCTCCGTTTAGAGGCACAATAGAACTTATATATGAAGGAAGGGCATGCTATGTTCTCAAACTTCTCTAGTATGTCCTCTATGAATAGATATAATGCTAACCTTAACAATGACTACTAGGTGTAATTACGCTAACCATAGTATGCATTGACATATAGTTAGGAATAACTTAGGAATATTTTTTGATGTTCTACTAGTAACCCTAATGATATAGCTAGAAGTCTCTATCTGTTTACGCTGATGATTTATACTTATCTTTATCATTTATCTTGTGACTTACCCCTATATTGAGTATCGAGGACATGGTTATGCTTATCCATTACACTATACGTTATTCGGCTATCCTACACATATACCCTGTAGATCTTTCCATGGAAAAAATATAAATGACAACCTGGTAATACTCTGGGTAAAATGCTACAATGGTATTTAATCTATGCGCTTGCGGATACTATTTCTATATTCTAAATAGTGGCAAAATTTAATACCACACTCCTGATGTCATAGCTGGGATGACAACTCGGCGCTTTACTGGTGATGCTATGATATGCTCAACAGTTTTTCTGGCACCGTTGCTGAGGATAAGTTTTATATCTATTTTTATAGTGACGTTAAGGAGTGTCAACAATACTTTTTTCTATAAATTGATTAAAATTAAAAAAAAATGACTAACACAGATTCTAGAAGTTGAAGTTTTCAGAGACACAATACTATTTTCATATTGACCTTTTTTTACTATGAACCCAGTTTAATTTAGGTTTGTTTTTTGGCAAAGCTTTTAGAGCATATTTTTAGGCTGATTTCAGCATGAGCTCTGTCTCACGGTATTTTTGTACAGGAGTGATCAGATGCTGATTATGTGAAGTGATTTTTTTGAAGTGAACTAGGAGGCTAGGAGTAAAAAAGTAACTTTTGCAGATTCATTCTTACACAGACAAGCGTTTTTTTACAAATAATTGTTGACAGATGCCAAAAAATAAAGTAATACCGAATTTATTTATAGATTTGCTGCTGAACTGGGCAATATCGATTGAGAAAAAAACGCACATAATCAGGTGGACTGGGCAATACAGCGCACAAAACGCTTCATCACTTGGATCAGTTCCGACTTCCCCATGGCCTTGAGGCTCTCGGAGTAGCCCAGAACGCGGTCCCGTAGCAGGTCGCGCCCGGCCGCCACAACGAGCA
Organism: Chrysopogon serrulatus; assembly: GCA_015844335.1. Lineage (NCBI taxonomy): Eukaryota > Viridiplantae > Streptophyta > Magnoliopsida > Poales > Poaceae > Chrysopogon > Chrysopogon serrulatus. The sequence goes on along the minus strand of JADLZL010004819.1, from coordinate 32,784 downwards.
CCGGCGGCAGCCCGAGCGGCAACAAACTGGGGCTGTCTGGGCCGAACGGGTTCGCCGCCGGGTTCTAATCAGCATGTCTTGGGTAGCAAGCTCATATTTGCATCCGTGTGAAACAAAATTTCAGTTTGTTATGGTGATTTACATTATTTGTATGGATGGGTCGTCTATCATGATGTGCTGTTGCAACCATGTCGGCCAAGTCACCAGCTAAATCAGGCTAAATCATGCTCGAGTTTCTCTGTCTATAACTATAATATATAACCTTACTCTGTTTTCTATCTCACAAATCTTATTTTTTTCTTGAAAAATGGTACCTCATTAACCAGCCCACTAGCAACTATTACTATCGTTTCATTGGCCACCCAAGTCTTCAGATTGACTACCTAGATTTACTGGCAGAGAAAATGTTGACAAGCACAGTATGGTCTGCGTGTGCACCATGCTAAATTGTTGGACTAAATATGATTGAAAACACCTCTTGAATCTCTACGCAGCTAAACAATTCCATTCCATGAAAATGAATCAGATCACAAAACAATGTATGATTTGAACAAACAAAAGGAGCATCAAATGATTATGAAAGAAAACAACTAGGTACCTTGAATTGAGCAATATTTTGGGGATTGAATGAGGCCAAAATGATTATCTTGCGATTGCACTACCTGATCACTTTAATTTACACAACTATTTTCTAGAAGGAAGCATCAGACTTTGAACAAATCGGAAAATCCTACTATCCTGTTATTTCTTAATGTCCAATAATCACCATAAATGGCAGCAATGCAAAGGTTTCCAAATTTCAATGGAAACAGTGAGAGATGAAACGATACACTACATATGTCATACGTCCAAGCAATAGATTTCTTTTTGCAACTAATAAGACCAACATATTAAAAAAAATAAAGCACAATGGGTGCTGTTTCACCTTGTGTAAAGATGTGGTCGGCACCAGGCCAGCAGAGAAGGGGTGGTCCCAAGGCCTCGCAGGTGTTGTTGAGCAAATGCACTCGAATCATTAGCAGCAGGCCGGTGGTAGAAGGATTATTTGTATTCCATGGCACTCCAGCAGATGACCAGCGTCCTCGACGAAGGTGGATCAGAGGCTGCGGAGCATGAAGGTCTGATAAAATGCTAAGGAAGAGAGCGAAGGAACTGGATCAGATCCGGCGAGCACTGAGATCGACAGCGGAGCAGGTGGATCGGACCGGCGAGCACAGAGGGCGAAGGGCGGAGGAAGTGGATCGGGACCAGGGACGGTGGAAGCGGAGCTGTTGCAGTCCACACCCTTGTGCTGCGCCTGCTGGAACCCGCCATGCCCGCCAGTAGCTGCCGCACATCGCGCGGCGGCGGCAACACGCAATTAGCGGCGTCTTCGTCGAGGTGCAGGATGCGAAGCAGTGGCGAGGGAGCGAGGCCGGGGTGGAGACGAATATCTCGCCGGGAGAGGAGTACCCTGTCTGGTTTGGGTGCCGGGGCCGGAGGTTGTTCGGAGATGCGAGGTAGCCGAGAGTACAGAGCTTGTTCGAGATGCGGCAGAGCGCCGACTTGCCGAGAAGCTTGGCGCTGGCGGGTGATTACAGGTTTGAAGCGACGGCGACGGCGACGGCGCGACGCGACGGAGAGATCCCAACGACTGCAGAGATCGTGGGAAGGTGGGGGTTGGGGCCTTGGGGGCGGTCAGATCTCGGGCAGCCGGTTGGGGGGGGGCGTGGCCGCGTGGGGTTTAGGGTGCTCTCGCCGCTCGGCCGTCGAGAAAAGGTGCGCTGGGCTGAATCTGGGCTGAGCGCGAGTAGCGGCTCGTATAACCTGGCTGCTAGGTTGTGGGTACTGAAGAAGTACTCTATAACTGACTATAAAATAACTTATTCTGTAGCCACTTTAAGTTACGATAATTTACAATAATAATTTACAAGAATTATAGTAACTTTTTACTAAGTGGTTTACTATAATCGTTATAGTAAATAGTCACATGTGTTATAGTAATTCCTTACTAAGTGGTTTACTATAATCGTTATGGTAAATAATCCTATATGTGTTATAGTAACTCAACTATCGTAGCGATATATAGTGAGGCTATTCAGTAGCCGGCTACAGAATAACTTATTCTGTAGCCACTTTGAGTTACGATAATTACTATACTAATTTATAAGAATTATAGTAACACAATTACTATAATCGTTATAATAATCGAGTTACTGTAGCACATAGTAAGGAGTTACTATAATTCTCATAAATTGGTATTAGTTGAGTTACTATAACACATAGTAAGGAGTTACTATAATTCTCGTAAATTGGCATTAGTTGAGTTACTATAACACATAGTAAAAGAGTTACTATAATTCTCATAAATTAGCATTGTAATTATCGTAACTCAAAGTGGCTATAAAATAAGTTATTCTATAGCCAGCTATAGAGTAGTATATATATATATATATATAGGCATTAGTTGAGTTACTATAACACATAGTAAAGGAGTTACTATAATTCTCATAAATTAGCATTGTAATTATCGTAACTCAAAGTGGCTATAAAATAAGTTATTCTATATATAGAGTAGTGTATATATATATATATATATATATATATATATATATATATATATATATATATATATATCGCGGTCAATTTCGAAGTGATTTGTCAGTGAGTGCGCCCACCAAAAAATGAGCCCATACATATTCCCGCCGGCCGGACACGACAACGACAATGATCGTCGAAGGAGACCACAGGGCCGGGCAGAGTCACCGCTCCAGGTCAATCATACGTGTTGGCCATAAACATTAGTATAGTGTAACACCTCTGATGTTACGTTAACCTAAACCCATCATGTCATCATTTTATGCATTAAGCATCATTCAGTTAATCATTAAGCATCAGTGCATTATTGCGTTTCATGGTGTTAATTATCCTTATATGTTTAAGTATTTTGTAATGTTCTTAACATGACTTGAGATGGTTGATTAATCATTTTAGGTTAATCAAAGTAAATAAAAGAATGTGGTTGCTAATGATCTTTTATTTGAGATTGATATGCATGCTCAACATGAAACCCTAATCCCTGAGCTCATATTATTTAATTATGAATTAATCTTGAAAGTTGAGGTTTGAAAAGTTCCAAAAAGAAGTGGGAGAGGTGAGGTTTCAAAACCAGGGTTCAAAATTCAAATTTTATTTCAAAACCTAAAACCCTATTTTCACCCCTTTTAACCCCTTTTCAACATTTCAAAATCCAATCCAAATTTCAAGTTGGTCCCAAAAGCAAAGTTGTAGATTTTGGAATTCTACACAACTTTTATTTTGGGAGATTTTTAAGTCTCTATACAAAAGTTGGAGCAGTTTGAGAAAAATCAACAAACCCCTTTTCAAAACCCTGATTTTCAAAAGGTTTTTGCCCTTTTTCAAATTGTGCTCAAAATATTCAAAATTTGGGAAAACTTCAAAAATACAGATTGTGCATCTCTTTGAGCTCTACAAATTTGGTCAATAAAGTTTGAAGTGAAAAGTGTGTTCTATAATATTAAATCAAAATTTGATTATGTTTGCAAACTAAACATGTTAAGATTGGAACTCAAAAATTGAATTCAGTAGTAGTTTCAGCACTTAAACCCTTTTTGGTTCTCCCTGGGAACAGTTTGAAAGTTCAATGTTTGGGGTTAAATTAAATAAGCTTTTCTAAATAAAAGTTTATCAAACTTGATTGCATTATTTGGTATGATGATTGAACTTTGATGTTATGCCTCTATTAGTGGTGTTTGATCAGTGAGTGAGCTTTAATTAATTGATCAAGGTTGCTAATCTAGAAACTTTTCAAAACCTTAATCTGCCCTTTATTGAATTGGGTTTCAGTAAACTGAAACTCAGTTTCAGTTTCATCCATATCTGTTCTTGATGTTGGATCTTTCAGACTATTAAGAATTAAGCTTGGTGGTAGTAATTAATTTTGGAGAGGGATGATAGAGCTGCAACTTTGTCAATTGGAGCAGCTTGAGCTACCACACGAAATTGAGAGAAAATGAGATGAGAAGTTGGGCTGTCAGGCTGCTACAGTACAGCGCCGGCAGCAGCTGCTTGGCTGTCCCTCGCCGTTGCCGTGCGCCGATTGGTCGCCTCCACGGTGCTTCTAGCGCCTGGACACACGGCCGTCCGCGTGGCCGAGGTCGAGAGGGTGCGGGCGTGCCCGGACACGTCGTCCTCGCCTTTAAAACACCCTGACGCCGGCCGTCACTCTTTTTCCTCTCTTTGCTGCACAGCCGGCCGAGCTCGCTTCGCCGGCGCAATTCGTCGCTGACGATCCACCACAGCCCCATAGCTTGTGCAGCCAGCTCCGCCGCCTCCTTGCGCTACTCTTCTCCTTCCCTGCCGTCCTCTTCTTGTCCTTTGTCGTGCCGAGCACCGCCATGGACGACGCCGAGCTCTCGAGCTCTATCACCGCCGTGTTCTGGCCGCCGTCTGTCCACTGCGTCCAAACTTCCTCCATCCAAGCCGACCCCGCCGTAGCCTTCCTCAGCTCACGCTGCGCCTCCTCAGACCCTCCTCCAAACGCCACCGCCACCGGAGCACAGCTTGCAGCAGCAGCCGCCGGCACCAGTGCCGCACGTACGTATAGCAAGATGGCCACGGTCCCCTTCCGGCCTGGCTGTGGGAACCTGCGGGTGCGTCCGGGCATGTTGATGCCCCGGCATCTCTCCCTCGCCGCCGACAAGCAACAACCACCCGGAACCGAGCCTCGTCGTGCATCTCCTCTTCTGAATCACGCAAGGACCTCGTGCTAAAATTCGACATAAGGCAAGGGTCTAACTGCAAAGCTCGTGACTCATATGAATAGTTCGCTACAGTGTTTGTCTTTTTCTTTTTCTGTTTTCAGCTGAAATTTGTGAATTTCATAATTAAATAATTAGACATGTTAAAAATATGAAATTAATTCTATGACCTCGTTATGATGTGCTCTATGTAGGAAAAATATGAAATGATGAAAATGGATAGTTTTTTTACATGTTTAAAAATTAGCTCTTTTAATTAATAAATGCTATTTCCATGATTTTTATAGACCAAAATACTTATCCAATGATCATGAAAATTTTTGTGTAACTGTTTTATGATATAATCAACATCTACAAAAAGTTTAGGATTAATTTGATGAATTTTAATTATATCCTTATTTATATACTTTAAACTATTAGTTAATAAATAATAAAGTGATTAGTATAAATCATATAATGATGTGTGATCTTTTGGAATTGATTGTAGACCATGAAGCACTTTTACCCCTGCTGTTTCATGGCAAAGCACTTACTTGATTATGTTTCTCATGATTAACTTGAGTTAAAAAAAATTAGAAATGCTTGTTAGTTAATTAAAGTCTTTCATTAGTGAATCACTATACTTTGCTGTTCTATGGCAGTAACAAGTGTATCTTCATGTAAACTTGTCCGCTATATTGGTAATGGATTAATTTTGATCTATGTTACTGCTAATCATGATCACCTGTGCAGCATAACAGGGGCTAGAGCCTAGAGCTAGGCTTCTTGTTCTTTCCACCGCGAACCATGGTTGGTCATTGTACTAGGCTGTTACTGTACTAGTAGGAGTACTCGTACACAAGCAACGTGGATCTCTCTCTCTCTCTCTCTCTCTCTGGTACTGGCACTGGAACGCCAAATTGATGGATCGGAGCATTTGGACGGCCGAGGGGCCGCTAGCAAAGCAAACAAACATGGAGTAGAGTACTCAAGCACACACACACACGAGTCATTGTTGGCTGGCCGGCGATCTTTTTGCCGCAGCAACCATCGCCCATCGGCGCCGCCGTTGATCAGGTCCGGATTCTTCAAAACTACTGCGGCAGGAGGCCCGCAGCGCAGATCGAGGCTGTCCACTCTACCGGTCACTTCGCGCGCGCCTGCAATGCAACCTGACGTGCTAATATAATCCGTAGCAGTAATACTACTACCCGTTCTGATCGATCTTTAATTAAGCGGCGGCCTCATCATCATCATCTCTCAATAGTACGTACCATACTGTACAGTTGCAAGAAAGAGCCAGCCCAAGAGCATGCATTTCAATCGAAAAACGCTAGTACGGAGTATATACAAAGAACACTCTCTTACCGTACCAGTGGCTGTAGTAGTAGTAGTCTACTCGATAAGAGACGCGATGAGCGATAACAGACCATCATCATATCCCAAGCCAAATATAATACGTACTAGTACTAGTAGACGATGTAGATGATAATAAGAGAATTAAACAAACACGACGACGAGCGCCAAAATTAAAATTAGTACTAGTAGACGATAATAAGAGAATTAAACAAACACGACGACGAGCGCCAAAATTAAAATTAAAGCTGGCTGCATGTATATATATATATATATATATATATTAGTCTTACAAACCAAACCATCATGCCAAATAAAAACATCCAGATAAATTAAATCCTCTAGCCAGCCACAGCCGCCAGAGGTAACAGAACTCTAGCTACTAGCTAGTACTTGATTCATAAGACAACAACAACTACTGAATCCCTGATAGCCGCCGGCCAGTCTCTTGCATTATTGCTCCAGCGAGGGATACATAAGGATAACAGACTCGATCTACGTACTGCGTAGTAGTACTTACGGTAGTACTGGGACATCTTGTTTAGATGCACCTGCAACTTGCAAGTTTTTTCACTCTCTCTCTCCATCACATCAATTTATACTCGCATATAAAGAGCGTTAAATATAAATAAAAAATAACTAATTGCACAGTTTAGTTGTAAATCACGAGACGAATCTTTTGAGTCTAGTTGAGTCATGATTAGACAATATTTACCACATACAAACGAAATGCTAAGGACTTTTCAATCTCTCTCCTCTCACAAATGATTTGCCGCATGTAAAGAGCATTAAATATAAATAAAAAAATTAACTAATTGCATAGTTTGGTTGTTAATCACGATGCCAAATCTTTTTGAGTTAAATCCTCTAGTTGGACCACAGATTGGACAATATTTACCAAATAAAAACAACAACTACTGAATCTATAGGACTTTTCAATCTCTCTCCTCTCACCATCTAAACAAGGCCTAGTTAAAACTAGCTACTTACTAGCTAGTAATAATAGCCAGGCCTGTTGGCTGTTGTACAGATCTTCCCTCAGAGCCACCATCACAGAATGCGCGTAGGCAGCCATGGCTATGAAGTAAGTCATGGCCTGCTTGGTGTCATCAACTGATGCAGGCTCACGGCGAGGACGCTGTAGAAGACTCACCCTGATGTCAAGTTCGAATCGGTTCAGTGAATCCTCAGGCACTCCTAGGGACGTCGCACGGAGCCTCTTGATCGCCACCAGGGCTCTGTCCAGCGACTTGGACTGCAGATACCCTTTCTGGCACTCTACGGCAGCCACCTTTAGCTCCTTCCCTATGGTAGCTAAAGCCTACGTACACATATAGGAATTGAAGGAACACAAAATCAAAAGCCAGACATGCATGTCCATACAAATTGAATTAGTACTAGTCATAGAGTAGTTTTATTTCACACCAAAACAGGGAATAATGCCTAAACTATTTTTTTTTTTTTTTTGCGACTAATAATGCCTAAACTATAAGGATCGGAGGATATATACCTCATAGTTTTCTGAGCTAGGTGGGCGAGCGATCATTGAGTCCTCAAGAAGACAAGCGCCGCAAATCAACTCTCTTCCAAAAAAGTCTACCAAGCCTTTGTCCCTGCAGATCTATAAAACAAACAAAAGTAGCACAAACGAATTTCACTTTTTTTTGTTCATTTCTTTTTTTCATTTGTCACCAAAACATTATAAAGACACGGATGCATGCAGATCGAACTCACAAGAAAAGTCTCAGTTGGACCATCTTGGGGGTTAAAATCTCTGATCAGCTTTAAAACGTGCTCAGTTGGACCATCTTGGGGTTTAAAATATCTGAACTGTAATATATATATATATATATATATATATATATATATATATATATATATATATATATATATATATATATATCAGCCACAATACACAACAGAATCATTAGAAAGCTCCAAGCAGCAACGACGGAAAATGAGACAGGCCATGCAATATCCAGGCATTTGATTTGATTGACATGGTTGAGATGACGAGTAGCTCACCATCGCTCTGATCTCTTTCTCTGATGCACCACCATCCTGATCCTCCCTGGGCAGGAGCAGCCATTCCTGATACCTGTTGCCCGTTTGCACCTGGATCGGAGTACACATAATTGCATCTTTTTACTCGAAACTGCGAAAAAGCAAACCCCAAAAAAAAAGGATCTGCCTATTTGGAAGTTGGGTCAATTGACCCCTTCTGATCACTCAAGCAATTTGACAGGACAAATCACAAATTAAACAAAAAGAAAAATCTGAGTGATTCAAGCCCTATGGTCACACGAGTAATACAAAAGGTCAAATCAGTCAAAACTAACTACTACCAGAATTCGAGTGAAACAGGGGGTCAAATCACACGAATTTTGCAATCCCTCATAACTACCTTGATGCACGAAAATAAACAGGAAAAAATCTAGCTAAACTTACACAAATGAAGAACATTAAGACAGGGATTGACAAGCTAGCGACAAAGTATGAGTTACATCAATAATACCCATGAATTACACCTGATCAACATCTGTAAGTGCAATTGAATTGAACTGAAACTACAAAATTAGTCAATTGTAAACAACGGACTAGAACCTCTGAATATTTAGAACTTCAGTGACCTAACCAATTTGGTCACTCAAGCATTTTAATGGTAAAAGACTTTGAAGTGAACTCAGACTTTGTAAGAAACAAGCCGAACCCTGCTCATCACAAAACAGGGTAAAATGGAGCAAGACTAAAACTCTGGAGTGAACAGTGCATAAGTGGCCTGCACAAAGACCAATGCTCTAAACCAATTTGGCACTACTACTGTTCTGTGATGAGCAGAAAATGGGACATGTACTATAAACCCAGAAAGAAAAAGAAAAAAAAGCCAAAGAAAAGTAGCAAACACACAAAAAAAAAGGAGAAAAAATAAAGCAGAAAAAAATAAAACAAAAGGCCAGAAAACAAAAACTTATTATGAAATGCAAAAATACAAAAATTTGAGGGCATTGGCATCAGCAAACAAATGCAAAAATACAAAAATTTGAGGGCATTGGCATCAGCAAACAAACCAAAAAAGTCTACTGATCTTATCAAAAAGGCAGACAATTTCTATGCATTGCAAAATCACAAATATTTTGAGGGCGAAGAGGAAATACAAATAAACAAAATAAAAAAGGCAAAAATTTGGCAGATCAACAGTAAGACAACTGAACTATCTGAAACCACAAAGATCCATTTTTGGTAAAGCTGCAAGTTAGAAAATATTGACAACCCAAAATAACACCACTCAGTACCCTAAATTACAATGTAAAACAAGTGTAAATTTAATAACAAGGCACTGTAACTGGAATCATTTTAGGAATTCTTCTGAAAATCCACTGGACCAACTATAAAAATCCACTAGTCCGCAAAACTAAGTTACCTCGAATACCATTTACAACATTTCTGATGATCAACTATATACATAGGACCAACTACCATATGCCAAATCGAACCATTTGATCATCAGGAACATTTCTATATCTAGCTAAAAAGGCATGAAGCCAAGGCAACGGCGCATGGCTGGTCAAGGGACAAGTACAGCAACCAAAACAGCAAATGCAACATGTTCTTTGTAATTTGTTTGATCACCAAACAAAGTACAGAACATATTTTTGAAATAAAATCGAACCCTAACATCTACAACATGGCCAAACACAAGAGCAAACACTAGAAACAAAACAAAAACAAAAAAAAAAGAAGAAGAAGAAAGAATTGAAGGAAGGAAAAGGAGCGAACCTTCCACGTGACCAATGCAAAGTGACTCTGCAAACAAGACAATGTGGAAATGAAACAAAAGTTTGAACAAACAAAATAAAATTAAATAAATAAAATACAAAAAAAAAAAAATTATTTCTATGAGATGCAAAAATCATAAACTTTCTGAGGGCACTGAAATAACCAAACATAACAGATTAAAAAATTAAATAAAAAACATAAATTCTCTATGGATTCAAAAGCCAAAAATATTATGAGAGGATTGCATCAAAATAAATAAACTCAATTCAAACTTCTTTTTCACTTATTATAGTTGACCTAGCAATTACACCACTAATACGCAATTACACCGTATTCAGCACTGTAATTATAGATGAACTCTAGTGTAAATGAAAAAATTAATTCATAGTCCAAATATTAGTTAATTACCAAAAAGACAGCAAAATCAGAATCATAAAAAATTCGTGCTCTAAGCAGCGCTCTGCTTCCTCAGAGGTAGGGCCAACTTAGAATACAAAGTTTTGGCTAAAAAAGATAGCATGCATACCATGGACAAAAGCCTGTAGAACGGCAAACACGAATCAAGATAGTACCTTCTAAGAGAGAAAAATCCGCAATAATACATGTTTGATTTCAAAATTATAGTCCAAAACACGTTAATTTAAAAGACAAATCAATTTGGAAATGACACAAACTTCATAATCCTTTTGTTATATGAGGTTAGATTGGTATCAAGTGTGTGAGGAAATGATTGCAGTACATGATGCTTCAACCAGAATTATTGGCCTACACAGATGAGAACAAGAAAAATAAAGTATGTGCTTGTAGTATTCAGGATCAGACAAGCATAGAGATTTAAGAGTCGCAGAGCCAGTAGTGGATCGAGGATCGATGGAGCTTCCCACACTATTTTAAGACCTGAAGCTCTCTTCTGCGCTTTCAAGAAAAACACATGAAGCTATGTGCCGTAATTATTGGAAAGCTGCAAGTAGACTGAAGAATTGTTCAGTGCGTGACTCAAGTTTTGTCAGAGAAATTGAGGCCTTAACACAACATACTGACACACTAGCCTGAGAACAACAACAGGTGGAGGAGGATGAGATGACCTGCGGAGTATGGTGTTGGACTGGGCATGACGGCACCGTCGTCTCCTAGTATGGCAGTGGCTGTGAGGCTCTGAATGTCAGTGTCACAGAGAAGATGGTCGTCCTACCGGGGTATGGAGCCTGGAGCCGGGATACAACCATACAAGACGCCGGAACGGGAGGCGTGAGTCGCAGATAGCCCGATGGAGGTGGGATGGGAGACGCCGGGAGAGGGTATTGCTGCATCGCCGCCGATGTCGCTTGCTGCTTTCCTCAACCTCCTGCTGCCCTCACGCTTGCCTACCGGTCTACAGCTCTCGTCTTCTTCAACCTCAAGTTCTCAACTTCTCGAGCTCGGATGAAGCATCGCCCTATGGGCATCCTTCCCCAGCGCGCGTGCGCCCGCACCCGTGGCGGCGCCTGGCGGCAAGCTGTTCTTCTTCCTCCTCCCTCCCCTCCCTCCCCTCCGCCACCTCCCGCAGCCTCCTCCCTCCCCCCCCCCCCCGGCCGCCGGAGACTTCGCCGGCGGCCGCCCCTCACTGCCCCCCCCCGGAGCACCCGCCCTCCCTCAATGTCGCCGGGCGTTCGCCCCGCCGCCTACCCATACCCAACCGGCTGTCCAGCCCCGCCCGGCTTCGGCGGCGCCACCCGGCTCGCTCACCGCCCGGCCAACCCGCCACCGCCGTGTCGGCGACCGCCGCCCGCCCGGCCGGCCGGATTCTGGCCGGGGGAGCTCTAACCCCTAACCGCCACTTCCTCCGCCGCCACCGCCGCCCGCCACCGCCTCCTCGTCCACCGCCCGCGGGCTGCGGCGACTCCGCCCACCCGCCCCCCCCCGGCTACCCGCCCACCTCCCGCCCCCTTCTTCCCCAAGAACGGCCGCGTGCGCCGCTATCCCTACGGCGCACGCGGAGACGCCGTATAAGGATTGGGTCGCCCTATGGGTGGGTCCGCCTCTGGCCCCCACCTTCCCTCCGCATCCGCAAAACAGAAGAACAGAGAGGAAATTACAAAAAGCGAAAATCCAACAAAAATGAGGAAAACGACGAGGGGATCTACAACTTCTGATCAAAAATTGGAAAGGAAACTCATCAACGACGGCAAATCGACGACGAAGAACACCTGCGCCTCAAGCTCTGGCCCTGACAACGCCTAAGCAAAGCAGAAAAGCAGACAGAAAATAAAAAAAAAGACGAAAATCCAACCAAAATCTAGTCGAAAACGACAGGATCTACAACAACAGATCAAAAACTGGAAGGAAAACTCATCCACGAAGGCGAATCGACGACGAAGAACCACTCCGCTTTGGGCTCCAACTCCGCCTCCGAAGCGCCGAAGACGAAATGAAATGGGGAAAGGATATGAATAGTGGCAGTTGGGGGCCCACGAGTCAGAAAGAGTCGAAAGCGACGCACCAAAGAGGGAGAACGAGACGGACGCCACAGATCGAACATACATCAAATCCGATGGCAAAAGAAACGTGTGACGAAGACAAATGTTTCACACGGGCAAAGGATAGCTTTTGTCCATCCCAAAACGAACCGATCGAGACGACCGAGAGAAGCAATCGAACAGCACGGGCCGGCGTTCTTCTTCTACCTCATACTAAAGAGAAGCAAGTCATGAACGCAAAACCCCAACCCAAAACGAACCGAACCGAACCAAACCAAAGTAGTAGCAATGAAACGACGAGGCTGGCAGGACCGTACGTACCTTGGCAGAGTCGGCAGTAGAGCCGTTGTCGTCCCCGCCGTCCACCTCTGAGCCGGCCGTGGCGGCCACGACGAGCCCGCCACCACGGGAGCCGCGCGCGGCGCCCGCCAGCGCTGCAGACGAGATGCCGAAGCCCAAGCCGGCGGAGGCGTCACCACCAAAGAAGAGCAGACTACCCGCGCCCGCGCTTCGTCGGGCCGGGCAGCGTGCTGCGTCCCCCGTGGCGCCCAGGGAGAGGGAGGCGAGCACGCCCGTGTTGGTGGCGTGGTCGAGTGAGAGGGGGGCCAGCACTCCCGCGTTGGTGGCGTCGTCGAGGGAGAGGGGAGGCGAGCGCGCCGCCCGCGCTGGAGGCGTCGCCGATGGAGAAGGAGGCGAGCGCGCCGCCCGCGTTGGTGGCGTCGTCGTCGAGGGAGGGGAGGCGAGCACGTCGCCCGCGTTGGTGGCGTCGTCGAGGGAGAGGGAGGCGAGCACGCCGCCCGCGTTGGTGGCGTCGTCGAGGGAGAGGGAGGCGAGCACGCCGGATGGGACGACGCCGTGGTCGGCACCGGTAGCGGCGCGGGCAACCAGGCCCATGGCCCGGCTTCCCGAGCCAACCGACACGACGACGGGCGTCGCCGGGACCGCGGCCACGGCGTGCCCGCGGGGCGGCAGGCGAGTGCGCGCCGTTATGAAGCCGCTCCCCGCGAGATCAAGAACTCCACGGGTGCCGCCGAAAGCTCGGAGGGTGGCCATGTCTAGGTTGCTTTTGGTGGGAGTTGTTTGCTTGGGCGTGTTGCGTGTTGGTGAGTAGGGTGGGGGCTTCCTTTAATCCTTTATAGCCGAGCCGAGACGAGACGAGACGCGAGGAGGAAGGTAGGAGGACGGCCGCTCGTGCCGGGTCGGTAGGTAGACGAGCCGTCCTCTCTCCCTCCCTGTCATGTGCACCCATGCAACGCCGCTCGCGCTCCGGCTCCAGCCAATCCGAATCGGCGAGGCGAACCCAGTTCCAGCTCTTCTCTGCACTCGTGCTGCCGTATACTGCTTGTGCAGGGCGGCAGGTGGCTGCAGAAAGTGCAGGCTGTTCCCGCTGGCTCTCCTCTCCAAAACGAATTGGCACGTCTTGCTTTCCGTTTCAAATCTCTCAAGTTTGATCAAATGTGTAGTATAAAAAATTACTAATATTCACCAGTGTGTAATAAACATCATTAGATGAAATATTTTTTAATAATATTTAGACACACCACTATTTTATACAGATCTAATTAAGTTTAAAAATGGTTGGCTTCTCAAAATGTAATTCAGATGTAGGTATTTCCTTTTGAATGGAGACGGTACTCCACGGTACCATTGTCATGTTTGGTTAGATTTATATTATAAAAAAATAGTGCCTTAGTACCTTGAAGATTCTGGGAGGATGGTTCATAATTAGGCCCCGTTTGTTTGCGCTCCGGCTCCGGCTCTGAGTGTACTGTTTAGAGAGGAGCTGCAGTTGGGGGCTTCTCCTGGCTCTGCTACAGTGTTGCTACAGTGCAGATAGAGCCAGAGCGGAAGGAGCCTCTCCAAACGACCCATAAATTGGAAAGCAAAGCAGGCGTTAGAATAAAACCTAACTATGGATGTAGACTTTCTTTCGGTCTACAGATGCTAATTGGAGAGTGTTGGAGTTTAGTCTCGAACAAGTTCGATGAGCGCCGTTGAGTAGAGATGCAATCAGGCTGGTCTGTGAGCCCACAAATATGCCATAAAAATCATGCCTATTTATGGGCTCGCAAACAAGCCCGCTTGCATCCTACTGTGAGCTTGACACCTTCAAAAACACCACCTCTTGTTATCTATTGTGTATTATTTCTCGTCAACCAGAGCTACACTATATATGGTTGACAATGATCTAATGGTGAGAAGAAATCCCCGGAGGGCGGTCCCTACCACCAACCAGAGATCACGTCCATGGAACTTGCTTACTACCGCAAGGGTACCCGCGATCGAGAGGCAGATTTCTCCCGCACATGGGAACAAGGATTAGGACAACTGAGGCAGAAGTGGGAAGTGAGTTAATTGGCCCTAGTGGGAAGAAAGGATATAAGTATACTCGAAAATACTGAGAATATAGGTGTTGGACGAGGGAAATTTTGTAATGTAGAAACTTGTTGCATTCACCTCTCCAATAAATATCCCTACGTTCACTGTATAATGACAAGATGTATTTGATATGATGCATACATATTGCCAAATAGCAAAATCGATCTCTTGACATTCGTGATCTCATAGTGGCCTCCTCATGAAGGTTTTTATATTTCTTTCCACATTACTACTTTTGTCTTTCTCCCTTTTGACAAAACCCATTTCTTTTAGATTTCCCTTGTCTTCGCTCCATCGAAGGTCTGAGGAGGAAGGAATTGAGAATTGAAGCATCCAACAAGAGCCTCACCAAAGTGAACTCAAGTTTAGTGACTAAATAATTTACATAGCAAAGTAGACAAAACCCTTCATGCGGCCTAACCACCAGTTGGAGGAGTACAAAGTACAAAGATGCCCTTGCCACACCATCCATTCTAAATTTTAAGTCATTTTAGTTTTATCCCAAGTCAAATTTATCTGGCTTTGACTAAGTTTATATAAGAATGTGTAAAGATCTACAACACCAAAATATATTCATTAATTAGATACAAGCCATAAAATTTTTTTGATAGGGCATTTGTTTGATACTGTATAGCTCTGCATGCGTGGTTAGGAGCAAAACTATAGATCACATTGTCTAGCTAGAAGTTGAAGAGCAAACATGCAAGTCCCGCAAAAAAAAAAAAAAAAAAAAAAAAAAACCGAAAAGAAGAAGAAGAAGAAGAAGAAGAGCAAACATGCAAGTAATAAAGTTGATGCGATTCTATCCTTTATATTCTTGACTTTAGGGGCTGGCCCTGAAAAAAGGCCAATCTTTCGACCGTAAATGTATATGATGCTATCTATAGCTAACTAGCTAGCTAGCTAGCTTTTTGCAGTTTAATTTGCACATGACTCCAAGCAGTAAATAAAAACCTATGTAAGATCGTAACTGAGGTACGTTCTTCCCTCCTTCAGAAAAAAAAAATAATTCTAGGTTTATGTTAAGTCAAATCATATTAGGTTTAACTAAATTTACACCAGAAATACTAAAAATATTAATATTTATCATAAAAACAAATATCATTAGATTCTTCAAAAAATATATTTTCAACGTATATATGTGGATACTATTTCCCTATATATAATAAATTTAGTAAAATTTAAAACTGTTTGACTTATAGATCAAACCTAAAATTATATTCTTTCTCGGATGGAGGTAACCATAATAGCAATATTGTCTGAAAGCAAGAGGCTGATGCATGATCACGAAAAGTCTTCGAACCATGCATCACCAATTCATTACAAAGATATAGTCTATAGCTATACCGTGTGCTGGCTTTTTCCACACCAACTTCATAGAAAGTTGCTGTTGTACTTGGCCTCCCTGTTCTTTATCCCCCACGGGGTGTAGCTACCCACCCTCAGAAACATAGCAGGCGCCACTGCCCGAGGACCGCACGTAATGCGGTTGGCAACGACGCCAGGTGTGCATCCGAGCCCACCTGGGTTCGAGTCTTGACTCGTGCAGGTGCTCATCCGGGAACTGTAGTTTTCAAATAAATATCAGTTGCCTCTTACGCATGGAACCACAAAGAAAATACGATACGTCTGTCGCCTACAGATCTGGTGATCTCACGAAGGACATGATCTAGTAGTCTGAGTGTAGTTATAAAGTTGCTTGTGTACGCATAGTGTAAGTGTGGTGTGCATGTGTTGAGTTGGTGTGAGTGTGGTGTGCGTGTGTTGGATTGGTGTGAGTTGTACATAAATAGATACTACTACCCAGTTGAGAGGCGTCAAAAAAAACAGAGCAGGCATGTGCTGATGCAACGTAGACACCAGTTTCGTCTCTGTCCAAGGAAAAAGAAGATAGCCGTGTCCCATTGCTTTTTTTTTAATGTCTCACATCTTGGTACAACTATAATATATGTTTATACACATGCACACCCACTCTACACACGCACACTACACACCTCACTTATGTACAAACAGATCTACAACTATACACAGATCGAAGACCGCGTCCTTCTTGAGATCACCAAAATCCTTCGACCCCGTAGGCGACGGACGCGTCGCGTTTCCCTTGTGACATCACGCGTGAGAGACATACATTTGCAATACATCCAAACAGAGGCAGAGACTTTTTTTTTTTGGGAATAAATCTCGGTGAGACACCCAAATCCGATCCACCCACACATGGGAACAGTGTTCCCTTAATAATGATCAGTCTCCTCTCACGCGTGGTACCATAAGGGTAATGCGACGCGTCCGTCGTCTACGGAGTCGAGAACTCTGGTGATTTAAAGAAGGACGCGATCTTCGATCTGTGTGTAGTTTATAGGTCTGTTTGTACACAAGTGGTATACGTGTGATGTGTATGTGTAGAGTGGACATGTGTGTATATGAAGAGATACTACAGCTGTACTCAGATGAGAGGAGTAAAAAAAAAAAAAAACTTGGGCGGGTAGTACTCCCACCGGAGTATGCTACGAGCCCGTCCTCGCCGTGTCCCACTGCTGGGAAAGCGCTGGCCTTGTGTTTGTCCCTAGTACTGAGCGGACCAGGGCAACAGGCCATGTACACGTACCAATTCTCCCATGCTAGCTTGAGTACTACAGTAGGAGTACCTTGCTTTCTTGGCACTTCGTTGAGGTAAGCACATTTGTCTTTGTCCTCTCCGTTTCCATAAGCAGGCAAAACTACATCAAGCACTTCTCCCATTTTCCCAATTTATTTATGATTCTTTTACACGAAGTAAAATTTCTACGTTAGTTTTAGATAAAAAGCAACATACTTATATTATATATACATGCACGTATGGGTTATAGATATCGCTAAATATGGTTTAAAAGTTCTAAACACTATTTTAGATAAAATTGATATCGATTTATGTAAAAAAGATATCAATAATCTAATGGTAAAAATCCATGTGTTAATCAAGTATTACTATCATGAAATATCATTGAAAAACTAAAAGCACCTAGATTTGCATGCATGTTCAAAGTAACGTTGACAGGAGAGTGGGAGAGGTGACGTCAATGGTGCCTGTACCCTGTAAAGCTGGTAGATGCACTCATGGTCACTATTTTTTCAAATCCTTTTGCACCGATCATGTCCTGTATTTTGGAGCCTCAACAAAACATGCTTGAGATCTCACTCTATAACAAGCGGGACCCAAATACGTCATTCCCATTCACTCTTTGCCTTTTCTCCACCTTTTCTGCCACCCAACCCCCAAACTGCCTTTCTCCAACAGAAAGACCCAAAGCCGCTCCTCCTCCTCCTCCTAAGGTGGCGCGGCGAGCCGAGGCCCGCCCGGTGACACGCGAGGCCTGCGGCCGGCGGGCGGCCGGGGCGGCGTGCGGGCGCGCCACCTCCCGGGCTTGGCCTGGCCGGCTCCTCCAGGCTCCGGGCGGTCGAGGGCGCCTCGGCCGGCTCCAAGGCGGATTCGCCGCCTCCTCGGCGCGGGCTCGCGCGCGCGATCCAAGGCCGGATCCACGCGGCGCTCTCTTCCTCGGTGGAGAATCGCGGCGGATCGAGGCGAGGTCCCGCGCCCTCTCCCCCGGCTCCGTGGCGGCGGCATCCCCCGGGCGGCCGTCGCGGCCCCGGCGGCGGCGGGCCCGGATCCAGCGGGCTCGAGTGAGGAGGAGCCCGCCGGCGGCGCTCGCCTCGCCCGCCCCCCGTCCGACCTCGTGGTTGCCGAGGATGGGGAGGAACGCGCCCGCGCCTCGTGCTCCTCGCCACGCCGGCCGCTCCTCGCCGCATGGAAGGCCTCCGTGCCCCGACCGGCGTAGGCGGCGGCCCGGGTTGGAGATCTTCGGCCGGCCGCCGCCTTCACCTCCCCCGCTGGCGCGCGCGCTGCGGCTCGGGCTCGGGTGGTGGGCCCAGCGTTGCGATGGGAGGGCGCAAAGAGGCGGGAGAGAGACGTATTTTTTCGCTGGATACCGCGCGTCCAGGCCCAAAATGGGTGGGGAGTTTGCCTACTCCGTTGGAGGTGGATTTCATCACGCAAAAGCACCGTTGAGAGCCCATTTTGGGTTTGGGTCACCGTATGGGTCATCTATTTTGGAGCCTCAAACATGCTTGATGAAAATCCAATGGTGTATCGGCATTGGAGCCCCTGCAGGCGCCAGGGATCGCCGGGACCTTGGGTCCGCCACTGCAACAGTTTACTCCTTCCGTCCCAAAATAGATGACGTTTTGGGTGTTCGTGCCACAAGTTTGACTTAATTTACGTAAGATATGTATAATATTTATATCTCTAAATAAATTTATTAAAATACTAGATCTAAAGATCTTTCCAATAATACTAATTATGATACTAATGGATAATATTTATTATTTATAAAAATTGCCGGCATCCTTTTCTCGGGAAGCGGGAACGTCATCTATTTTAGGGACGGAGGGAGTATGCATATATGATTCAACACACACACCTAAATTTGATTAATACACTAACACAACACACATTGCTACACAAGCCTACTTGTAACACATGGAAACAAAGCTACATTATTGTCATCGAACACTGTATGTCTGTATCACGAGGACACGTTCGCGGAAAAGAAAAACAATGTATCTAATCTAACAAGTATGCCACAAAGCAGCTTTTGTTTTATGTTCTTTTGCAGTTCACTTGCAATTTTGATTCTATTTTCGTAATTGTGCCTATATATGGTTTTCAATTTTTCGTAGATATGATGGGTATATATATTTCAATTTATTTTAGAGAACAAACTAATTAAATCTATGTGCAGGTTCCTTGATTTCTCAAAAGAGGCTTAGTTAGATTAATTTCAGAAGAAACTGCCCTATACTATGATCGAATCAGTTTATACACTTAGATGTGTCAAATAATCATGCAATTTGCAAACACACACACACACACACACACATATATATATAGAGGCGGATGGATCACGTCTCCAAGTGACGTCAACGGCCAAAAGTATGCAGATTTCTTTAGGTTGGTGGTATTGGGTCGGTGACGGTTGGTGGTATTGGGTCGTTGACTTCTTGAGGTAGGAACAGACAAGTACGTAATACATGAAATGATTCTGAATCTAATTCCAGGGACGCAATGCTGTTTGCCACAACAGTGACATGTCATATAACTGTGCGAGACTGAACCACTCTTCATAAAAGGTGCCAAAGTCACTGCTACAAAAAAAAGGATTTGTAGCAACGCCTCTCTTTTTTTAAGGGTGGGCTCTATATTGAACCGCTCCTACAAATAATTCCTAAATAAGCCGCCCTTAAAAATGGATTTATAGAGGCGGTTTTTGTTATCAACCGCCCCTATAAATAGCCCGATTTGTAGGGGCGGCTCTATATCCAGCCGCCCTTATAAATTGGATTTGTAGGGGCGGCTTTATATTGAACCGCCCCTACAAATAGACGCCGAATATTAAAATGAAGTACTAAAATTTAAATTTTTTAAAAACACCTCGGATGGAGAAATAATCAAAATAAAAGTTGTAGATCCCGAAGAGTTATTGTTGACACCTGTTAGCGTCAACTTTTACTAGGGCTTTTTACCCGATGGACAACAAGATAACACACTAGTCTAGGGCTTTATCGACAAATTCCACGAGTTTTGCATATTCTGTAATTTCGGGGGTGATTTCCAGAAAAACTGAAAAAGAGGGATTCTAACGCAAAAATAACCACGAAACTTATCCGACACGAAGGACATCACGGGAAGACTCGGGAAGACTCCGAAGACACCGGAAGGAGCGAGGGGGCTAGAGGCCGCCAGGGTGGGGCCGGCCCCACCATGGCAGCCGGCGGCGCCCGGCTAAGGTTTGCTCCCCTTCCTCGGAATGTTCCTCCACCGCCTCCAAGGATGCATCTCGGCCCTACGTTACGTCGGTTTGATCCTACGGCGCACGCAGCGCATCCCACCGACTATAAATATGAGGGTAGACCCCCCTGGAGAGAGCCAATTCATTATTCATAGGTCTCAAGCCATCAAGCATCAAGAGCCTTCAAGTTCATCAAGAACCTTCTAGTTCATAGGATTAGCTAGCTAGATTAGAAGTAGAGGAGATCTAGTTCTTCATCGGATCTGGAGCCCACGGCGTCCTGGGCGAGCGCGAGAGTTCGGTAATAGATCTAGTTCTTAATTACTTTATTGTATTCATTATTCAGATTAGGGAGACTTTACTCTAAATATATTCATATGTTCTTAATTGCAATAGTCATTGTTTACTTTGATTATATGTCTAGTTTAGTTACTTCGATCTTATTGAATTCATGTAATTGCTCGTATAGCGTTTATCCATATGTACAATGGGTAGATGATAGGCGATATGTAGACGTGGTGTCTAGATGTCTTGTTTATCTGCGAGTGCACCCTGATATGCCGGGACGTGTGGTAGTCTGCGTGGGTGACAGCTACGTTAGTTCCTCGTAGTCCACCCCCGTATGTAGGACTAGCATGGGCACGGTCGCGAAGGAGGTGACTTAGGTCTTAATACCCTCTTAGTTGATGCCTCTTTACATGCAATGATGATTTAGGGTTGATTTAGCAATGATTACTAGATGTAATTGCACTAATTAGAGTTATTCAATTGACGTAGTTATAGACCTATCTCCGTAGTTTATCCAATGGCTAGTCTGTGATTATGACTAGTAAGATGCTCGATGATTATCTTTAATTATGATATTTGATGATTATGCTATCACCCGCATTTATCTTTATTTATCTTGTGACCTCACTTTTGTATAAGTAGAGTATACGACTTAGGTAGTATTGCTTATCATGTCCACATAGTTTCACATCAATATGGCAATAATAGTTTATTACATAGCTTTCCCGGAGGTATAATTATAAATCGACAACCCGAGACTTCCCTAGGTAAAATGCTACAACGGTATAATTATCTGTCCGCTTGCGAGAACCCATTAGTTTATATTTATATCTTATTCATATATTTTATCTGCCTAGTCACAATAGTACAATATAAATCTATGTTAATTTCCTAGCAATATAATTGGGGATGACAACCTACTTCATGTTTAGGAATGTTAGTAATTCAAGAGTGACTAGTTGCTAATGACAAGTAATTATATACCAACCATTTAAGGGGTCATTGCTAGGAGTAGGGTTTATCTACGCTTTTTAGTAGTGACGTTAGAAATGCCAACAAGCATTTTTAACGCCGTTGCTTGGGGAAGGCACAATAAACTTAGAACATATTGATGACCTATATACACATGGATAAGTCATATTACCAATCGATCTCTAACTCTATCAGGTACACCCTTCGTTGTTATTATTTTTCTTATCTTATGCGGGTGATGAATGAATGGTTTTTCCCTTCCAAAGAACTTTACTTGACGATCTGAGAAACTCCTTAGAAGGAAAAGGCTTGCGTAAATAAGGGAGAAATTCGAGTCACCATCAAGAACACCCTTTGCTGCTCAAGCTAACTCTTCGGAGGAGCCACTCCAACACCGGAAGAAGAATTCGAAGAAGAAGTAGAAGAACAAGCGTAAGAGTATTTAGGTGAAAACCTAGCTCCTGTGTTTGAAGACATGGCTGAGAAGTCATTGCGAGAGTTCTCTGCCCCAACAACAAAAAACATCCGACTGGACCAAAGCAATCAACACCGGGAGAATGGATTCGAGCTCAAGCCTGCTCTCATCACCATGGTTCAAGCCAGCCAATTCTATGGAAAAGGACATGAAGATGCAAGTGCACACTTACAACACTTTCTAGAAATCTGCAGCACCTTCACTATCGAGGAGTATCAAAAGATGCTATCTTACTCCGTCTTTTCCCCGTTCTCATTATTGGGGAAAGCCAAGCGGTGGTTCTACATCAACAAAGATAAGCACACTACATGGGACCTATGCTCGATCTTTTCGCGGCAAAATTCTTCCCTACAGCCAAGACCAATGCTCAAGGGGGAAGATTTCAAGTTTCCAACAACAACATGATGAATCATTCAATCAAGCATGGGAAAGATTCCAGAACTATATTGAAGACCGCCCTCATCATGGGATAGAGGAGTGGCTATTAATGCAGACTTTCTATCACGGGCTTATCTCTAGCACCCGTGAGTCTATTGATGCTTTGCAGTGGGGAGCTTTCCCGTCACTAAAGCTCACTGATGCTAAAAGCACTTCTCGAGAAGATGGCCTCAAACTCAACATGCAATGAAGAACGTTACTCAACCTCGCAAGAAGGGAGGAGGAATCCATCATCTCAAGGAAGCCGACATGGTCACGCTAAGCTAGACCTCGTCATGAAAAAAGCTCGATATCGAGAAGAAGGAAGTCATGCACGTCAATGATTCCCATATGACATGTGAAGAATGTGGAGACTACGGGCACTCACCGTCGGTTGCCCTACACTGCAAGAGGATGTGAACTTCATCAACAATAACACCTACTATCGTCCTCAAAGAAAATCAAGGGTGGAATCAACAACCTCGACCGGGTAATTACCAAGGTAACAACCAAGGTAACAACTTTAATAATTATAACCTTCCGCCTCACGAGAGAGAATTAGTTACTAGTCAATCCAAACTACTAGATCAAATGACTAGGAAGCTAACATCAAATGATAAAACTTTGGAAAACATACATGCTAGAATGGATACTTTTGCTTCTGCTATAAAGAATCAAAGATAGCTTTAATAAAATGTTAGAATCACAATTAGCTCGGTTAGTCACTGCTGTTCCTCCACTAGAGAAAGGCAAGATTCCGAGGCCAACCAGAAGATTTAGAAACTGCTAACCTTGTTGATATTCACAATGCAACCCAATATCATATTGAGCCCAAGTAGATGTACGAAAGGATTGACCACTCTCTACCGGAGAAGATGGGAGACCCTGGAAGACCTGTTATTCCTATCTCCATAGGATGCCACAGTTTTCCAGAGGCTATCTCATGACTTCGGCGCAAGTGTCAACATCATGCCCAAGGTAATTTATGAGAAAATACTAAATGATCCCCTTTGTACACAAACATGCGCTTGCAGCTTGCGATCGATCCATTTGCTACCCCGAGGGAGTACTAGAAGAAGTTGTTATTAGAGTGGGGCAATCATATGTCCCAGTTTGACTTCGTGGTCATGGAGACAGGGTAGATGAGAAGGCACCCATCATTTTGGACCGACCATTCCTATGCACAATAAAAGCCATCATCTATGCAGAGTTTGCCAAGATCGTCCCCGTCCATCAAAGACAAGAAGGAGAGATTCACATTCAAGAACCGCATCCTGAAAGCTCCTGCAGCCCCGAAGCAATTTCAGCAACAAGAAGAGCAAGAACAGCAACCAATGCCAAAAAAGAAGAACAATAGAAATAACAGAAGATGGAGGAGAACCAAGCATGCACCCGAGGAGACAACTCAACTAATCACCGCTCTCAACACGTAAAAAACGATCACGCAGACTACCCAAGCCATTTCCAATCAAGAGAGGTGATCCAGTGTCCCAATCATTGAATGCACTATCAAAGACACCACATTTCCTCACACCGTCTGCGACACTGGATCAGGCTGCAACGTAATGTCAAAGCAGGTATATGATGAATTATTTAATTTACCTTTATACCCAACATGTATTCAGTTGCAGATGGCGGACCAATCACTAAGGTTCCCTGAAGGAATAGTCAAGGATGTCATGGTAAGAATTCAAGGACAATATATACCTGCAGATTTTCTAGTCCTTGACATGCAGGGAGACGATGATTCCCCGATCCTCTTGGGAAGACCGTTCCTCTACACTGCTAACGCCAACATCTACATTGGGTCCGGACAAATCCACTTCAACCTACCTACCGGAAAGGTACGCTGTCAATTCAGAACATTAAATAACCATGAGCAGGCCAGGAAGCAACGCAACAGGAGAAGACGCCAAGTACACCGTCAGGCTACTCAAATTCCACCGTGGATGGGAAGACTTTCCCCGTAAGATCGTAAAATATGAAGATCGCTTCCCAGAGCAAGAAGAGAACAAACAAGCACCTCGCTGGAATAGCTGGGCAGAAGAAGCTGAAAGGATGGACCAGATCGCCAAGGAAGAAAAGGAGGAGATCTTAGCACGATTAGAAGCGTGGGAGAAAGCAAACAAAGATGAAGAGCAAGAGTTAGAAGAGAAAGAAGCAAAAGAGACCGAAGCAAAATGGAAGGAGGCACACGACGCATCACCGCAAGATGGGGAGTTGACTGAGGTTACCTCGACGATGAACTCACCGAGTAAGTGCTCGGTGCCTAAGTCCTGTCGGTAGACTTTAAATTCGCACCCTAGCCATAAGGTCGAATGGTAGCTATCCCATTAAATGCATTAGTAAACTCAATTTATTTAGTAGCATTATCTGTTCATATATTAAAAATAATAAAAATATTTATTGCATTATTCATGGCATCATAAAGCCCCATGTGGATACCCTATGGCATTTTCCGAAGGAATACCCACCGTGGGTGGCATAAAAATAGAAATAAAAAAAAATGGAATCCTGCTTAAATTAGACAACATAAAAATAACTCATAAAGGTAATCAATTACTCTTTGGCTGACCGCTAACCCATTATTCAATTCGAGCCTCGAGTTTTGGTTTCTTGTGGAGTATTTATGCAGGAACAACATTATAGCAAGGAGGGACTATCGGTGGTGACCACCGGGTTCGCTATTAGCTGGTCCGCTCTAAAAGGAATCTACACCCAGATATTGCGATCATCAAGCTTGGGGAGGAGCATCCCCTAGTTATCAGGTGACTACACCTAAGCGATTTTTGAGTCTACTTTATATAATCATAAAATACCAAAAATATGTGGGCACATAAAGGTCCACAAGGTCATAGAGTCTTTTTGTTAGGAGTTTAATTTAAAACTATAAAAGATATATAACTAATAAAACCAAATAAATATTTAGTTCTATATTTATTAGAGTATAATTAGTCCAAAGCTAGAGCTATTAAAATTGATGAACACTAAAATTGTTTTGGATGTGATGAATAGTTGCTCTGTTATAATGCTTACTAAAATACCTACTTGCCAAACTTAAAATCTCCTTGGTTCTAAGCATTGTTGTTTTAATTGGAGAATTTATTCTGAAACCATTAATTGTGGAGGTATAAGCTTGCGCTAAGTCTAGGTAGCTGATTGATATGATTCATAAAGGTTGAGCTGCTATTTATCTTCTTCCTAGCATTACTAAGTTTTGGAGATTTTGTTTTTTAAAAATTTAAGAAAATACATGATGAGCTCTCGTATGACAAATGTGAATTCCTACCAAAGCCAAATTAATATCTTAGAGGATAGGAAAACCCTTTCACATTTAAGCTGCTTGTTTTGCATTGAGTTCACCAACCTTGTGTTGCATACCTTATGAGAGTCTTGTCATGCTTTTAAAACCAAGAATCATTTGCACACTCCAGTCCACATATGCATTATTCCTACTTTAAAGAGTAATCGCAATCATTCACCATACTTCCATACATGTTCATTATAAAATGTTCACCTCCTACACTGGGAGAGGGCGCAAAAATATACACACACCCTATAGGAATAACCCCTGTCTTTAATGCTCTAAGTCCCGATTATATCTCTCGATTCATTTATTGTATTCAAAGGATACATGTGGCTATAAAAAAACAATGGGTACTAGATGCCCGTCTCCCTGAACAAAAAGAAATAATAAAGATAGCCCATGTCTTTCCCCGAGAAAGATTTTAAAAGAAAGTCATTCCCAAAAGAGCAAAAGTAGAAATAGCGGATAGCCAAAAATAACACATATGCACCCATCCACCATATTCCATACACATGCACATCTTGGTTTGATTGTATGCCTCGATTCTCTGTGGATCCACTAGTTGACTTTACAATACGTGTTTTGTAAGTATGCCTATCCTTGTTAATGCCAATCCTATAAGCTCCACTATATATACCTTTAGCTATAGGGGGGCATAACAACATTAACGCCTCAAGAGAGAACCACAAATACCACATACATTGAGAGACTTGAGGGTGTCATACAATTAAGCTCCGAGTTTTATTCTCAAAACCTATCAAAAACTTCAGAATGTTAGTATTGCAAAAGAATTTGAGACATAGCACTTAGCTTAGTTGTTCTATCTTTCGATTTGCTCAAGACTTATGCAAAAGTTTGTAAAACCCCGTATTACATGTGAAATGAGTAAGTTTAAAGATTAGAGCATATAATGTTTGATCCGAAGGAAAATTTTGTTTGAAAGCATGTGTACTGGAAAATATAATGATATTGTAGCAACTCCCGATCCAAATACAAGTATCAACTAGACTTGGTGTGTTTGCCAAGGGACCGGCAAAAGGTAAAGCTTGGGGGTATTGTTGACACATGTTAGCGTCAACTTTTACTAGGGCTTTTTACCCGATGGACAACAAGATAACACACTAGTCTAGGGCTTTATCCGACAAATTTCACGAGTTTTGCATATTCTGTAATTTCTGTGGTGATTTTCAGAAAAAGCTGAAAAAGAGGGATTCTAACGCAAAATAACCACGAAACTTATCCGCCACGAAGGACATCACGGGAAGACTCGGGAAGACTCCGAAGACACCGGAAGGAGCGAGGGGGCCGAGGCCGCCAGTGGGGGCCGGCCGGCCCCACCATGGCGCCGGTGGCGCCCCCAGCTAGGGTTTGCTCCCCCCCCTCTGGAATGTTCCTCCACCGCCTCCAAGGATGCATCTCGGCCCTACGTTACGTCGGTTTGATCCTGCGGCGCACGCGCATTCCACCGGACTATAAATATGAGGGTAGACCCCCCCGGAGAGCCAATTCATTATTCATCAAGGTCTCAAGCCATCAAGCATCAAGAGGCTTCAAGTTCATCAAGAGCCTTCTAGTTCATAGGATTAGCTAGCTAGATTAGAAGTAGAGGAGATCTAGTTCTTCATCGGATCTCGGAGCCCTCGGGCGTCCGGCCGAGCGCGAGAGTTCGGTAATAGATCTAGTTCTTAATTACTTTATTGTATTCATTATTCAGATTAGGGAGACTTTACTCTAAATATATTCATATGTTCTTAATTGCAATAGTCATTGTTTACTTTGATTATATGTCTAGTTTAGTTACTTCGATCTTATTGAATTCATGTAATTGCTCGTATAGCGTTTATCCATATGTACAATGGGTAGATGATAGGCGATATGTAGACGTGGTGTCTAGATGTCTTGTTTATCTGCGAGTGCACCCTGATATGCCGGGACGTGTGGTAGTCTGCGTAGGTGACAGCTACGTTAGTTCCTCCGTAGTCCACCCCCGTATGTAGGACTAGCATGGGCACGGTCCGCGAAGGAGGTGACTTAGGTCTTAATACCCTCTTAGTTGATGCCTCTTTACATGCAATGATGATTTAGGGTTGATTTAGCAATGATTACTAGATGTAGTTGCACTAATTAGAGTTATTCAATTGACGTAGTTATAGACCTATCTCCGTAGTTTATCCAATGGCTAGTCGTGATTATGACTAGTAAGATGCTCGATGATTATCTTTAATTATGATATTTGATGATTATGCTATCACCCGCATTTATCTTTATTTATCTTGTGACCTCTGCCTGTTATTATAAGTAGAGTATACGACTTAGGTAGTATTGCTTATCATGTCCACATAGTTTCACATCAATATGGCAATAATAGTTTATTACATAGCTTTCCTAGAGGTATAATTATAAATCGACAACCCGAGACTTCCCTAGGTAAAATGCTACAACGGTATAATTATCTGTCCGCTTGCGTAACCCATTAGTTTATATTTATATCTTATTCATATATTTTATCTGCCTAGTCACAATAGTACAATATAAATCTATGTTAATTTCCTAGCAATATAATTGGGGATGTGTAACACCCCGGTGTTACGTTAAGCAAAACCTGCCATGTCATCATCATCATTGCATGAGCATTCAGGATTAGAAAACCCTAATTCAAACAATTAAAAGGAGTTTACGATTTTAGGGTGTTGGTTGAGCTCCTTTGTATTACATGTGCTTATGTTTATAATTTGAATCCTGCTCACATGTTTACTTTTATCAATAAAAGCAATCAACTAAAATCAACCCCGGTGTTTGCAAGTGTTTGCCTAACCCCGACTCCTACACCAAACAAGTTTTCTAAAAGCAAATGGTGCAAAAGAAAGAATCAAATTTGAATTTGGAATTCAAACCCCAAACCCTAGCATGAAGGCTAAGTGTTGGATTTTGAATATCACTTTCAAATTTGGTGAGCTAACCATGACTAATTTTATAAATAAAAGTTGCCAACCAATGGCACCTTTTGAAAGTATGAATTTTGTACTTTGAAAGTGTACTATTGGTTGGGTTTGAAAAGTGCCACATCATCATAATTTATTTGCCCAAAGATTCAATTTGAAAATCATTTCAAAAAAAGGGAGATTTTGAAAGTGTTTTTACCCCCTTTACAATTTCACTTCAAAATATTCAAAATTTGAAAAAACTTCCAAAATACAGTTTGTACATCTCTTTGAGCTCTACAACTTTGGTATACAAAGTTTTTCAAGTTTTTGAATAAAATTTGGAGTAATTTCAAAAAGTAATTTGAATTTCAAATTGTCCCCTTTTGAGTTTTAAACTACAATTCAAAAATTATTGGGTTTCATGAAAAACTTCCTAAATGAAAGTTGTAGACATTGAGAAATGGAACAACTTTTATTTTTGAGATTTTCATCTTTTATTCAAAATTTGAAAGTAATTTTGAAATCCCAAAAAGATAGGGTTTTATCCCCTTTTCAAATTTGATGTTCAAATTCAAAAACTAATTTGATTCTGCCCAAACTCCTTAAATCAAAGTTGTAGAGCTGGAAAAGTTACACAATTGATATTTTGGAAGATTTTTATGAACAGTTCAACTTTTGAAAATAATTTGGAAAATGGAGAAATGTGCTGGCTCTGCTACAGTGTTGCACAGGGGGGGTGCCCATGCCGGACGGCCGGCCGGCGGCCGCCGTGGCGTTTCCCGCGTCTTCCCGGGTTTCACGCGACGCTGCACACCTTGCCGCCGTTGTGAAGGTGCCAGCCCACCTGTTCGACCATCCTCCGCCCTATAAAAGCATGCGCCGGGCCGGTCAATTTCTTTTTTCCTTCTTCCGGCTCGCGCCGTCGACCACCGCCGCCATTCCACCGAATTCGAGCACCACACTTGCCTACCGCTTCCAATAGCTCGCGCACAGCGTCAACTTCCTTGGCGTGCTCTCGAAGTCATTGAATAGGTCGTGGCGATTGTCTAGTTTGCCCGCCGCGCCGTCACCTTCTCCAACTCCGGCCGTTTTGCCGCCGCCGCACTATCGTGAGCTCCCACTCCTTGGTTAAAGCCGCTCAGGGTCGTATTCGTAGTGCGTTGAGTTCGCGTCGTGATGCCAAGTGCGTTGCCGTGCCGGTTTTGCGGAGGAGGTGCTCCGGTGAGCCGGCCGAGGTTGGCCGCGCCGTGAGCAGCCGTGATCTCGGTGTGAGCGCTCCGGTGGGGGTGGAGGAGTCGTATGATAGCTTGTTAAGTTCGGGGAACGCGTAGAGTCTGTTGAGGGGTATGGTTTCGTCTGGGTGTTGCCTTTGGCGAACACCGACGACCGTCGCCGTGATGCTTGTCTTAGGTGCGGGGAAGAGAAAGGAGAGGAGGAGGAAGCCGTCGGCCCGGCAGCCGGGGCCGGCCTGTCGGAGCGCGGAGAGAGGGCGGCGGGGCAGCAGGCCGCAGCTACTGGCGCGCCAATGGGCCGCATAAGTGAGCCCAATGCAGAGGAAGTTTTGTTTTTCTTTTTCTTTAATTTCCAAAGCATGGTTTTCATTATTTTGTATTAATTTATTTTGGGCAGATAAAAATGTAATAAAAATATGTGAGTGCTCTCCATAATATGCTCTATCAATGAAAAATGCTAACCTCTGTTTTTCAGTAACTTTTGTTGATGGTAAAATTTGTTCCTTTAATTAATAAATGCAACTTCCATGATTTTTAGTAATTAAAATATAACTCCAAAAATCATGAAATTTGTTTGGTATGCTAATTAGAGTATGATGATCTTAATTATGAAGTTTGGTTAAGTTTTGATTAAGTTTGGTATTATGCTTAATTAATCCCTTTATTAATTAATGTTTAATTAGTAATTCCTAATTTAATTAGGGTTCAATTAATCTCCCATTTAGCAAGTTAATTAGTGGCTTTCAACGACTGTAAAATGGTCAATAAACTAGTAATCACCTCTAATCACCATTAGGGGTTGCTTGATTTTGGGATTGAGTGATGACCCTAGGTCATTAACCCTAATGACCTTCGGCATTTCATGTTGATTGCGTATCGCTAGTCCGTCGTCGTCGACGCTAGTTATACCTTCCTAGAGTGAGGTTACCGTGAAGGAAAGTTGTACTCAAGATCGATTAAGGGTCGTTGCATCGTTATTGCATGATCATTCATTCACTGCATTGTAATCATGCATTCTCTATCGTGTAGCTGTCGAATCTGAGGAGGGAGTCGAGCCGTCTCCTGTTCCCGAAGAGGTTGGATCTGCTCCTGGTGATTGGGTAACTGAGCCTCACTTCATCGAGCCCCAAGGCAAGCCCCGGATGCATTCAAACCATGCCTTGTATTTCGAAAAGTTTTTATGATTTCATGTGAGGATACTGCATTAGGTGTAGGAGTTGTGTGTTACCCTACTTGATGCATTTA
The DNA here is from genome assembly GCA_015844335.1 of Chrysopogon serrulatus. Lineage (NCBI taxonomy): Eukaryota > Viridiplantae > Streptophyta > Magnoliopsida > Poales > Poaceae > Chrysopogon > Chrysopogon serrulatus. The sequence continues at coordinate 1,392 of JADLZL010004819.1, read as the reverse complement.
CCATACCTTGATATATTATCCTCGGATACCTGCTTTTGATTTCAAATGCTTAGTATGCGCTTAGTTTTGCTACTAGTGTAGGGTTTTGATAAACTGCTTACAAAGGTGTGATCACAATGATCCCTGATGGGAATTTTATGAAAACTTGATGTTGCTTGTCGCCTACCTCTCACCTTGGCCGGGTCAGGGGTATGCCCAAGAACATGATGATGAGTAAATCGAGACGCCGGTGGGAGTGACTTGCATCGGGAGGGGCTACTCGCCCGGTGTAGTGTCGCCCACTTGTGCTCGGTTAAGCACCGCTCGTTGCTTGGCCCTTGGATCATGAGGTTATTGGATAGTACTAGTCGCATGCTAATGACGGTAAACTCCACTTGGACTATCTTTTTACTAGAACGGACAAGTAGCGTGTGCCCATCCTACGATGCGCACCGGCGACCGAGCGGCCGTAGTGCGGTGGTGTACTGTACCTGCTCGTCCGGTAGGGAGAAATCCGGGCGTGAGTTGATGTATGTAAGATGTTGGTCCTGCATACATCGTGCGGCTAGGAAGCCCCAGCTGGGTATATATAAAGCGATTCGAATCGTCGTGTGCTCCACGATATGGGAGCCGTGATCCTCGCACCCAAAGATCGTAGTAATAATGGAAGTTGAGTATGGAAAGTTTTGAATTCGGTATATGTTTGACAAGTGATTGATACATTAAGGACCGGCTTAGTCTTTTTAGCAAAAAAAGTCTTTTGATCTTGCTAAAGCCTCACCTTGACTCCTATTAGCCAAAGATTCCCGAGTCTTCTCCCCAATTTTGGTCGGGTAAGTCTTGCGGAGTACTTTTTTTTGTACTCGGGGTTTGTTCAACCCCCATTGCGGTGTGAACCGCATGGGCAAGCGTGCTACGGCCCTTGCTTTATGACGGTTGTTGAAGAAATGTCCGAGGAGGAGTGAATTGAGTGGCCTCTGGGCAGGGCACCTTTTGTTGAGTGAGTGTAATAAAGTTATATAATGATACTTCCGCTGTTTGTAATATTACTGCGTTTTGTATAAGTTTTACAAAATGTTTGTAAATTAAGTTATTGTAAGTCTTCCGCTACTCGTATTTTGTATGAAAGCTATTGTAATACTTTGTGATGTATCTGTAAGTATCGATCCCGGAGTGTTTGTGGTTTATCGGGGATCCACCCGACGGAACATTCTAGGTTATATGGTGTATAAGCATGGTTGATCGAGGTCTTAAGGACAAGGTCGGTGCTTGTGGGCCATATAATTTAGAAAGGTTCTGCCACGAGATGACAACCTACTTCATGTTTAGGAATGTTAGTAATTCAAGAGTGACTAGTTGCTAATGACAAGTAATTATATACCAACCATTTCTGGGGTCATTGCTAGGAGTAGG